>JAYRBT010000042.1:54706479-54733672 GCA_036023395.1 Myiotriccus ornatus
TACTTCACATAATAAATGTTGCTCACATAGAAAATGCTTTCCAGACCTAAGTCAATGAAGACCTTTTTCGTTAAGCCTGAGTAAACACAATACAGATAAAAGTAAACTGATGCACCCATTAGCAAACGTAAATAGAATATTTATGAGGAAGGAAAATATTACAGCCTTTACTACAAATATGTGAGGTCTCCTAACCTTCTGTATGGAAAAACTGCAAACATATGAGCACATATTTGTGACTACTCTGAGTTGTTACAGAACAATACAGGAAATGGGACAGAATATAATGTTAATATGCCAGATTCTGAACATCAGAAATATGTCCAGTGAACTGTATATAGGCCAAAGACTGACTGTGTAGGTTATTTCCTTTTCAATAAAACCCACAGACTGAATATGATCGATTTAGAATATTGGTAATGTCCTTACCTTCAATTTTTTGGAAGAGCCACTTTGCATATTGGATGGTTGGTATGAGTAATTCATAAGAGATGTGATAGTTTTCAGAACTGGAGAACATCTACTCCATCACTGGACAGCTGAATCCTCATAACACAAAGGTGGCCAGGTCAGGCCATAACCACAAAGGCCAGACTGACTCCTCACTCACTGACTCCTCCTTAAACACTCCAGCAAGGACAAGAGAAAGACCATAACCAGTGGATCTACTTCTGAAAGAACAAATATTTATCAGTGCTTGTGCCAGTACAGCCTCAAAATACTGACACAAAAACTGGCTGAAAGAGGCATCTCTCCCCCTGTATCCCTTAGCCACTCGGAAAACAGCAATCCCTATATTTTAAAAAGCTGAAAGATTTAAAAATATAATATTTAAGTGCAAGGAGGGTGCTGAAATGATAAGTGCAGGGACTCATGCTTTCCATTCATATGCAGAACAGGTATAGCACAAGCTGTAGCAACACAAACTTCAATTTATGTATTTCTGGGGTCCTGCCATCTCCAGGGTGTGGCAGCTCCCCCTGAGTGCTCTGACACAGCAGTGATACTTTCTTCTCTCGCAGCAAATTCAAGATAAAATTTGATTAATCCCAAGCTTGTTTACCTGCTCTGGCTCTGTTTGTATGCGTATATGGAAACTTGGGAACCTTCGCCTGTCTGTTTTCATGCACAGTTCTGCTCAGAAAAACGACACTGGACACCTACAAGCTTATAGGAATAAACAAATTTAACATAAAATACAGATATGCAGAAGTCCACAGCTCCTGAACTGGCTACATTCCTCCAACCTGGAGAGAAGGGAAAATGTCATTCTTGTGTACAGACGACAAGAGTTTCTCTTTCATTTGCTTAATAAGTACAGGCAAATGTACTTACGTACAGTGAATCAAGTCTGTGAAAGAGTTTTGAACAAGCTAAAAATATTAAACTCCACAGGCCACATGAGAGTCATAGCAATTGCACTGCTAATTATTTTCATGTTTCCTAATACTACCACAAGATACGCATTTCACTAGTCAAAAATTGTCACAGTGCAGGGGGAAGCAGGGAATAACTTGTATATCCAAAATGTGATCACTGCCAATATATCAGTGCATGAAAACAAATAAATGCATTTTCCCTCAGGTATCAAAGTAAAAACCTACATATCAAAACCATTTGACTTCACCTTGTGAGGCAAAAACCTATTTTTAAAGAAATAGCGTTAGAAGGCAGAAAAGGAGCACAGAATAGCTTTATGGGCACTTCAAAAGAAAAGCAGAAGGCTCAGATGAGGGCACTTCTCATACCACAGTGGCTGGTCTTTGCACCAGCAAAGAAGGGAGCAGCAGAAATATGTCCTGTTTCTCCTTCGTTGTGTTTTTAATTAAATTCTTTCCCCTGTGTTTTTATATAGGCTATAAACATTAAACCATGGCTGCACAGTCTTTGCTGAAGGATCATGGCAAGCCTACCGTGATGTTGCATAAGCTTGTAGCTTGAATAGCAGATCCGTTCCTCCCCCAGCTCAAGTTACAGGGAAGACATACTGAAATTTAGGCTGAAAGATTGTCCCTTTCAGATGAGCCCCTGTTTTGCTTCCCAGCTTGCTTAGAGCATAATGGGTTTAGCCAAGGAAAGGCAGAGAATCATAAGGTTAAAGAGGAAGAAGGAGAAGAGAACAGCTTGATTGACTGATCCTTCAAACACTTTGGCAGTACTGAATTTCTAAATATAGCAAGAATTAATGAGGCAGGGCTGCATTTCAACATTAAAATTACCCTAATATTGTTAATGCTGTATTATGGAACACCACACAAGAAACACGAGGCAAGCTCTTGCATCCACCTTCACATAGCCATACTAAACCAGACTCACTTTCAAACAGGTAGGTTAAAACTCTTCTTGTGATAGAGCATGTTGATGCACCAATACGAGGGAGAGGCAAGCAGATCCCAGAGAGCAGCTGGCCAAGCCAAGAGGGGATGGCAGTAGAGGGAAGGAGAGTTCTTTGAGTTATAACCAATACTTGGTTCTTCCATATCAAGCAGGAAAGGCTTCAAGAATGATTTTTACCACTAGCTCATCATTTATCTCTGTCATGTAGGTTATCAACAAGTATGAATCCCTTTGCAAGGGACAATGATGCTTCCGTTCTAGACTGTTTCGTAAAGGACAAAACCAAGCCAGGTTGCAGAGCTGTAGTTTTCTGGCTGCCTTCAAGTGTCTATGAGCCTGAATCCTGGGTCTGGTTAGGTGCTCTGCTACACCATCAGGAAGCAAAAAAATTAACCTAATTTACACTTAAACTGTTGTCTAAACAAAGGAAGAGATTTGTGTGTTTTTCTTTAAAACAATCAATATAACATATTTGGTAAGAAGAAAAACCCCAAACAAACAAACCCAAGAGTCATAATTATAGTTTCTGTACAACTGCATGTAATGAATCCTGATTAATGCCAACCTAATGCGTATGTGCACCCAAAGAGCATTGTCTTCATCTTCTTCCTGATATGAGCAGAAACTGAAGATTGTTCTTGCAAGGGAGGAAGGGTAAATAATCTTGATGCTTTTTTCTCCTGAATCTCATCCTGGTTAGTACGTTTATTTAAAGCTCTCCTTGCTAGGATTCAACTTGACAGCTTTCAGCATCAGTGAAAACTGGAATAACTTTTCCATTGAGTTCAGTCTTTTGTCAATTGCCTCCTTTCCAGGGACAGGTCCATAAGAGGCAGGACCAGAAAGCAGTTTCAGAGTCACTGAATCCAGGCCTGCACAGCTGCAGACTAAGAGCTCATATACCATGGAGAAAACATCTACCCCATTCACCTACAAGGGACAAGATTCAGTACCTAAAAATGGATGTACATTTTTTTACCTGCAGAGTCAAGAGCTGTGGTATTTAGATCCAGACCCCCTTAATTTCAGGGAAAATTAAAAATGGACTTCACCTGCCCAATTAATTTGCTTTCAGCTGGACTGGAGCAGTTGTAATGTGTGGTTTGTTTCATCACCGAACACCATAACCCTGACAGCAATGAAATGAATGAACACAGTCACAAAGAAATAAACAAGGAAGACAACAGATATAATCTGGAGCAGTATGAATGATAAATTCTGTCCCCGAGATAGAGGGTGACATTTTAAACACCTGATTAATTTGAATCCTTTTCTTTTGATTCTAGACCCGTGAACGGAAGTGAGGCAGAAAGATGTTGAGCAGGAAGAGAAACTCTTACCATGGGTGGTTCACGATCTTGATTCGCAAAATCAGCCATGACTCTCCACTTTCGCAATCCAGTTGAGGTAACATTCAGCATCAAAGATGGATTTGCATATTTGTCAGCACTCTGGATTTATCACTGCATAGGAAATGAAACTACAATAATGAGCAACATACCCTGTAGCCTGAGAGTTAATTACTCACCTTTCTTCACAAAGTAAGTAGAAAGCACATGAGCTTGGAAGATATCCTCAGAGCAATTAAACACGCACTTGTCAACATGTCACAAATACCATGTTTTTACAGCTGAAATGAAAACACAAAATGCCATCTGATTGAACTTCAGAATAATTAGCACATCACAGCACACAACCACGACAAGTACCTGTCAACAGCTATCAGCACAGCAATGACATTTTCCACTGCGAATAATAATGTCATTTTCTACTTTTGAATAGTAACGCTCTTTTTTTTCTTTTGAAAAAGCAGCATTGTTTATAACAGATACAAATATATCCTCCATAAAAAAAGATTTCATTCTGCAAACTTAACACTCAAACAGAATTATTTCATAGACTTTGCAACCAAAACTCTAATTCCACGTGCAAAAGTAAATAAAGCTCTATTTCCATGTAGCACCTGGAGGAAGAGGAAGGTGCTGCCTATGGGATACTGCCTTTGTTAACCAGTGCCTATTTACTCCCAGAACACTGTCTGTGCACCAAGCTGCAATAACCAGCAATGTTCTGGATTTCTACTAAACATGAGATTTCTTCTAGGAAACACAACAACAACAAAAAAGAAATCCCAGAGTCAGCTACTGTGGGTGGTTTTTAGCAATTTCCAGGCAAGCTAATAATGTCAGCTTTGATGTGCTCCTAGACTAGCTTGTTAAGAAAAAGTCAAAAAGAATTTCTGTAAATTTTTATTAAAGTTATAAAGTTCTCTACTGGTCTGTTTTCCGTAAACAAGTTGGCTATTAATAGATGTGATTTAAAATGCATGCTGAATTGCACAGACTGGCACATTCCCCCTTTTTGGGTGGCTGTGTACAATTTTACGCTTGCTGGTTGCGACTTTAATTACAAGTCATATGAGCTTAGGCCGTTTTACGTCTTTACACATCATTAAAAAAAAAGATTGTCTCTTATGAGCAACAACAAACAAACAACCCTACAAAGACAAGTTTTGAAAGAAAGTCTGGAAGAAATCAGTCTAGTGTCAGCCTTGGTTACTGATGGTAGGGTCAGATTGGGCAGGAGCCAGATCCCTTATCTGATGCAGCTGAGAGAAGAATCACTAAGTCAATTTACCTGATTGAGAATGTGGTTTTCCTGTTTGCAGCAACACCACAGCCTTCCTCTTCCCATCTGCCTGTGCCCTGAAGGAACACAGCACAGTGAAGCACTAAGTGGGGGTACTGGAGTTGTCTTTGAGAGCCTCAGGCTTGGGTGGCAGCAGAGGTACAGCCACGCTGGCTGAACACGCTGCCCAGCCCGAGAAGCAGGTGTAATTTAGAGGGAGCTGAGTATTTCTGCATGGTGCTCTGTTGTGGCATATAATTCTGCCTTAGACGAGAGGTAAATCAGTTCCTGTAGCTATTCCTAACTTGACTTGTCTGCCCACCAGAGTGTCAGCTTTTCATGCCAGCTGGAATCAGATTAGTGCCATCACAACACAAAATCTCTGTTTATATTAATAGGATTAAGTAACTGATCCATGGAGATGGCTCATTTTTACTTGGAGCAGAGAAACCTGCCTCCACTGAAATATGTATCATTATATCACAATCCAGAGCAGTCAGTTCTGTCAAGTCTTCCTCTAGAGTGGAATTTGTCTCTTCATGACTCTAGCCATTTAAATGGCAAGTTTTTATCTTCAGGGGTAGTGGTGACTTAACCTGTGGAAAGATACCAGTATCTCCAAACAGCAAGACATCTTGCCTGTCCTAGACACTTGCATCTGCAGTTTCCAAATTGTGCAGAAAGCACAGGGCGACCTAGAAATTTGGACTGTTACTGGTACTATCATATGCCAAGCCAGCTTGGGTCTTGGCTGACGCTGGAATTGTAACAAAAATAATACAAAAATCTGCACTATGGATGGAATTTAAATGGATTCCACTTCTGACTCACCCCAGTATGACAGAAATCCGCTTCCAACTGTGTAAGTTTCATACCACTGCTGTCCTTGGGGAAAAAAAAAACAAAACAAAAAACAGCTTTGCAGTAGAAAATTTCAGACTCTTGGTACGTCTTCTAAATGGCATTGATTATTTGCTGTCAAGTTTGGTGATTAGGAATGAGCATGGATCAGGTAGATAAAGCTGATTATCTGTGCCAAACTCCCACAACATGTAAAATTCAGATAAAATTTTATTTAAAATGTAAAACCAAAATCTTCAAGGGAAAGAGATGTCTTACTCTGTCTTTATCCCCTTGAGCACTAATCCACAATTCACTTCCGCCCACCACAAAGAAAGGGCCAAATGCTACCAAAAGACTGCATCTGTGGAATTTTAGGCTCAACAGGGAGTATGAGAAGAACTTACAAGGAAACAAGCTGTTGAAACTATCCACAAATCTGCAGTGTCCACAGAATTTCTGCAGTGATTGAGTTGCTGTGGTGATTGCCTGCCCTGCAGCCTGCTGTCCCAGAGATGTCCAGCCCCACCCATGAACACCACCACCGTCTCTTGGAAGTTGTGGGACAAAGCCATCATCTCCTTACCTCCAAGTGAGCAAGAAAAATACCACCTGTCCTTTTTCTGAGTGGTAGGAAACCAACACGCAAGAACGAGAACCTCTGCTCTACTGTAGATGAGCTGATTACAGATGGGGCCTTAACTGCAAGAAGCACATTTCCTCTTTGGTTTTGATTTTAGAGCCTTGTGGAGGCATGAAACTTGTGTGGAAGAGCTTTCAAACAAACCAGCTGCTGAGCCACCACACTGTGGAGACACAGTCATTCCGGCTCTGCAGAGCTCACCCACACTATCCTGGAGCTGCAAAGAATAATAGTGTTCAAGTTAAATGGTTTGCTTCCAAACCACTCTGAGCAGAAAGACAGAAAATCTTCCTTAAAACTAAAATTACATATGGGGATGTACTGGAAATTCACCAGTAAAGGTAAAGAATAAAGTTCCCACTCCACAGGCATCAGCCATTAAATTTTGCCCTCACTGGATGTGAGATAGGCTGAGCTGATGTGCTGAATTAGTTCTGTCACCAAAAGAGCTGACCCTATTCTCCTCTCCTCCTACTCCATCACTTCCTCTACTGCTCATCTGGCTGCTTGATGAGCTGTTTCAAACCTCAGTTATCACAGGGGAGAGGGAAAAGAGGACACAGCACAGTTCCTCAGTAATGATTTCTATGTTTTGTGGCTTTGATTCTTAACCTATTTCTTTTTGTTTTGTTTTGGTGGGATCTCTCCTCTTTCAGGAGAGAAAGGAAGAAAGTCTGAAAAGAAAATCCACCAGACAAAAAAAAAAAAAAAAGATGAATGCATGGCCAGCTGGGGAGATCTTCTTTCTGTATGCTGGCAGTGAGCTCGGAAGGTAACTGAGCTTGTGGTTTCTGGTAAAATCATAACCTCCAGAAACAATTTCTGTAATCCTTCTATGCCCAGTTTTTGTTGTTGTCAATCAGGGCAGACACATGAGAAACTCCTCAGTAGCCGCCATAAGAGTATCCACATATAGAAGCAGTGTTACAACTCTCTTGGCTGTAAGATCTTAGACAGGATAATGTCATTTTTGCACACCAGAGACACTGGCTCAGGGCACCACTGGAGGAGAACTGAATGCTTTTTAAATAACAGTATAAATGCACCTTCCAACATCTGCAGAGTACTGGAATGACTCCAAAATGAAAACAAAACCCCTTGTGCATAAACTGCAGGGCTAACCACTGCACTAAATAATGCTTCATTTTACACTTAATATAAAAGGCCTTGTCAGAATGGCATTTTGCAGAGCTTTAGGGAAAGATGCCATTTAAACCGAGTTCGATTATTCAAAAAATAGGGAAGATATTTAATTAAATTGCATACGATTTGCACACATTTAGTCCAAGTTCATCCCGTATTGCTTCAGGCCACTCACTGAGAATCTAAAAGGCATCATACTGGCTCAGCTGAAAGAGGCTGAAAGGTGGGCTCTCCTGTGGCAATGCTGCAGCTCGGAAAGTTCGGTGCTGACCCTAGGAAGTGTCGAGTGTAGATGCTGTCTCAGGGATGGAGTGGACTGGAGGTGTCTTTGGGTAACAGGCCCGAGTAGAAACCTTTTTGGTGTAGACATCACATCACCCTCCCTCGAGCTCATCCCCTGGGCAGAGAGTGTCACAGAACTTGTGAGAGGAAAGCTCTGAGATGTGAAAATTTTGAACCTCAAAAAGACGAAGGAATTACAAATCCATTTTGTGAGGCTTGAACAAACCAGACCCCAAGGAAGGGAATTTCCTTTGGCATAGGAAGAGCCTATGCCATAAGTTCCTTTAGTGTGATACTCTGTCTCCCAGGATGAGATGATTAATTAAAGGTTATATAAAAACCCCGACATTGAATATACAGTGATGTTGTTGGATTTCCTCCCGAGCTTCCAGCACTTACTGGTGTAAGGGCATCCTTCCCCATAAATTACACTCAGGTCATAATTTTACTAACCTCCACCTCTGTGTGTGTACAATTAATCTTTTTTTCAATATAGGTGTATTTTTAGACTGTAACATCTCACAACAGTGAGTTATATTTATTTATGTGTAGTGCAGAAAAACCCAGCCTCCCTTGACTGCTTCAGCCATAGCTCTTGTGTGGTGAGAAATGGTGAACCATTGCTCCTTCTTTGCTCTTCCCACAAGTTTTATGATTTTAGGCCTGCTAAAAACATGCTAGGAGAACTCCCCAAGACAGGTCTAAAACAGCAAAAATGTGGTAGAGAAACAAAGGGAAATGAAAGAGAAGCAGATTAAAGCAAAAGTAAATATGTATCAACTCAGAGTGTTACAGCTCTGCAACATTTAAACAGGAGTTGGTACCATGTCTCTTGTTCTAAGAAAATCAGTACCACCCCACATTTCCTGAGTGCATTGCTTTTCTTCTGTCTGATTTGTACGAGGCAGCCTGTCTAAAACAGAGGCACTACTTTAAGGTGCTTTACAGCAACTTCCCCACCGGTTTTATTTTTAGTCTGCTTTGATTTCCACCATGACTTTACCTTCAAAGGTACCTCACAGCATACCCAGCTGATGGTTCATGTACACGCTCCCAGCATAGTCAGGAGTCTAACTCTTCCTTTGACATGCATTTTTCATTTTTATCTTCCTAAACTGAAAGACACACATGCACACACCCCGACATGCATCCCACTGAGTGTCTTAGACTAACTGGCCCCAGGCATTAATCCAAGCCCAATAGCTGTCTGAGCCCAAAGCCCTGGGTCACGTACGTTTTCCATTGTTTTCTTTCAACATTGTACCTCAGATAGCAGAGAAATAAACCTAGGCTGATACCCATCTGTCAGACTCATTAAAATAAGGTTTTTAAAGGGGTTTGCAGTCTCACTGCTTCGCTTCCTCTTCTGGCCCTGCAGTAAGAGCTGCTCAGAGTGCTCATGAGGTGAGGTAATCTGCAGAAATAGCCTGAACATGCTGCCTTCACCTGTCCCAGTCCTGGTACAGGGTCTGCCCAGCAAATGTCCTCCAGAAATAGCCCGTAAGTCCAGTGTTCAAGCCTTCAGGGAGACTACTTATCTCAGACATGGACACCTTTCTTCCCTTCCTGTGTTGTAGCTGACTCTGGTCCAAGAAAACACTGCTCTAAGAAAAAGCAAATGCCTGCACGATCAGTATTACCTGTCCAGCTTCATCTACCAAAAAGAAACCTTGAGGAATCTCACTTAAGCCTTAAATATGCAGTAAGCAGCAGTTTCAGCATGCCCTGTTGGAGTGACCAGTGCAAGTTTAATGGTTTAATGCAAACACAAACCATTAATTTAATGTGGTTATTTTTAGCAGCCGTAGAGCTAAGGAAGAAATGGTGCTTGCAGAGCTAAGAAAATCATAAACAAGGATAGTGTGAGTCTCCCTGCACCCCCCCTCGTCACTGCCACCATGGTGCTGACCTGCCATGCCCTCTGTCACACATGGCTCCATCATGGTCCCCCTGCACCCCAGAGGAAGTTAATACATGTTAATGAGCTTTTATGTTCATATACACAGGTGACCTGGGTCTACCAGGCTCCTCGCAAGAAGTGGTTACGCTATAATGCTAAACAGTGTTTGCTTATGTCATGCAGTTTATCTCTGCACCTTCCTTCCTTCCATGATGTTGCAACCCCAAAGTGTCACTCAAGGGAAAATTTGTCTGCAGAGACCTTGAGTTGCCCCATCCTACAGTGCATATATATATGTGTGTGTATGTATATATATATATGTAATGGTGTAGAAGCTTCAGACTGGGAAAAGCAACCCCAGGCCAAACCCAAATGCAAGTCACCACATCATGCCACACGGCACACATGCGCTTCTTATCATGGGTGTTATTGCCCACCAATTTACATTGACATTAAAAAGGAAAGCAGATCTTTAGGCTAAATGTGATACCATTTGTTTTTTGAAGGCAAGTGATAGGCAGAGCTCAATTTACTCTGTGACTAACCTGGGGGTAAAACTTATTTTCAAGAAAAGAATTGCTTGTTGAGATAAGTTTACAGAAGAAAGAAGAATCTAGGTTTTAGCTGCAGATTTGTCACTATGTGCCCAAGTTGGCTTCTGTTACAGTTTAAAGATGGGGATGGATACTTTTCTGGGCTCATGATGGCCAGCTGCAGCAGAGAATGGGCTCCCTTGAAGGGTCTGACCACAGCATGGCATCCCTGGCAGAAAAACATCCTTTGTAGACACCTGGTGGTCAGGCAACGTGATGGGGCAAGTCAGAAGTCACTGGTGGCCCCGAGCCAGGCCAGTCACATAGCTTTGCTGGGGGAAATGAAAGCCTTCCCTCTCTGTCCTGATATATATCCCTGATATATATCCTGTGTATCAGCTTATTTCATGATTTTAAAATGTGAAAAAGCTGTGGAAGAACTCCCTCAGACAAGTCTGCAACTGGGAAGATTTCTAGTTTCTAGAAAAGATTAGTGAAAAAGACAACTGAATGAAAAAGAAATAATATGTGTAAAGTCAAATTCTGTGCAACAGAATATGGGTCAGGAGCATTTGGCAAACAAAAGGAAATCAAATATATAATTTTTCTCCATTGTAAAAAAAAAAAAAAAGCTAACACCTGAGTAGAGCTTTGGCTGGAGCACAGAAGCAGAGTGAGAAGGATGAAAAGAGGGGCCATGAGGGGGGAAGGAGAGTCTCCTTAGCCTGGTGACTCCCCAGGTCCCTGCACAGGTGCAGCTGCTCCCCCTCCAGTGTGCAACTCACCCATCAGCAGCATCTGACATCCCCTGGCACAGTCTCTGCAGAAAGGTGACCCTTATGGGCAAGCCAGACCTTCACCATGTGAGGCTGAGCGTGGCATAGGAGCCCATGGGCCAGGAGCCCACCAGGATGACATGGTGGAGGCACTTGGCCTCAGCAGATGTGGCTGTTCCTCTGGGCACCAGCACAACATCCTCAGGATCAGACATCTGCCTGTGCCGCCTCCAAGACACCCAGCCCTGAGCCCTTGCAGTCCCTCAGAACGAAGCCATTCTCCCATCCCTGAAGGGGCAGCTTTCACCCAGCATGGGGAGGGGAGGGAAGGGAGCCTCCCCGTGAGCACATCCAGCTGCGTTCCTCACCCTTCAGCAACAAGCACTTTCTGGAGCCACCTTTGGGTTTGGTCACAACATCCCAGCCTTGCAAAACATGTGGTTCATATCTGCAGGCTCCCACAAATCCTGCAGGATGGGCTCAGCTGAAAGGCAGCCCCTCACTTCAGAGGCCTTCCTGCATTTCCCAAGCTCCATGGACTCTTGGAAGCACTCTCAACCATCCAACCCCACCAAACCCCTGGCACTTCTCACAGATGTATTGCAGCTCCTGTCATGCACTCTGCCTTCACCTTTTCCCACTGATGACTTCCCACTTCACACCACAGCCCCACACAATGCCTTCCCACCCTCCCTGATGGATGCCAAAGCCCTTTTTCCACTCCCATCTTCCCCCTACCAGCAGCCCCCAAACCCAAGCCCTCTGCTGACACAATTTTTCAGAAATATTCTGAAATATTTCAGAAGCCCTTTCTGTTTTGTGCATTCCTGTGGTGTCGCAGATCCCCTGGTGCCTTCTGTCTTGGGTTTTTGGTTATTTTTGGTTTTAGGGGTTTTTTTTGTTTGGTTGGTTTTTTTTTTGAGAGGGGGGTGTTGTGGTTTGGGGTTGTTTTCAGATTTAATTTCTATTTGGAGGCCAAACAGGCCTTGGCAAAAGCAGAATCTCACACCATCCCACACAGAGGACAACTGAGCAATCAGAAAAGCTGGTCACCAAAGAGAAAGGGCTTCTGAAACTATGCTCTGTGCAGAGCTGACATTTACAACAAACATTTATACCATATTTTGTCCTGAAAGGTATCTATCAAGCCTTACATAAAATCTTCAGCCATCTGGCCCCTTCTTCACACCCTTGCACTGGCACGGCGTGCTCCAGCAGCACACAGCTACGGCTTTTCTCCTGCAGCCATCCCACCCACCTGCTGGCCATGTGGCAACTTGGAGCAAGGGACGTGCCACAGTGGCACAGCCACAGACAGGATCATTGGCAGGCTTTGTGAGTGCAGGGTGTTCCCAAAAGGCACAGCAAGACACCTACCCTATCGGGATACCTCCAGCATTCACGACCTCTTCAGGAGATCCCTGCTGTCCAACAGGGGTCCTGCCCCATCCACGGCTCTCCAAGAAGAGAGGCCCCTGCACTGGGGCTCTGGGCAGGCAGCAGGGCTTGAAGGAGTTAAGGCAGGAATACAAGACTTACAGGAAAGTTAGGATTGCTCATACAACTCACACCAAGGGGAGAGGCGCAAAGGGGGAACAAACAGCTGGGTCAGGGGAGCTTAAAAAACCAAAATTTAAAGAAAAGTAATTCTTGGAGCTGTCAGAGAAACTCTACTAATTCCCTGTTAAAGTTTGCAAAATTTGCCATCAGCATTTGTATCTGTAGTATCTTGGGATGGATTCTCATGCACTGGTAAACCAGAGTATCAAAAAATGTTTATAACTAATAAACACGAGCAGAACATAAATACTGCTTAACTTATTAAATTTTCTAGTATGTACTTCCAAAGCATGTATTACTCGATGTATGCTTAATTTGATAAAGCCATCAAATAGTTGGCTTTGACAATTAATAAATCCTTATGTGGTATCATATTATATATCTCTATCATCATGCACAGGTAACACAAATACACCCCTTAAAAATTTTTTCCTTATGGAGAAATAAAAGAAAAAGCCCTATCAAAAAAAGCCTCAGAATTTTAAAGTAAAAATGAAAGTAATTAAAACCAACAACTACTGAACTGTAAGCCAC
Source organism: Myiotriccus ornatus (assembly GCA_036023395.1). Classification (NCBI taxonomy): domain Eukaryota; kingdom Metazoa; phylum Chordata; class Aves; order Passeriformes; family Tyrannidae; genus Myiotriccus; species Myiotriccus ornatus. The sequence goes on from JAYRBT010000042.1 coordinate 54,719,656, forward strand.
TAGTGTAGAAACATGCATCATTAATGATGACATGACCCACAGGAATAGATACATGAGGGTCCAACCTTGCAAAGCCAAGCTCATACATGTCTTTATGCCCCACAAGAATTAAAGGACCCAGATCTCCAGGATCTGATTTTCCTACAGACCTGACTGAAAACGCTGTTATCCACGTGTTTAAATATGAGCAGCTACACTGCCCAACAGCTCAGAAACCTGCACTCCCAGGCTTTCAGAAGTGACAGAGATGGCAGCTAGTGCAAATAGCTGAAGATTTGTTTCCTCTTTAATTTCTTATCTTTAATTATGTCCTTGTCAAGTGTTTAATGTGGAAAAAAAAAAAAAAAGGGCATGAAACAGCCTCAAACCCTGCTTTTCAGAGAAGCATCTACCTTCAAAATTCAAGAGACAGTTGGGTTTATCACGGTGCCCTCTTCTGGCCTCTGAACAAACAGTCAGTTTGCTGTCATCTGGTGTCTGCTTGGAAGAGGCATCAAAATGAGCATCTGCTTGTGCAAATATTCAATTTATTTAATAAACTGGCCAGAAAAATACCATCACAGACCATCTACATCCCATACAAAACATCCTTAAAAATCCTTCAGTTATGTATGAGTTTATAAAAATAACTTACAACACTATTTTAGAAATCTCGGAAGAAATATATGAATGTTAGCAGGTGGGAATTTAGATATAAGGCATTGTGCCCAGAAGGCTGGTGAATTCACCCCCTATTCACACCACAGTACTAAACTCCCAAGAACCATTTAATAAAAGTAATCTGAACTGCCAAAAGAAAGGGAAATGGAAAACCAGATCAAAAAGTACACTAATTTCCATTACAAAGAGGCATTTTTGTCATTTCTTGACAAATGTGTACGTACATTATCCGACACAGGAGGGATATTCAAGAATCTGATATTTTCCATGGAAATCTCTGTTTTAAAAGCATCGTTTTCTTAATTAAATATAAAACAAAGTGCACATGGAACTAAATAGAACTTTTAGGCCCTATCTACGTAAAAGACTTTTCATTATTGGCTTTTGGAGGTTGAGTGGGGGGTTTGTTTAGTTGGTTGTTTCAGGGAATGTTTGGTTGGGTTGTTTTTGCTTTGTTTGTTGTTTTATTTTAATTTTACAGGCCCACTAATCTCAGGGAAAGTCTCAATACTGTTGTGTTCGAAGAGGCCAATTTAGACCTGAAACAGTGCAGCTTACAACAGCTCACCTGCAGAGGAAGGAATGTACTCAAATTTAATACAGTTGCACAGGGTTCCTGGAAGCATAATTCATTCAACACCGGAATTCTGTCAGTTCCAAATTGGATTAATTATAATCCCATAAACTTCAAGAAAAGCTAAGATCATCACATCTGTGTTACACGCACGACTGTTACTTTCAGGGAAAAAACCCAGCAACTTTCTGTATGAAAAGGCCTTAATAAAAAGTAAGTTCCTTTCTCTCTAAGAAGAATGTTTTCACTGAGAAGGCTCTTTAAATAAAAAGTCACAACAGATTCAATTTGGAAGGCGAGAAACATGCTATTTTAGATGGTGCTAATTTTTTTCCAACACTATCTTTTTCCTCATGATTAAACAAGTAGATACAACTTCTCCTCCATAAGCATATGACCTGGTAAAATGCATGCTCATGAGGAGACCTCGCAATTGCTGTGTCATAACACAGCTCACAGGGGCACTACACAGTTATCTGAACTTGTGACAATTTTTCTGAGTTGGGAAGTTCTTTGTTCTGGAAAGAACTAGAAAGGAATGTTCAGGAAAGAAACTAGAGAGGAATAAAACCAAAGCAAAACATTTGTTGTCCAGCTATGCTAGCAGTTCTTCTGTCACTGCCCACCAGACAATGCAGGCTTCAGGCTATGACTTCATGAAAGCATTCATTAAATGCCCTGCTAATCACCAGCTCGACAGTCAATATTCCCATTGCGTTGTTAATTGCCAGGCAATCACCACAAGTGACCAACTCCCACAATTCTCTTCTCCTTAGGACGATGGAATGTCCAGGTTAAGCTCTTCACATTTCTGCAGGTGTCTGAGGATGACTTCTCCAAAAACCTTTCTTCTGAATTGCACAAGTCAGACACTGTGGTGAAAGTCAGTCTTTGGCAATAACAAGAATGGGGCTCTTTAACCTCAGCATCCACTCACGAGGGTGTTTTCACCAGAACGCTTAGTCACAGACAGGGTGGTGAATACCTTAGGAAAAGAGAAAAAGGAAGACTCTTAGTATGGCTAAAATGAATCTTTTTTTTTTTTTATCTGGAAGATTAACTTGGGCGTGATGCTCAAAACTGCAGCCATTTCTTCAAGTAATAAAATAATAATTAAAATCATACATTTAAAATCCTTGGCACTAGAAAGAACACATCCATACAAATAAGCTTTGTTCTCTTCATTCACCTTATGGTCTACCTTTTACAGTGGAAAAGAATGTATTAAGGAAGTCACACAGCTTTATACCACCTCATGTCTTAATGCCCTAAGTTTTTACTGTGGGAAAGAGCTCAGAAATAATAAACGCTGGTCTGTACACCGAATGAATGAGTGTCTTTAAGGCTCAAAGATAACTTCTTTGTTTGGGGAAGTGAAGTTAACCCAAGGCCACAGCATTTGGAGAGAACATAAATTTTGCTTTTGTGCCTTTCTAGACATTGTAGACATGTGGAACTGATAGCTGATGTAAGTATTATTTCTGGGATCTGTATTGTGCCTTGACAATAGCTATGAAACACTCAGTAAAACTAGTTAGAAAAATTCCAATCTTTACTGCTTTCAAGTCACTTTAAAGAAAACAACATATTCAAAAATCATTATTGTAAAATTAACAGATATCAAAATTCAGGAAGAAAAATTCTACAAAAATTTATTTAACATTAGAACTTTACTATGCAAATAATTGCATAGTTTTGCATAGTTATAATATAGAAAGGAAAAAAGGAAATCAAAACCACTGCTATCTAAATGCTTCAAAGTTGCAATAATTAGCTATCATCAAAGCCATCTCTCAGGAAGAATAAGCTTAGCATAGAATAAAGTACATACACATTTCAGTTATGCAAATAACACCGGAGTATCTAAAGATAATGGGGATTAGAAAGCCCTATATTTCTCTAAGCAGAAGCTGCGCTGCATTAAGGCTGCTAGCAGCTCTTCAGAGAACAACATCAATAAATGATAAACCTCTTCCATTTTCTGTAAGCACGTAAAGCATTACGCACAAACCAGGAAGACAAATGCAAGCCTAATTCAAATGGCAGAAGAGCAGTGATATATTTAAACTATAGCGCATTGCTTGAGGCAGGGTTCTGAACTCTTTATTTCTGATCCACAGGCTGAAAACGTATGGGAATCTTCATTTATTGTTATTGCGCTTGAAAGACCAAGATTAAAATGGCCAAAATTTCTCTGCTTTCTTCCTGGATGACAACAAGCTCCAGGTGTGCTAGGAGACCACACAGCTCCCTAAGGCTAGTAAGCCAACTGGGAATCATTTGATGATTACTGGAAACATGAGTTTTTTGACAGAATTTGTTCATTATTTTAGAGAAGACAAAACTTTAGATCAGAGGGCTGGAAGCCATCATTAGCTAGCTGAAAGAATCATCTCAGCACATGCTTGATTATACCTGCCTGTATTTCAAGCAGGACAGTACAGTCAAGGCTGAGATGTAATTTTCTGTAAGGCTGAGGTCCTAACAACTCTATGCTCGCAGTTATTTGGACTCTGCCTGGCAAATGTGTTCCACTCTGAACACATGTTTTCTGCAGAATAAAACACTGCTCATATAAAAGAAGTGAAATCTGGCTCTAATTTGAAAGCAGTGAGAATGGGACCCCTCAGTCTTAAGGTCTTCTTGAAGTGGAATAATACCATGTTTCACAAAAGACTCAGCAATGAATTAGTACTAGTGCCAGTGAAGATGTCAGCATTTTACCCCATAGCACTGCCCCATCCTGCTCAAATCAGACTTCATTTTCCTTAGCTTTTACATGGATGTAAGTTAAAAATAACACCGTTATTATCCATAGTTCTATTCATCCAGATATGCTCATTCCTCACAAATTCCAAACAATTTTTAAGCATTTTTTTAATCAAAGACTGCTATCTTGCACTTTGATCAAGAGATTAAATTAAGTAAAAGCATAAAAATGTCTTTTGAAGACTGTCACTGGAAATGATTGCTGTTCCCTGGAGCTTTTAAATAGCGTATTTCTCCTGAGCCAATTTCTTCCTCCCCCACTCAAACAAATATGATTATCTGAAACGACCTCCCTGAATTATGTCTAATCATCATTCTATTCAGTTTCAATTTTAGCAGCTCAGATGTCCAGAATAAATTATGACTACCATCCTCTCTTCACACTGCATATGCAAATATCCCACTTGAGTTCACAGGTTTGAATGCCTCCCTCAGAGATCCCCCTCCACAGGGCCCCTGGTAAGATAAGGACATGCTACCCATCTCCAAGGGCTTTCAAGAACACCATTAGATGATACTACAGAGAACAGAATCTATACTGTGAATGCTTTGAAGATGATTCAGATTGCTAGCAGTCCATTCCATTAATGGAGTTCATATTGCATTGCTTTTACTGTACCACCTTGGAAACATAAGAGAGGTGGACGTCACTTCTGCAGAGCAGCATCCTGGTGCACCCTTGCAGTACTGTAGCTCACACAAGCAGGTGCAAAGAGAGATTCTGTACAAAGACTTGGGTCATGAACAAGCTTTCAGGGATACTCAGCTAATATAAACTCATCCTAATGCTACTGAAATCAATGGAGCATCTCTGATTTACATCTGGGAGGAGCTGTCCCACACCTGCTACAGAAAATTGAGTTCCTCATTAAAGAGGAACAGCAAGACAAACAGAGGAAGAAATGTTTTTGTGGCCTCATGAAGTGAAGTCCCACAGAATAAAGGCCAGAATCTAACAGAAAAATTGTCACATAGATGGTTCCCTTCCACAGCACCATAAGACTATTTTGAGTACTCCAATCTAGCTTTACCACCACTTCAGCAGAAATAGTATTTGAAGCCTTCATAATCTTGAGTGGGAGGAAAATTCTACACTTCCCAGTAGAGAGAGCTCTGGATTAAGTGAGGCCATAAACTTTTCACAAATGAATACACTCGGGAAAAAAAAAAAATCCCAGATTAAACCCAAATGTTAGAATTCTAAATATTAAAACCGGGTAATTTCCTGTCCTTTCCTCCATATTCGGACCTCTTTAATGGAGCCCTGTAATTCAGAATTCCAACACCCTACCCCAGAATGCTATGAAAGCTGGGCTATGAGGTGACCTCAAACACAAACCTCTGCACAGACAGGGTGAATTCCGATGGTGTTGTCCAGCTGTTCTTTTGTCATCCCACATTTAATAGCAGCTGCAAACCCTTGGGTGACTTCTCCGGCATTTGGACCAAGGACATGGAAGCCAATGACTCTCTCCTAAATCAAATGCAAGCACAATCACGCGTTCAGTTCTCTTTAGACAACATGTAAGGTTTTCTTGCTCAGAGTATGTAACTTCACCAGCTCACAAAACATATCACAAATTATTGTAACCACTAAAATGTGAACTATCATTAGCACCAACAGATGGGAGATAGTTGGTGTAATTTTGTTCTCTCTCTGCAAGGTTCAGCTAGGAGCTCAGGAGTCAGCTTCCTTGCACAGTTTTGCACAAGAGTCCTGCACTTACATCAACAGCATACAAATTCAATACACTCCATGCTCTATGCTCAATTACGTGTGTCCGAACTGCAAACATGAATTTTAATTTTATTCAGGCAAGTTATTCCACTCATTTTAACAGAATGCTTGCCTAAGTAGAGATAACACCCTGGTTTTCAACAGCAGGGCCCAAAAGACACATGGTCTGTATCTTTGGAAGAATTTTCAGTTTGATAGTTGCTTACAGCAAAGGGCCACAAGCTGAAGTTGTGGCTAACCAGGCACAACTGGTGGCAAGAAGTGTATTATAACTACACTGATGACTACTCTGGTCTGACTACTCTGGTTGCAGTGTTTGCTTTCAGTGGGAGATAATACATCTAGAGACTGGCAAAACAAACATCCAGTTACAAGGAAGACACTATTCACACTTCTCAGATCTACACTACTGCTCAACTGCAAAATACGTCAAACTGCACATGCATCCCCAGAGAACACTCAGCAGAACAAGCTGTACTGACTTGACCTGCTTTTCTTAAAGAAAAGCAAGTCTCCTTTAGCACATGCCAACTGCCGTGGGCTTTAGTGGCCTTCAAGGGAATTAATCAGATTTTGCTGAGTATAGATGTAGCCCAGTTGGGCATCAAAAGTTATCTGTTCTTTCCGCTAAATATCACATATACTGGGTGTAGTGGATACTCAGTACACTGAAAAGTTATTATTCTTTCAGTCTGAGGACTGAGATTTAACACAGGGTTTATTTAAATAAGAAAAGCTATAACTGGGTAATAACTAAAATGGAATTATCCTTATTTTCCTTTAAAAATACAGACATATGTAAAAATAAAACCATACTAATGCAAACAAGATAATGAGAGTTTTAAATAGTTTCTGAATTATTTTTCATCCAGGGTAACTTTCAACTCTACCTCTAGATATTTAAACATGTTTCAAATTTTCAGGACAAGAAATGAAAACAAAGTAATGAAACACTTCAAATCACCATTAAGCCTTTTCATTTTCTTAAGTAACTTTGAATTAGAACATAACCATGGATTCTAAAATACCTTCCACGCTAATGCAAACTCCTCCAGAAAGAGGATATGGTCAAAACCTGATAGGTTTGCAAATTTTACAAAGTGGTGATGTGATGCTTAGAAAGACTGCAGGAAAATAAATCTATCTAATGAAAAAAGAACATAGGTAAAGTAAATATTTTTTAAGGACAGATAGCTATGTCACTATCTTAGCAGGAATACATTTTAACAGCCTATTACTCTTCATAGTAATTCATATTATTAAAATCATCAATTAAACAGATGGTGACCTTTCAGAGATGGGTACACCTATTCTTTTAAGCAGTCAGTAATTTTACTTTTGCTTCAGCAGGTACTGTACATTTCCATTGCCAGGAAATTTTATCCTAGTCGGTGGATAATCCTGGCATTATCACCCTAAATGAGATTTGTGCAGGGAAAATACATTATCCTGTTAGAACAAGCTCGAGAGTTTTATAAACACGTGTGTGTTTGCAGAGATTACAAGTTGTGATGGTTTCTGAGATGCCTCCACTTCAGAGAGAAGAACCTCCCAGAAAAAATGCTTGGGGAGGAGAGAATAAACCAATAAATATTCTAACCATTTTTACATGCATTGATTTTCTCACTTTTCAAAGCTAATGGACAGACCTAGAGATATCTACTTCTTATTTTACATATATATGGAAGAAGTACCATATACAAATAGCAACGGCAGAATTTTCGTTTTATTGAGGGTTGGTTTTGTATAAACAAGAGTACTGTACCACTATAAATATTTACTACATTTCGAATTTTTTAGACTTTGTATCATCAATGGTCCCTATGATGAACATAAAGATACTGTTTTCCCTGGAAGGAAAGATGCACTTACGTTATCTTGGATATTGCAAATTATCTTTGCATAGCATTTGTTGTTGTCTCTGGATGGCACAGTCCATTCCAGTGGCCAAAAATGACTATGGTAAACCTGGAAATACAACACAGGTTAGAAAAGAGTTGTGTAATTTCCAAGCAGAGAGCACGATCTTCCAAAAACTGCCAGATTATCTTAAATAACGAGCTATGTACGTAGCATTTAGAATATCTGAAATCAGGCTGATGCTCTTTCCCCTTGATGAATGCCAGAGAAGGACGTCTCTGCAAAACAAGTACTGGTGTCATCCAATGATTAAAAAAGTAGAAGCCATAAGTACATTAAAGTTCCAGGATGCAGTTCACCATGCTCTCATTAAACTACAAAATCACAAGCTTCCCTCAGAGAAGACTGTACTGTCTCTGGGTCCACCTGGAATGAAGGAAAAAATGTTCCCCTGAGCAGAAAAAGGGGAGAAATAGCCTCAGAGTCCGGATTTAGGAGAAATGAGAATATCACTGCAAAATTGAAAGTACTTTAAAAAACAACACATTTCCCCATCTGCCCCAACTGGACAAATCCCAAATTTCAGGTAAGGCTTTTCACCTGTGTGTACAGCTCACACATCAGAAAAGATGTGACATTTTAAGGCACAGTTCTACCCAGAACTCCTGGAGCTCCCATTATAAGCTAATCTCAAATCGATTGCTGGTTGAAATAAAATTTTAATTGATCACATCTCCAGTAAAAATGTGTTCCTTCACAAACTAGGAGAGGCAGCTTGACATTTTGCCACATTAATGGGGTTAGAAAGCATTTACAAGCATCGTTATCAAACTGAAATTTAACAGGCCTGAATGACAGATGCCCTCAATAATCTTACTGAGGCTTGCAAAAAAAGCCAAGAAGGTGACATGATAAAGAGGTCAGAATTCACTAAATGAGGACTTAGGCAGAACACAAGTGCTTCTGGATGCACATTTTAAAAAACAGCATCGAAAATCGAAAACGCATTTTTCGCAACAAAGGGTCCCATGTTTCACATATAACAGCAAGAATTTCACTCAGCAACAAAAATTTGACTGGGTATATGCAAACTTTGTGGGCAGAAAAGAATGTAAGCTTTTGCCCTGTGGTCAGGTTACCATTACTTTACACACTGATATTTGGAGTCATATTTACTTCTTTTTCTCCACACCATATTCAGAAAATGTCCTCCAAATAATGCTCCTCAGGTGACATTTGCAGGACACAAAAGTTCATTTTATTGTGAGATTTCCTCCCCTTGCTTTCTGTAATGTGGTCAGTACAGTATTTTGTAAGAACAGCCTCAGGCATTAAGTGCTCATATATGTCTAATTTCACTCTCAACCAGCAATCCCAGAGACTGAAAAGGGATTACTCATGTGAGTAAAATTAAGCACATACCTCTTCACAAAGTCAAACTAAACAGGAAAAATAAGCATAACATTTGGCTTTATAAAGTAAAAATCTCCATGGCAAGGAATTTGCCACCACTGTAGGCACAAAAAGCTCCACTTTGACATTAAAACCAGTATATTGCTTCCAGCCCATACCCAGCTTTAATTTATCCTGAAGTATTTGCAGACACAAAGAAACCCTTTTTCTTCTTTTTTTTTTTAACCAAATATTCCACCTTCAAGTCTCTGTTTGCCAAAAATAGAACATATCTGCAATTAGAACTATTGGAATTGGGGATTATTTTTATAACATGTCCAGGAACAGCCAAGGAAGACAAAAATGTACCCAGTCACCTCCTGCCCTTACATCAGAGCACAGAATGCTGTTTTAATTGACTCTTAACATTATTTTAAATTACAAATTGGAAACCTAAAACCCAGATGAAATTAAGGAATTTACCTCAATGTTTTCCTCCCCAAATTTCTCCATTGCGGTCTCTTCAGAGTACCCACAGGCTCCATACTCCAAAGGAGTAAATACTGTAGTTGGAACATTCACATAGTCACACTGTGTGGCATTCAAAACAAAACAAAAAAACATACCACATCAATAATAAAAACAGCACACAGCAGTCTGAAACACAGGAAGAAAAGCTGGATTATTCGCAATTCTGAAAGCTCTTCTGTTCTTTCTAAATTGTTTTAAATTAAGGTACAGTTTTGGCTTTGTCCATTCCAGAGGTGTTAACTAGAGCAGGAAGAAAAGACAGTTTAAAGCCACAGTAACATTAGTATGCACAAATTAAATGGAAAAGGAAATTCAGTGCCCCATTGTAAAAACATACAAGATACAGATCAACTTGGAGATGAAAACAGTAGAACAGCAGACTGTTCAACCATTTCTATAAACCATGTTATTTTTAGTTGGAGATACTGCAAAAGCATCACCACCATTCAAAAATCTTTTTTTTTTTTTTTTCTGATCAACTGTGGCCTTGGCAGTGTCAAAGAACCAGACATGGGCTACAGCCCTTCTGGGGGACAACTAGAGCTAGAGCTGATACCATCTGCCCAGTCACATACCATGAGAGGCAAACAGTGACCCTTGACTTCACTGGAGCTTTAGAGTGTTCTAGAGGCTTCCTCTCTGGGCAACTTCTGGGCCTGACCACCCTCACTGTAAAGCAGTTTTTTCTTATGATCAAAGGGAATTTTCCTGTGCTTCAGTTCGAATCCATTGCTTATTGCCCGCACACTTTATACCACTTGAAAAAGTTTGGCTCCATCTCTTTTACTCCCTACCATCAAGCAAATGTGCACATTGATACAAGAGCCCCTCAAACCACCTCTTCTGCAGGGTATTTAAATTACCAGCTGTCTCAGCCTCCCCTCCTGTGTCAGATGCTTCAGTACTTTAATCGTAGTCATGGGCCTTTGCTGGACTTGCCTTGTTCTTCTTGTACTGGGGATCCCAAAACTGGACACAAAATCAGATCTGTCTCATCAGAGCTAACTGGAATAGAAAAGGTCACTTCCCTCCACCTGATGGCAATGCTCTGCCAGGATGCACCAGGATGCAGCCCAGGATATCCCCAGCCTTCTTTGCAATGAGGGTACATCGCTGGCTCACAGTCAACTTGTCCTCCAGACCTACTGAAGCTTTGTCTGCTCAGCTGCTTTCCAGCTGGCGAGCTGCCAGCCTGTGCTGGCTCATGGGGTTACAGAGCCTCAGTTGCAGGACATTTCACTTCTTGCTGAACTCTGTGAGATTCCTGCCAGTCCATTACTCCAGTCTGACCCACTTCTCCACTGTGAGTGACAGCACGAACACCAGTTACACCAGTCACTTCCCCCAGTTTTGTATCACCTGCAAACTTGCTGGGGGTGCATTTTGTCTCATCATCCTGATTCATTAATTTAGATGTTAAACGGTGCTGCATTGAGTATCCAACCCTGTGGCACACCACCAGTGACTGGCCTGCAGCTGGTCTTTGTAATGCTGGTCACAACCCTTTAAACCTGGCTGTTCAGCCAGTTTTCAGTCCAACTCACTGCTCAGTTACCCAGTCTGTACTTTATCCATTTGTCTATGACAATGTTATGGTAGACAGTGTCAAAAGCCTTTACTGGAGTCAAAGTAAACAAACATCCACTGCTCTTTCCATATCCACTAAATTAGTCATTCTGCCAAAACAGACTAACAGGCTGGTTAGCTCTATTTAATTTCTAGTAATTTTCTGTAGACTTCAACTTCCATTAATTTCCTTTATGACTGGGGATCAACTAAGATGCTGATTACTGTCCTTTCCCCACCTATCCATAACTCCTCATTATGTTTCATACAATCACCTTTTCCAGATTTCTTGCAACATAAACCTACGCCAGGTTCCCATTTAAGTAGTTACTCATTTTTTGGATTCACTGAATGAGATAATGTTCCTTTGGCAGCATAAGGATTTCTGTACCTTGAGAGACTGTTATCTGGCATAAAATCTAAATTAAGACATATCCATAGTAATGCAGCACAAAAAAAAAAAACTGGCTTCTGTTACAGTTCCTTAAACTTTGCCTGGCTAATGCAATGACATTCTGCACACTGATTCAGGATTCTGTTACCAATACCTGCCAACATAAAATAAACAACTCAATCAAGCTCTAAATCTGGCCGACAGTTGAACCTGATACGAATTCAGCAGGCTCTAAAAGAGAAAAAACCTTTATGCTCATGCCCTGTGGTTATGAAGGTGAGACAAACACCCACACCAGCGGTGCCTGGATAACAGTTCTTCGAAGGCACTCCCCTTTCCTCCTGGTTTAAACACAAGGTGTAGATGAGTACCCACACTGCTCCCATTTAAGCAACCATAATCTGTCTGAAACCCACAACTGCACTAGTATGAACCATAAACACTGAATCGATTAATTCAACTACCCAGGTATAAATGTGCACTGAGTTATTGGTACATCTGACCTTCCTTTGTGTCCATATTTAATTACAACTCAGATTGTGTATTACATTGGAAACACATGGATGAGAGGTGAAAAAAAATTAGTGGAAATAACACTGAAAACTAGGAGCATCACAAATTCCTATTATACTCTATTTAGGGACCATAGGTAGGTTTAGTAAACTGCCTATGAACTGGAGTTAAAGCACTTAATAGGATGGGAAAGATTGCTGACTTTTAGGGAAGGTGGTAGAATTAAAAACAAGGTAAATGATCTCAGTTAATTTTATTATCATTATACTCTGAGAGAAAAATAAACCCTCATAAAATGAAAAAAAAGAGACTACTGCTTAATCCATAAGGTATTAATTTCATTCCACACAATTAGCAGAACACAGCTGCAGTAATATCTTTGCCGGGGGAAAATTAAAATGATCATCAAAGCTAATCCTTAAAATTCTTCTGGGTTTTCCATAAACAAGCAGGCTTGCACTCTGCACTTAGAAGTAGAGCAACGACTGTGTTTTGTGGCAACTGTTTCCTTACCTTTGTGGTTGCCCCAGCATAAAGCCTCCGAACTAACAATCTTCCTGCCTGGATTGCCACTGGTGTGAGTTCCAGCTTGTCCTGCAGTATATCTCCAATAGCATAGATATACGGCACATTTGTTTGCTCCTCATCACTGACAGGAATTTTTCCTGTTCTGCAATTGGAATTAAACAAGAAAAAAGATCTAAGTGTGCTGCTGTGAAGACTGGAGGTGTAAATAACGTTGCAGGAGTTAGGCCCTTTAGCTTCAAGAAAAAGACACATGTGTGCAGTATGAGGGAAAGTCATATTTACAATATTACAGTCTTAGGCAAGAATGTAAAGTAGTGCAAATTTGAACAAAACTACAGGAATTCACACACTGGATAAGGAGGTAGTCTGCGAAGCTGCAATTTGTCTCAATCATTGGTGAGGCACAATTCCTCAAACACCCTCTACCACCAGCTGAGCTGTGCACAGGCAACTTTCAGGAATGACAGGAAGAGACATTCTCCTCCAGTTGTAGGGCAAAAGGATTTTTCCACTACTGACATTCCAGTCCAGTGACTGAAGCAGTTTATAGAAATTTATCCTTCAGAGTACTACACAGAGACAGGTCAAGCTGTTAGACACCCTACCTAAGGGACAGCCAGCAAGCTTTTTAGCTGTAAGTGTACTGAGCTAATGGAAGGCTTTAATTATTAATGTTTCCTACTTCATCAATAAATGAGATAGTGTAGTAATCACCACAGGAAACACATGTAACAGGGAAACCAGGCAGGCACTGAAACAGTCAGTCACTTGAGAGACCAGTGGAATTCCTTTATTAAAAATCCAACTTCCTCAATTTTTTCTCATTAACAATAACACAGTTTATGCTAGTAACATTATAGTTCTTTCTATTAAGCTAGCAATAGGTGTCCTGACATCAGAAAGATGTGCCCTGTTCTGCAAGACAACATAGGTCTGCCAATTTTGAGTGCACCAAAACTTCCACTTATTTGGAATGACACAACAGTTCCCTTTGGCAACATCAGTCACTGCGTTCACATATAAAAACTCTGCAGTGGTCAGGTTCATGGTCCTGTGTTTTTTCTTCAAAGAGTAGATCTTTGAGGCCCCACATGCCTGGAAGATGTTTTAGTTACTGATATTGAAAATGTTACCGATAGCTCCACTCCCTGGTGCAACGACTTCACTACATTAAACATTAAATACTCCTCTACAGGAGACAGATTGTTCCCAAGAGTTGCTCCAAGGCAAGAAATAAACTCCTCCAAAACCTAAAACACATCAAGAACTCCACCTGTGAATTTAAGGAATGCTACTTGGATCTTATCTTTCAAAATAACATATTAAAATATAAACAAAACTCACTGCAATAAAAGCCTGTATGAACAAACAGATCTCTGCCCCAAGGAGTGAGAGAGATAAAAACAAGGAGATGGGAATAAAAGAGTACAAGGAACAACCTGCAGATTCTAGAAAACGCTGTAACTGGAAGAAGCTGAGACTGACCTGTGAA
>JAYRBT010000042.1:54738713-54755050 GCA_036023395.1 Myiotriccus ornatus
CTAACGAGCTCCATCTGCCCGGGGAGTGGCCCTGACCAGGAATCGAACCCGGGTCTCGGCGGTGACAGAGCCGCGTCTTAACCACTAGCCCACCAGGGGCTCCCATTAGTTCAAATAATTTACACCTTAAAACATTATGATAGGTATATCGCAATCAATTGTAGTCATATACCACTTTGAGCCTACCTTGATGGGCACAAACTCCTTAATAAAGTTGACTCCATGTTCTTTCATATATTCGCCAATTTTGTTTGCCATATCCTGGTCAAATCCTCTTAAGAGGATGGATCTCACCATTACAGTGACATCTAACCCAAGGCCTGCAAGAAATCCTGCACATTCCAAGGCAACATAGGAAGCTCCAACCACCAGGGTTTTCCCTGGACAGTAAGGCAGAGAGAAAAGGTCATCACTGGGAGGAAAAAATAAAAAAAAAAAAAAAAAAGAAAAGAGAGAAAAAAGAAAATACAATTAAAGGCAGCCCAAAGAATGTATTGTGCTTTATATTTGTCTAATTTATTATGTAACAATAGGACTTTATTCCTCTTCCTGTTCACTTAAAAAAACCCAACTTAATTTTATTTCTGAATCATCACAAAAATGTTGAGGGTTTTTTTTAACAGAAATTTAGGACAAGTTTTTAAAAAGGTAGGTTGGGGTTTTTTTCACCTCTGAATCTTGCTTTAAATATTTTGCTGCAAATTTTAGCTCCTGAGAGCTAAAAAAGGAAGGGGTTCAGCTTCAGGATAAAAATACTATCTTCACTTCTTTGAAGACTTATCCTTTTGTTAAAGCATGATATGCAGTGCCAAATATACACAGACAAAAAAACACATTAATGCAAACCACAGTAAAAAAGCAGAGATAGAAGTAAGAAATCATGGAAAACATGTTTCTTTACCTGCTTTCCATTTCTTTCAAATGCTTCATCAAGCTACATCAGTTCTACCACACTTTGGACCCAGACTATAAAATCAGGGCTTCTCAAGGAAGCCAGAACTCATGGAGGCACCACACTTGCTCAGCAGAGACTTAGAGTTTGGCAACACAATTCTCCAAAGATTTAAATCTAAAATAAGTGTCTCTTCATCAGAGTGGTGGAATAAAACGTCATTTTCTAATGAAAGGGTGCTCCTATCCCCCAAGGAACTCAGTCAAGATTACACAGAATTACAGTCTCAATCTGATAGTCTTTAACTCTGGAATTCCTGACTCTTCCACCTCAATGTTACTTTAAAGCAGCACTTCACAGGCTATATTATCTGTTAGCTTTGATTTCATTACTACTCATTAGAAGGGAGACATACCACATGGCATTTTGGATACACAGGGATTATGCCAGTTATCTATTTCATTGCTATAGGTTTGCAGCCTGTAATTGAAACCTCTATTTCTACATTAGATAACTTCAAAGTTACTGTGATATGAAAACACGTTTCATCTGCCCATTGCACATTTTTGGTCAAAATGACGCTAGAACTACTTGGCCTCATCAATTAACCAGCCGTTTCAAATCAGTTTTCCCAAAATTTGAATCAACTTCACTGACTAGCTGGCAAAAAAAGTGAATGAAGACCAATACATTTCCAACAACGTCTTAACATCAGCTGCTATGCCACTCCCACTTTCTTTGGTATCTGAGCATGGAGGTTTCTTCCAAGCAGACTGTGCTCTTCAGTTTGAGAACTGAAAGACGATGAGGAACAGAGAGGAAGTGAGTGCACTGGTAACTGGGGTAGAGACAATGAATTCATTTTATGACTAACACACACATGACTTCAGATATTCCCGGTTACTGCTGTTACCAGTCAGGAACAGAACCATCCTAGCCAGCCACACACAGTCCTCTGGCGTCTACTGGACACCAGTGTTTTTGGCACCTTAAAATCTGTCTATAGATATTCTTCTCCCCTCACTTTCCCCTAACAAAAATTTACACAGGGATGAAAACCAGCAACAAAGCAGCCCTGTTCATGCTTCTTACACACAAAGAATGACTTTGTATTCCTCCCTATTTTTACCTGCTAATGCAGTATTCCTTGTCTCCAGGTATACCCAGGTAGCGTGGGCGTTCACCAGTGGCAATGAGAAATCTCTCAGCTGTGTACAGCTTCTCAACTCCTCTTTTGTTTGTTGCCTGCAGACAAAGTATTAGTCCAAAGTGAGTGTTTCACAGTCCTGCCACGGGAAAAATTAATCTCTATTCAGAAAGTATTATAGGAAGACCCAGCAAACAAGGCTAAGGAGTACCTTAATTGTGTGTGGCCCGACAAATTCTCCATATGCATTCTCATATGTGACCTTGTTGTCTCTCAGTGCAACCCGATAGCCCCAGTTCAGTGAACCAATGTAATTCTGAACAGATTCTGTCATAGTCATCCAGTTGTGTTTGACTGTCAGAAAGAAAAGAGGAAAGTTCTTCTTTCAGTTTGGGATTTTCTTTTTCAATAGTGAAACTTGTATTCTCAGTCAGATTTCTTTTATGACCCAACCACCTTTAACTTACTCTTTTTTATTCCAGGATAATTCTACTGAAATTCAAATAATTACATCAGCATAGACAACATGAGAGGTCACAGTGGAACTGATATGACTTAAACCATGAAAAATTCAGACACTGCATTATCGATAGTTTTACATTGACAGATGCTGTGAGAAGGTGACAAACGAAGACTTGGCAATCTGAGACACGTTCCCTACTACAGCATTATACCCTAAATAAATCACAATCCTATAACCATGCACATATAAAGCAAAATTCATCTTCTTACATAGTAGTGACAGAGACTTAGGGAAAAGAAATCCTTGCTCACAACTATATGAAGTTTCTAACAGGGATATTCTGGGGTATTCCCTTAGGCGTTGTGGTACTTTCAGAAATGAAACAGAACCTTACTGCTTTTATTCACACAACAATCTTATCAATTACTAACATGATCAGAAGCTATTAATAAAGAGACCAGAAGCTGGAAGATGAAAAGCTCCATGGCTTTAGACTTGAAAAACACTTAAGTCTATGTGTAATCTCTCTGAATTTGCCCCACATTGTTAAAAGCAGACATGCTTTAGTGCAACAAGCACTTGATTGTGAGAACAACCTCAGGATTTTTGGTGCAAATCACAAAACTGAATAAACTGTCCTTCTTTACCTTCTTCTGTAAACTGCCATCCAAATTTGCGTGAATCTTGCAAGGCTTGTCCGAGTAAAGCTGCTTGGTGCATCAATTTTTTAGGTATACAGCCCACATTTACACATGTTCCTCCAAGACCTGAGAGAAAGGAACAGAATGTGGTTTTCACATCAGTGTGGCAGATCTCGAAGATGAGGGTCAGAGTCTGAATAAAGCTCCTTTATAACAGGTTTGCAATGAAAAGAAATTTACCCCATGAGCTTCCCTGAGGGGTAGGCTTGACAAAGTCCAGTACCATCACTTTCTTTTCATATTTGGCAGCCTCCTGCAAAACAAATTAAGACCCGTATCTAAATATTGGAGGTTAAATTTAGAGTACACAATAACATCATGCATTGCTGGAAAGCTTTGTGACTTTTAATTAAGTTACAATGAATGATTTGCAGGGGAACAGACAGACAGTCATTAACCTTCTGAATTCATTTGTGCATTCAGTAGGAAAAAGAAGATGAAAGGAAAAAAAAGAAAGGCATTCATCCTGCTACACTACAGCATGGCACCAGCTGATACACAGAGGATTCTGGGAGTCCAACCTTCTCTTCTCTACTCCATCCTGTCAGTTTGTTCACACTATTTCCTAACATGCCCATTTACTTTTAACATACTTAACGAATTCCTAATTAATCCAGTTTTCCCTTCAAAGTTGGTTTCTCCAACATTTGTTTGAAACCACATCACACAGTGACATAAGCAGTCACATGGTCAAGCATGACAACTGTGCTCATCCAACCTCTTTTCTTGTAGGAGAAGGGAACACTTGATTTTGAGCACAATCTGTAGTTGTCAGGCTCAGCTCTTGTTCTTTCAAGCATCGTGGCCTGCAGCAAACTGACTTCACTGTCAGGATGAGCAAAGATAAGACCAATGAGGAACAACTGATGAACTGAGGCTGTTTAGTCTGGGAAAAAAGGAGACTCTGGGGAACCTTATTGCTCCCTGCAACTACCTCAAAGGAGGTTGTGGTGAGTTGGGGGTCGGCCTCTTCTTCCAGGCAAGTAGTGGCAGGACGAGGGGAAATGACCTCAGGTTGCACCAAGGGAGGTTAAGGTTGGATATTAGGAAACATTTCTTCACTGAAAGAGTGGTTAAGCATTGAACAGGCTGCCCAAGGAAGTAGTGGAGTCATCATCCTTGGAAGTGTTCAAAAAACGAGCAGACCTGGCGCTTGTTGATTTGGTTTTTGGGCATGGTGGTACTCAGGCAAAGGTTGGACTTGATGATCTTGGAGGTCTTTTCCAAACTTAATGTTCTACAATTCTGTATTTCCCCTGGGAGGTTTCATTAACAAATCTATAATCACTGTCCATAAATAACACTGAGAACTGAAATTTCTCTACCGATTGCACTGCTCCTTTCACGTTTTATAAGAAAAAGGCAAAAATCCACAGCAATAACTGCTACCACGGAAAAACATGTAAGTCCAATGTAGATGAGAAACAACAATAGACTGCACCCATGAGATGTAGCAACATAACTTTGCTACTTGGAGTAACCACAACTGTGCAGCATCACATGATGAGTTCTTAGACATGTAAGCAATACCAACTATAGGCACAGGATATTACTCAAAGGCCTTGGGTTTTATTTGGGAGGAGCTGAACAGCCTATGTTACCTGTAATACTTGTTAAACCAAATAGTTGACAATCAGAATTTTAATTTTAAATGTATCTTACTTCATGCAAAAAGTAAATCATAATTCAAGCAACGCAGTCTGTAGACACCTTTGGAAAATACTGAGGTAATGGATTTCCACTTCCAATAAAGATCTAGGTTGGCCAAGAAGCTAATTTCTGTCCATTAGCAGCACCTCTGAGAAAGTTGCTCAGGAAGGTGCTTAGGGACTGAGACATGTCATTAAAGCTCCTCTACAATGACAACTCTTAAACACCACTCAAAACAGCTTTACTAGTGTTAACTAAATAGAATGCATGGATTCCCAAGCTCACACTCAGCTGTACACTCACGTAATGCAGCACAGCATTCCACTGCCACCTCAGCAGAGATCACAAACAGATATAACCACTTCTGCAGAGTGATATGCACAGCCGCAAAACCTGCCCCATAGGCTTTCAAACCCTGCTGGGCTCAGCGCAGCGCCCCATGAACACAGCAAGGCTGCTTATGGCTGGAGCTGTTCTGCGTGAACTGCCAGCAGGGGCCTGGCACCTCGGTCTGAGTCTGCAGTTGGGTTGCACCAAGTCAACCTGGCAGCATTTGCACTCACTGTGGAGATGTGCCTCCAAATGAACAAGCTCTGAGCGCAATATAGAGAGGAAGATGTGCACAACAAAGCTGAGTGTGTCATAGGGAAAGGCACACATTTAGCCAGTCTACTTAAACTGCTGCAAACGTGAGTGTAGATATCTGGAACTTGGTTTAAGGGCTGTGTAGCTAGGGATATTTTCTGGTTTGTTATGGTTTTTTTAAGGCACTGGTAGTTAATTAATTTTTTTAAAAAAAGAACCATCTAGAGTATAAGTCAGAAGTTTATGTGTGTAAAACAGTTTCACTTCAACTTCATGAAACTGATTTGAAATACACTTTACTACTGATAACCACTGATGACTTCATTGATTTACCATCTTCTGCTCTACTCTACAATCATTTGTAAACACTAAGAATCAATATACACGGAGTTGAAGGAATAAGGCAATTTATCTTCCCAGCTGTCATGTTTTCTGTCCCACAACTGAAAAATGATGCAATGAACACCACTACTGTAGCTTCACAACATAGCACATGTATCCAACAAAGTAGCCAGTCTCCTTATGGAAACTTGAACAGATGGCTTTTTATTACTGAAAACTGTTTCTGAGTTACTGCACACTCCATTTTACTCTCATTACTCTCTTCTGTTCACCCCCATCCTCTGAAAACCAGTATTTGCTTCTCTTTGTGGTTCTCAGAATTTTTGTAGATCTTACTTTCAATCCTATGCCACGACAATAGTGCCTCTATTGATAGGAAAGCAGTAAACTACCAAAATAAGTTATGGATGCACAATCCACAACTCAGCCCTACACAGTTCCATTTTAACAGAAGTACTTCAAAGGGACCAAGGTTCAGTGTGAATCCAATGTCATGCTGAAATATTTTCTCCTTATTTGCTTCACTCTTCAATGACCTCTCCAATTTTTGAGAACAAAACAAATGCCTTCTGTTCAGAGGAATAATCCAGCTCCAGGTCTTGTGCAACGAAACACTTTTATTTCTAGGAATGCTCAATTCACTTATAAATAGTTAATCCTGCCAAAGCCAGAAAAATCAAAATGTGCTTGACTACTGATGCAAAGGAGAGCTACTGACCTACATTAAATTTCAGCAAGTTTCAAATATTTGGGATAACAACAACTCTAAGAGCTGATATATTTTGTACCACTGTGAATTCTTTTAATTAATTGTAGCTGTGCCTCTAAAAGCAATATCCTAAACAAACCCCATAATTTATCTGGCTACAGGCAGGAAATACCACACCCTAGAAATGAAGACCTGTATTGGGTCAACCCAAGACCACAAGGATGAGACCCTAACTCTGCTTAAGTACAGGTAAAATCTCCATTTATGCAGCTATATAAGCTCACAAATCACAAAATCTCCCCCATTGTTAAGACTTAAAACAAGATATACAACTATTTCTGAAGAGATAGTACTTTTATATAACACTAGATGCCTCCTGATGTTCATTTTAAATAATTTTAAAAACCTTTTCATTTATGAGTTAAGTTTTAATTCAGCTACTAATAAACACCATTAAGGTATCTACCTGCTGTTTTCCAGAGCAGCATTATCTCCCATTAGTGGGGACCAAGCTTCATTCTACTAGGGAGTGTACCATGAGATTTTTATGTTTTTCTTCTTCAGAATATAAAGAAAATAATTTTGTGTGTCCAGCACTAACCTCAAAAGAATTATCACTGATCAGGCAGAAATGTTATGCCCCTGCAGTGTTAAAGATACCCAAATCCAAGACACTGAGGATGTCGCCCATCTACTTACAAGGAAAGTAAGAACTTGTATTTTCCCTTTCATACCTTGGCAGCTGCCAGACCACCTGAGCCCCCACCAATGACAATGAGATCATAGTCGTAGGAATCTGGCACCGGTGTGAGCCCGTTCATTTCCATCGGTTTCTGAGGCTTGTCTTCCTTATGTACCTGAACAGAAGGGGAAAAAGAGTATTAGGGAATACTGAAACATTATCCACAGTGTTCAAAAATTAGTATTTTCAGCAGCAAATATTGTGATAGGAAAACGTAATTGCATCTGAATTCTCTGAGCTCTGCTTGTAATTAGCTTTTTTCAATTTCAGCTTCTTAATCCACCCTTGAATAGCTCAGTAAGTGTCAGATACTGAATTATGAATTTTCTTGTTTGTTGGAGCCCAGGGTTTCCTTGCAGAGCTGTTTTCCACAACAATGCAACTCCAGTGCCTCCTCATACTGCACTCCCAGATGAGATACATAACTGCTGACATTAGCTTTCCATTAATTTATTTCATTCTATTCATCTGCCCTGGACTTTCCTAATTAGTGTTTTTCCCCTCCTCTTGCATATATTAGTAGGAAAATACACCAACCCTATACAACATTGCAACAATCCACAGTAATTCCCAGCCCTGCCAATGGAATGATCAGAACTGAATGAAGAAAAAAACTTCAGAAAACTATATTTTTGTAACATGTGTGTGTTTATTATTGCTTCAGTTCAGCACTATAACTTCGGCAACAAAAGGATCAAGTATGGCCATCATGGTTTCAGAAGAGAATTTTTTTTTTTTGTTATCTCGATTACTACCACAGAAAAACAACCCATAAGTCCTAAAATGCGTTTTGGTAGCTGTATGCCACAAAAATCATAGCACTGTCTTTATAAAATGAGCCTTTGTACTTAATTTGTGAAGCTGCAGGTTAACAAGGCTTCAGACCTTCAAGCCTTTGGAGTTGCTGAGAAAATTCTCAAATGACTCTCAAATTGCAAGACAAGATCTGGAGTGCCTTAGCTGATGTAAATCAGTATCAACAAAAGTAATGAAAAAACTTTAAAGACCAAAAATTAAGAAACCCGTATTTTGTCACTTTATGAATCTGCTCCCTTTTATTAAGTATTTCCATCCACCTGACTAGGTAAGACTTCATTCAGTTCTACTGGAATAATTGTGGCAAATCAAAGGAAAGAAAAAGGCCCAAGGAAGTTACCCTTTTCTTCTCATCTTAGTTTCATTTTGCGTTAAGCAGCCCTTTCTACTCAACCCATTCTACTGTCGCCTTTCTCTGAGGTTTCATTAGTCCCTACTCTACTGAAGGCTGCCAGCAGAGATACACTGACAAAAGTCCCCTATCCCTCAGACAAATTACACAGTAATGTCAGCAGAAATTCAGACTGTGCATCTGCCTGTAGAAAGTTAGATTTTAATAGGATTTCATAAGCCTGTTAACAGTAGAAACAAAACCTAGAAACCACCTGTGGCTGCTGTGAAGGCAACCAAAAATACCTCATTCTCCTTCCTCTGCTCTGCAATCCCAACATTTACCCCTAACACTAAATCAACTTTGCAAACGGTTTTCACTATTTTTCTAACACAGCCATTAGCCAGGCTCAGACTTCCTACTGCAATCAGAGTAACAGTGGAAAAGGGACATATATGGTATTATGATATGCAGCTTCACTTTATTTGTTTTTAGGGATGTAAAATTAGAGAAAGGGTGCCATTCTTTACCAAAGCATGCCTTCTTGTTCCCTTAGTGGCAACAGGATGGTGTGAAGCCTAAGGGCAGACTAACTCCTACACAGTCACCAAACCCAACTACCAAGAACGGTATCTTTATGATGCATTTAAAGAAACCACAAAAACTACTCATGAAATTTGATTAGATCACTACTTATATAATGCTACTTTTGAAAAATGCTTTATGTTTTCACATGGAGTAAGAATCTTCAGCTTCTTTTTATTTAATTTTATTATTTTTTATTATTATTTTGTTATGGTTCATTTTTCATTACTTCTTCACAATAATTCTGTATGAAAACATATTAAAAGTTTAGATCAGACAAAGTAGATTACAACCTCCCTCTCTGAAGCCACCTCCTAGAACCCCACTCCAAAGCAGCCAGGATCTTGACAAACTCCACATCCCATTTACGAGGTGAACTTGTTCATGACCGTGATCCATCCTGGGAACAGATCTCCTCCATTCTTCTCCCATGAACTGCAATTTTTACAGCAAAGCCTACCCGCTGATTATTTTTCAGTGGCAAAACTAAATTATAGACTTTAAAATGTATCTCCCCCTACCTTTAAAGTTTTCTCATGATCTCCTGTCGGCTTCTCCTGTACAAAAACCGGTCGCGAAGTTTCTGCTGCTACTTCGCGCTGCCCTTCCCGCAGCTTTGGGGCTCCCTCTGTGAAATAAAGAGTAAAATAACGTAGTCTCTGGAGAAATGTCCTTTATGAAGGCTGTGCACCTCCAGGGAAATTGTCTGGGGGAGTGGCCTGGCAGCCTCACTGCTTCCTCATCAGCGGCATGCCTGTCCCAGGGCAGCGTTTCCTAAGGCAGACGATGAGTCATTTGCAACGTTAGGATGACTTGCTATATTTTTCTCTTGAATAAAATCCCATATGAGAGTTGGCTGAGATTTCAGTACTTTTTG
Organism: Myiotriccus ornatus; assembly: GCA_036023395.1. Lineage (NCBI taxonomy): Eukaryota > Metazoa > Chordata > Aves > Passeriformes > Tyrannidae > Myiotriccus > Myiotriccus ornatus. Next base: position 54,748,554 of record JAYRBT010000042.1, read on the forward strand.
CCAGTCTAACAATATGCTTGGAACAAAGCAAGGAAATCATGTTTGCTGTGGCTAAGCATGAAACTTCAGTCTTAAAGGAAAATTAGGATTTTCAGCTTTCTTGCCCAGAAAGGGACATTCTTATTCTGATGTGTTTTGTTTTTTGTTTTTTTTTTAATAAGAACTGTACTTTTTTAAACTGAGTTACAGGTTTTTATTTTTGTCCTGCAATTAGTTGTCCGAAAACTTCTTTCAGTTTGATGTATTTATATAATTGTTTTTTTCCATGCAATTTCTTCCCCCACTCCCCAATAATTTCCAACACATGATATCACTCAGACTGTGAAATCCTCTAAATAAACACATTCCAAAGTCTGTAAAAAATCAGCTTGCCCCCTGGTCATAACTGATTTTAAATATATATATATATATATCCCCAATATAAAAGTTTAAGCATATTAGTGAAAAGGAAAAAAACAACATATTTACACATGGTGAAACTTTATTTGATGTGGCATCAATAAAGACAAACAGGGAAAATCTAATACTTGACTGGAATCCATTATTAGCTGTACCTTCCTGCACAGAACTGAGTTATAAGCTTAATTTCCAATAAATGGGGTCACTACACACTTGTTTGTACTTAATCACATACTTTGCACTGCACAACCAGCATTAATTAGCAAACCCTGACACGTGCCCATACTTAGAAAAACAGCCATACTGAATGCTATGCATACATTCCTTGGGCACTGAGCCCACACACCTGAAAAGCATTCACACACAGACACAAACAAAGAAAAGAGTCATTGAAAATTGGTTTATAATCTTGTCATCTCTGATTTCTTCTCTGAAACTTGGTGATAGGATTCCTTTATCTCACAAAGGTATTGGCAACATTATTTTGTTGATGGTGGTAAAGGGGCTTAAGAATCAGAATCGTTATGCAATACTTAATAGCAGTATTAGTGATGGATAATACTTTTCCTTTTCTAGTTGGGGAACGTACAAATGTAAAAAGCCAAAAAGAACACAGGTTTTGAACAGCCTTCACAAATAATAACTTTACAACCTTCACAAAGGATAATTTTTTGCTTCAATATATTATCAAAGTTACAATTCTGTGTATACCTCAAGCAACTGAAGGAATACTTTATTCCTACAACAAGTTTGAACAACCTCAGGAATGTTCACCTAAAACTGTATCTTCACTGAGATAAAAATCTAACCATTAGACAACACAGGCATTTATATAAACACCTCCAATTATTTTCAGGTAGATCTGTGCCAGAGGTGCAAAGATTTAGCAATAGCCCCGAAAACCAAAGGCAACCGTAACCTCTGGCAGAGACTTGAAAGACTCTGTATGTTGGCTGCCTCTGCTGCTGGGGGCCCCTCCCTTGTTGGTTTGGGCAACCTGCCACAGGCAGGATGACAAAGCAGAAAGTGCTCTGTGCGTCACCTGCTTGCTCTCCATAAAATTCCATCCTTTAACAGCAGTTACAATAACCCACAGTCCAGGTGAATCAATACTTTCCAAAAATGAATCAGCAGACACTGTTTTCCAGAGTGAGGCTGATAAGGGGAACTTGAATCATGGATGTGCTCTGGGTAACCCTCAGACACGTAGGACGAGAACAACTCTCTTTGCCTGATAAGTGTCAGTGTTACTTCAGCAAGTTCGTAGCAACTCACAGCAACTGAAGAAAGATCCAGTGAGGCCCTTGCCCTGCATTACCACCACCTGTGGTTTTTGCTAATCCCAATCTAGATGGTGGCTGTTGTGTGCTACCTAACTTATGACCATCCAAGTGCTCCTTCATGTGTGAATTGATCCAACAAATCAATACTATCAAATGGGGACAAGTCTACTCTCCTCCACCACACCATTTTATTCTTTTTCTTGCTGTCTGCATACTTGGCACCAGCCCTGGCAGATGTCAGACCTTTGGATGAGCTAAATCAACTCACTAACCCAGGAGAAAATTAACCCAGGAGAAGAAAAGTTGTGGACAGTTTCCCACCAGTCCAACAAGCTCAGCCGGCCCAGGGAAGGATCCCGTAAGCACCACAGCTGGTGCCAGGCAGAAGGCATATCCGTACAGATTGGCAGGGACAAAGAGGAGACAGCAACATTTCCCTCTCTGGTAGCAGCAAAACTGCCAGTTTTGCTCAGCAGCTTGTTAAAACAGAAAGAAACCCCACCTTTTAAACCTCACTTCTCAAGCAGAGGGGGGAAAAAAATGCAGTGAAGCAACTATGGTATTTTTAATCCATATCCTTCCTTATTGGGAGTGAACTTCCTCATAAACCAAAGTCCTCCCTGGCACCGAGGCCTCTGAACTTTTGACTGTTGGTTGTGTAACCTCGTAAGCAGAACTGCTGCAGGATAAGAACCACCTTATTCTGCAAAAGTGTACGACCAGGGACCCACTGATCTGAGCTGCTGAGGTAGGATGTGGGGACCCATGGAAGCACTTACCCTTCCACTACTCACTGTGAAGATCTGGAAGTGGCACTTCAAGGCAAAAGTCTGTACTTATTTACCTAGATTTTCTGTATCACACAGAAGAACATTATCAACAAGAACAAACTTCACATTTTTGACAAACTAGGATTTTTAAAATATCCACCTCTACACCAGCAGTTCAGAAGATGCCTTTAAATTTGTAATGCTTCCAAACAAGCATGTAAGTTGTTTTACAGCCCTATCTTCAGTCATCTGAGAAGTACAGGCCATTTCATACAATGATGAACATTTACAATATGTCCAAGTGAACTTTTTAGGTTGAGAAATTTTCAGGTTTTCCCTCTTCTAGATTTGCTCATTTCTGCACTATCAACACAGGTCACTACCTCCTCCATTGCATAAACTCAAACATTTGGTTTTGGTGGGAGCAGAGCCATTACATCATTCAGATTACATGGGGAAAGAAACCAAGCCTTCAAAATACACACCTCCAGCCTGGATCATATCACAAATCCACACCGAGAGGATGCCTTGCAATCAGCTGAACTGACAAAACTGATAAGAAATTGAAGCCTGGGGCTTTGCTGGCATGCACATCTTTAGCTTTACCTGTTAAACTGCCTTTGTCTCAATACAAGAGTTTTCTCACTTTCATTCTTCCGATTCTCTCCCCCATCCCACCAGGGAGGAGGCAATGAGCAGCTGTGTAGGGCTGAGCTGCCAGTCGGGCTTAAATTATGACATTCTCAAATCCAAAACCTAGCAAGCTTCAAGACTGACAAGCAAAAGAGTAAAGTGCGTTTTCCTAAGAAATCAGAAGTTCTCTGAACTGTTTTTGCTTATATTTGTTCACTGTGTTGCTGCAAAGTCTTTTAATTTTATTTGTATTCTTGTTAATATGCTTTTCATATCCAAGGGCTTAAAACTTCTCCCCTTTAAATAAAAGACAGGTTGAATGGGATCATGATCAAGGCATAATGTGGAATAACTGAACTTTCCACCTATTTGAAGCAGGGACTCTACTTTGTCCCAGATTTCTGTTAGCAGAGTCCTGACTGTAGTACACAGTATTACTCCAAAACACTCATCTCCTTCATCAAAACATACATTCTTTTTTCACCGCAACTATATGAGTATAAACGGCCTTTAAAATAATTTCCATAAAGTAGCAAAACATGTAGATACAAACTTTCTCTTGGGAACTTGGCAACCTAAGTGTTCAGTTCTCTAAGGTAGAGGAGAAAAAAAACCCTCATCATTCTCAGCAAAACAAATGCAGTCAACATGTGAAAAAGGCAGAAAATGGCAGAAAGCTTCACAGCACTGTTTTCTCAAAGGACAATAAAAATCTACTGAGAACTGTTAATCTAACCTCTACAGAGCAGGGCAGGAATTACAAAACCAAGACAAGCCAAAGAGGAAATACTGACAGAGGAATGATGAATGCCAGATCAAATGAAATACTTTCAATTGACATTCATCTGAGGGCCTGATTCAAAGCTCTATTTACACACCAAAAAAGTTCCGACTCAAACAAAGGCCTTAAATGATAAAATTCACCCTTTTCAGCTCAGTTTTCTAATGAACATCTGGGGACTGACTCAGCAACATCCTCCAATCTGCTTTTCACTCAAGATAGGTCAGCACTGTGTTTTGAGGACTTTAATCCACCACCTTTGCAATCCCAGAAGAATGTGAAGAGCTGGTAACCTAAGGCAAGAAACTCAACACTAAAATACCTACTTCTCAGCCTCTAACAACCAGCCACTCAGGTTCATACCTGTTACATCCTGATAGTCTGCAAAAGCGCTTCTGAAACTGGTCTCAGTTCCTAGTTCCTAGCAGAAGTAATTCCTACTTTCAGGCATTTGTTTTCCTTTTGCTCTTCTAAGTATCCGTGCAGCTACCTCGAAGTCCAATTGTAATACGAAAAATTACTTTACTTCACTGATTCGGGGTTCAGAAGTCTCCTTGGTTTTTTATGAAAAGCCCTAGAAGACGTGCTTCTGCCATAATAATTAGGGAACTTTAAACCCCACTCCAACTAGACATGGGCTTTCTCACAGCCTTTCTTAGTAGTGCTCTCTGACACCAAAGCCCTTAGCAATATCAGATGGTGGGTACTTGCCCTTGAAAAGCTTCAGCCATTCCTCATTTCTTATGTAATTGTTTACAGTAAACCATACAGGAATTAGCCAGGTTGCTCTAATTAGCACAAACAGGGTTGTTTTCTGTGAGCATAACATCACCTGCTGGCCTCAAGTATTTCTAGAACATCTCCACTACAAACTCTGTTAGCTCTAATAGAACAAGCTATATAAATTTAAAAATGATACATTTCAGATTATGTCTTCCTCGGTAAAAGACAAACAATCGTAAATTAATTATGTATTACTGACCACTTCCATCTTCCACTTTATTTCACTGTGAACTAATTCAACTAGGCTTTGAAAAACTTAAGATAAAGCTTCTCTGCCCCTGGTACTGTGCTAAAAGCTACAACATCTTATTTAATGATTTACATGCAATCATTAAGGAAAATATAATCTTACAATACTGGTAATTTTAACATGGATTTTTGTCTATTCCCTTCAAAAGTCACTGTTGCTTTTGGATTTACCCATAATAGTATAATGCTTTGTCTAATCCAAATCAAAGCAAAGGAAGCTGATTTCTGGTATGACTACCTGTAGGTATATCATGCTCACAGTGCCATCCATACTGGCTCACCCTTTATTTGGGATGACCTGAAAAAGCTGAGTTTCCTGACTTTTCTTCTTGCAATTCCTGTGATCAGTACAAACTTGTGGCTCCCACAAGCTGTAATTAATACTCTCATGCTACCTTTTTTTTTTTTCCTGGTCAGTAAATAAACAACTCTCCGACAGGAGGAGGAAGCATCACCAGCCACACTTATTCAAGTGTGGCACCTGAGGCACAGAGAGGTAAAAGAGTACTCAGCAGGGCTGGAACAGGATCTCCCAGGTGCTGGTGCTATTCATTATCCCTACTGCCACCGGCCATGCCTTTATTGTGTCTACCACAACTAAAGCCATTTAATTCAATCCCACACACCTCTTTGTAATCAAGCTTGCATTTGAGTCATAGAGAGCATAAAAAATATGGTGGAAAACAGCTCACACAAAATCAGGTTATTTGTCAAAAGAGCCAGTATTAAGAGGTGTATTTAAGTATTTAAGATCATGGTTAAAGGAAAAAAAAATTTCTGTAGGTGATATCCCAGAAAGTGCATAAAGTTTAAGGAGGTATTATACTACACTGTGGAAAGTACTTAGGTACTTGGCTCAAAAAACCTTTGATTTTTTTTATTTTTTTTTTAAGAGGTAGGGGGAAAAAACCCACTTATTTTAATTCAGAGTAATCAAAGTTTCTTGTCTTTGGAAAACAAAAGGACTTGGGCGGAACAATTTAATCCTCCTCGTAGCAGCCCAGCAAGCAATGACACAGCATTTCTGTGAGGTGAGTGAAGCAGCACAGTCTAACAGGTCACTGCCCTCTGAACTCTCTTGCCAGCTAAGTGATATGACAAAATCAATCTGATGCACACGGGCTCTGACAAAGCTCTGGCTGGAAACGGTTGTGAAAGATGGGTGTAAAACAACATATTTGTTACAACTTGTGAGCCAGAATTACAGAGATGTGCTTGCTTTGTGTCAGGCTGTGCAAACAGCAGAGGAGATAAGGAAGTCAAGAGTTTCCTTCTCACCCTACTGGGGATGCAAGGCCAGGACACAGGTGAGGTGACCATGTCAAACAGCACTTTCTTCTTTTCCCCCAGCAGCTGACTCAACAAGCAAAACAGGCAACTTCCCTAGAACAGAAGATAAAATAAGATGCTATCTCGGTTCACTGTGCAAAACCGGTTCCTTAGCAGATTCTTAAGAAAAGCTAGGACTACACTAGACCAACCTACCATTATTTTCTATGGAAATAAAAGTATTTGCATGCTTTACTTACTTCCTCCCTTTGCATTTATATCTCTTTTATGCAAATGAAAGTGCTGGGTCAGATAGGGTTGTAATAGCCA
>JAYRBT010000042.1:54770591-54790650 GCA_036023395.1 Myiotriccus ornatus
CACCCGCACGGCTCGCTGTGGGCCGGCGGGCGCTCCCGGGTCGCGGCCCCGCCGCGGCGGTGTGCGATGTCCCCGCCGGCCGCGCTCGCTGTGCCCCGGGCCCGCCGCTCCCGCCGCTCCCGCCGCTTTGTGGCGGCCGCGCCGCGCCGGGCGGAGGGGGCTCCCCGCTCTTTTGTGTCCGCCCGGCCGAGCCCCCTCTCCTCGCCGCGGGGGCGAGGGCCGGGACCCCGCGCCGGGCAGCGGGGCCACAGCGGCCCGGCCGCGCCTCCCGGTGCCGCCTGCTCCGTTGTCGGGACAGAAATTTCTTGGAAGGTTTGGCGGCATTTTGCAGGGATAAGGAGCGGAGGGCGAGGCCCCGGGATGTGGTGCCAGTGCTCGGGTGGCGGTGCGGGCGGGAATACGAGGCCGGGCTGGCGGCAGGGGACCCGGGCAGCGCGGGCGAGCGGCCCCGCAGGTGCGGCCAGCGCGGGAGTCACAGCCGAGGTGACCAACAATAAAGTTGCTGATTAACTGCGGACTCTCGTCTTGTTCGATTTGTAAACGAGGGGTCACGACAGACGAGTTGCCTATCGAACAGATGCGAGCCGGGTGCCGGGAGGGCTTGGAGGCTGTGGGTGTAGGTGGGAAGGTTCCCCCCCCCTGCCCCTGCGCTGGCTGCGTTTGCATCATTGAAGGGCATGAAATCGGGAAGTGGGATCGATCGGCTGGCACAGACACAGACGGGTGACATCGACGCTTGTCCTGAAACACACGTGGCAGGTAGGGGGAGACGAGACCCTGCCATTATCAATGTCCACGCAACTCGGTTGTGTTCGGCAGGTGTTTTTGGGCAGACCTGCGTGTGCCAGCCACTGTTTTGTCTCTCTGGAAATTATGTAGTTGGTGATCCCGAAGAGTATTGTATAGGTTATTCACAGACAACCATACTGGGAAAAATATTAGTATGTTCTGGTAATGTTTTTACAGCTATTAAGATAACACTGGTTATCCCCTTCGTGGGTCCTGCTGCAATATAGCAGCAATAGAAAATCAACAGCTAGCTTTACCAATGTCTTCAAGGCTTAACCAAAAAGATTTTGTTCTGCAAAGAACTGTCATGTAAAAGCTACCTACTGTGCTTGAATTGCTTTTTCAGGAGGGCAGAATTATTGATGACAATGACCTGAACATTTCTAGGCAGTGAGGAACATAGAAATTTGGGTTTCAGCCTTTGAATGGACTCTTGTTATGTCCAGTAAGCTTTGCTTGTCATCCTGATAGATGGAAGTTTATTGTCAATTAAAAAAAAATAATTGCAGCTTTCTCAAAAGAAGCTCTGGCGAAATGGTAGCAAAAAGCAAAATGGCAGAAGCCACTTTAGCCATTATTCACAGGATTTGCAGGAGTGGAGAAATGGTGTTTATACATAATCATTAGCACAGTGTTCCTAAACAATAAGCTAGTGATTGCTTTCATTTTTTCTTTGGTTATGTGGCCTATGGCATGACAGTTACAGTGTTAAGGGAGGATCCATCTGTGATTGTCTAGGACACCCAAGATGGTTCAGTCTGAATCATTATGAGGTCTGCCTGAGTCGCTTGAGCTCTGCATTGAGCGGGTGATTATTTATGGCCTTGGCAGCCGGCATTTACAGCTATGACATTATGTTTGAGAGAAGTCAAGAACACTGGGTATTACTCTTTACACTTCAGTATTTGACAGTTACAGCAGTTCAAAGCTTAACTCTCATTTGTGATAATAACTACATGAAGGGAGGCAACATTCAGAAATGGAATAAAAAAGATTGTTCAAGATACTGTGAGGATACATAACATTAAACAGTGAAATTTTTTAAGTCTGATACCTTGTTTTCTCGGTATTTGAAAAAGGTTTGCAGGGCTCTTCCTTTGGTGCTTTCAAGTGAAGATCTCTAATGTTGCTCCACCTTTGAGGTTTTGCTTAGAAAGGAATTTGACTGTTAGTACTGAGTTTTGCAATAGTACTTTGGAGAAACAGTATTTGGAAATTGCTGTTTGAGTGGCAGGATGCTTATAAAAAGGGCAAAACATGACTATATATATATGCCTACTAAATAACATCAATAGAATAAAAGAAAGTGTTGGCAAATTCAATGATTTTGGCTGAAAATACTTGTCTGGTCTGAACTAGCTCTGTAAAACTCTACTTGTCCAGTTGCTTGAGAGGAAAAAGCTTCTTGGCACACTTGAGGTGCTACTGCAATGAAGGAAAGAGAAGCAACTTACAAATGTTATCAAATTTAAAAAAGAAAAAGACAGGATTTATGGATTGCTGATTTAATTAACAGAACAGCTTAGTTTTTCATGAAAATTGCTAGAAAAGTATCAAAAACTTCATATTGAAAAGTAAGATGGAGATTTCAGTCAGGTTGCAGGAGGAAGGAGGTGCTGGCGCAGTCTGTTCAGCACTGCTGCCCTCTTCCAGCTTCTGCAAAAGCAACAAAACTGCCTCCGTTCCTCTGTTCATCTTGTTTATTTTCCCCTCCAGCTTCTCTCCTCTAGTGCCAAAAAGGAGAATGTGTGGAAACTCGGTTTCTCCTGCTCGCTCCATATCACTGATCCACTCCTACTTGATGTGAAAATACATGTGTTGTTAGTCCACCCATATGTGTTGGAGCTGTGCTTGTGGATGTTAGCCAGCCTGGGAAGGACCCACCCTGTGTTCTGGCACAGCTGGATCCATGTGGAGGGGGCTTGGACCAGTGACATGGGGACTCATAAGACATAAAGTTGATAGGCTGTTACATGGAGGGGAAGGTGGAAAGGTAGCAATGTCCTGTTTGTGGTCCAGGGAGCCCAGTGCAGCTGAAATGCTGATGAGCCTTAGTGATGCTGTGGGGTCCTCTCAGCATCAGTCTGCTTCTCCTAATGTTATTCTGCTGTGGGGGAAAACAATGAGTGTGAGAGATTAGAGAAACCTGAGAGAGGAGAGAGAGAGAACAGCATGTATTTGTGTTCTAGGCATGTGCTAAGGGATTTTAACTTTATGGTTTTGTGTGTCTGCCGGAGCAATGTCTCATAAATGCATTCACCAGATGGCATTTCCTGCTGCAGGAGACACTGCCAGGTGAGAATTCAGTGGGGAGTTAGGTTCCCCAGAAGTCACTGAAAAATAAAGGGAAACTAAAGTTGTATTTTCAATTGAAACATTTTTCTTTTTAGCAGATGAGAGTGCAGAAAGCTCAAATAAAACTTTGTGTCTCTGCTGTTACATACTGCTTCGGAGCTTTACATCTTATGATAAGGTGTGGCAAAAGTAATCCACAGTGACTGATGTGGTTACTACCTACAGTTTGTTATCATTTCTGTCCTGCTTCTTTGGCAGAAACAACTGTGGAATGTGTGTCAAGTGCTTCAGTTCATTGCATTAAATTTTCTGCTGTCCCTCTTGTAGGGTAGCAGTTTAGGAGACAGGGCGAATAAATACCACATGAAGTACTTAAATCACAAGAGGCCTTTGGTTCCCCTTCAGCAGATCAGTTTTGCAAATCATTGCCAGATAACTTCCCCATTCTTAAGATAAAAATCTTGTTTCTTTGATTCTTTTTTAAATTTTTTTTTTCCTTTTATACTGATCTAAGCTTTAGTCCCTTAGTCCCTTCACCTCCTCAGTGCTAACAGGTCAGGGCTTGCATTCTTTTTCGGTTATCATTTAGTTGAGCCACAGATACTGCTCTCTTATGAGAGCTCATAAGATTAAACAGGATGCAAGATTTACTTTGAGATACTGAGGTTTTATTAGTTTAGTATAGACATGTTATAGGAACAGTCTGAGTTGTGGTCAGCTGACAGGAGCATGTTTTTTTAAGCACCCTTCAGAATGTTTATACCAGATGTCAGCCTAAACCTGTACGTTCGTTCACTTGCATCTTATCACTGAATTTTCTTTGATGTCTGAAGTGTTTCTCTTTTAACGTCTTTCTCAGGTGCATTTATATGCATCAAGTAATTTATATATTCCTAGTAATATTCTTTTTCATTAAAGTCCCCAAAATTGAACAGAAAACCACTAGCAGAAAACTTTGTGCTGCTGCTCTGTATTCAGGTTTGGTTTTTTTACAGTGTAGTGCTGAATGTTTGTGTCCTGTTCTTCCTTGGTTTCTCTCCCTGGTTGTCAATAGAAATCAGATAACAGCATGGTCATTTTAGAGACTGACATGTCACTTCTGATATGCTTAGCTCTCAGTCCTTATTCAGTCCATGTGTATGCATGGAGGAGCTTCGGTGTTTTCCTAGCACTGGAGGCTGAGGATAATGTCCAGCATGTAGTAGGTACTTCTTGCAGGTATACACAGTCTGTGCTTTGAGACCCAGGTGTTGGAAGCCTCTTCCCTTTTGCAATTCAGTGGCCACACAGGGGTAGGAAACGACCTTGTTTTAAAAGACCCTGCAGTGTCTGTGTGCTGAAACTGCCATGCAAATGGCATGTGCAATCTGCAAACGGGTACTTGTTTTTGAAGCAAGTTGTAACAACTCCAGGGGCTAAAGCAAGTCCGAGTGGGGAGTTCTTGCCCATCTGGACCTTATAGGATTAGATCTCCCAGGAGATCTGTCCATGAAATTTAACAACCATTTCCATCCAAAGTGGTAGCTCTTCCTACTAAACGTGCCAGCGTAAGAACTGTTGTCCTTTCAGTCTCCCTGTGACTGCAGTTAGTGTAGGCAGGGTGTTGTTTGTATATTACATTGGACTGTTGCCTTTCTAGAGTAGCTTCAGGGACACAAAGTTTAGTTTGTTTTGTGTCTCTGGAGGGGTTTTTTGTTTGTTTGTTTAAGGGAAGGTGATTAATTAGCAACAGTGTATTGAGAGCAGTGTTTTCTTGTTTTCTGCACCCTGCTATGTGTACTACAGACCTTGCGCTGAGCTTGGCAATCACGTAATGTGATTGACTTGTTTTGAATGTCTGAAGTTAAAACTGTAGTACATGAGCGTGTAACTGTGTTGATTATGAGATAACCAGGGTAGCAGTGGCCACAGCTTTCTGCAAGGTCATGTTTGTCATCCATCAGGCTCAAAGAAATACTAGTAGGGTGACTAGAAGGTATATTAATTACAGTTGCTATATTCAGATGCCTAGGTCTAGATCTGAACTAAATGACAAATGTGACTTAAGTTCTTCTTCAATTTACTTGGATTGAAGTGGTGTGCAGGGATACTGCTCTTTTTCTCACCGTGAGGCCAGACAGGCTGTGGAGGGGGCTCATGGGGCAGCTGGGCAGGCTCTGGCTGCGAGGGCCTTCAGGATGGATAATGCCCTGGGCGATCTGCTCTGAGCTTGGAGCTGACCCTGCTTTGAGCAGGGGTTGAGGTAGGGAGACCTCCCGAGGCCCCTTCCAACCTGAATTATCCTGTGATCCTGGATTAGGGCCTGGTTATGCAGAAGGGTGTTACGCTGTCCATAATCTCCTGTCCCAAGGTTGTCCTGGCAGCTAAAAATCTTTCTTAAAGTGATACCTACAGAAGTAATTTCAGTTGATACTAAGCTGTCAGTGCCTGTTTTCTTTATCTGAGTCAGATCTGCCTTTTTCTGTTGCAAGCCTTTTCCTGTCAATTTTGCTAATCACTATTTTAGATTCGTGATGTTGATAAACGTTCACACAAATTCCCACAAATGGTGAAATAATAAACACTGTAAGTAGATCTGGAAATGTGCACGCATAAAAGAATAGAAGCAAAGATGGTACCTTGAGGATGTATTAGTCTAATGTGGCCAAAAGTGTCTGCAGATGCAGCAGAGGTTTAAAAGATATTCAAGCAGGAATTGTCTTTTGAAGGTGGGCTGGGCTAATGAAAGCAAGATGGTTTCTTAAATGATGTTGATGGGTCTTGGCAGTAAAGGTTCAGATGAGGTAGCCTGCAGGAGGAGTGAGCAGAAACCAGTGAATTATTACATCAGTGAAGAAATTTGAAGAACACTGCAATGGTAAAGGAAGAAAATATTTCAGAAAATATGTTTCGTAGGAGACTAAAAAAGGAAGGGGGAAAGAAAGATCAAGGTACGTAAAATGGTACTGGGGCTGAATAAACTTAATGCTTAAAGATTGTTGAGATCCTGTGTTAAATTCTAGTACAAATCAGCTGAAACAGAGAACAAGACTGCCAGAAAATCCTAACTTTACAATGGAGGTAGCTTTTGGGATTTACCAGACTGCAGAATGTTAATTGTTTATAATTGCAGAAGGAAGAGAGAGAGACAACTCTCTTAATGTTGTGTGATGTCAGATTGGGTAATCTTGACGTGCAGGACTGTGATATCCTTGCATTGTCATTACAGTGAGCTGAGTAAGCAAACTGCAGACCCTTTGGAAAATTGAAAAGCAAAGTTAAGTCTCCCAACAAAGAGTCTGCAAAATACAGACAAAGTGAATTTATGTGAAAGTTGGCACATAGAAGGCTAATGCCTAAAACAGTACCTTTCCTTTGTGCAGAGATGCTGTGTAGAAGTGAAACTGTTTTACAGAATCCTATCAAAAGGGACTAGTAGTTCTTTAAAAAAGTGTCTCTGTGTGTGTAATACTCTGTAAAGAAGAGGTGGAAGGGTTGGTTTTTCTCTTGAGCAGCTCCTAAGGCTACATCCAGCTGTTGTAGTATTGCCTGAAATGCGAGCAGTGCTCGGGTTACTTGTGCATCTGTGGCCAAGTGTAACACCGGACTTGCCTGAAGGTTTGAAAGCAAAACTAAGCCTTGTTGCCACAGGCAAAGTGCAGATTAGAGAGAGGTTAAATGCTCATATTTCTGGGTAGGTATAAAAATAACACCACGATGCTCCTTCCTGCCTCTCCCTCTCCAGGCTGATGTTTGTGGAAAGAAGTGAGCTGTGTGGTCTCGCTGGCAATGACCACGTGACCCTTTTGGGCAAAGGTTGCTCTCCAGAGACACTGGGGACCTGCAGAGCTGGTGTAGGACAGCGAGTGAATCCAGCCGAGTTCTGCCTTCCTGGGGCCTGTGTGTGTAGCTTGTCAGTAAGGAGGAGGGAGGTACTGGCCCTTTAGGCTTCCCTCTCTCTTCTGGCATTCAAACTACCTATTGGACTGTGACCCTATCTCCAAAGCCTCAAGAAGAAATCTTCTTGTTGGCCACTGTGTCAGAACATTGAGAGAGGAACATTGAAGGATGCCCAAAGGAGTGAGGCAGGGCAGGACCAGCGAATGGAAAGGAAAACAACTCAGAAGGTACACAGGGGTGAGCGGTGCCTCAAGGAGGAGGAAAATGCAGAGCTGGTCCTGAGGTCTGGCTAGAAGTTTGTCAGTGGGCTTGCCCAAAGCTGTTTGTGTGGAGGGTAAAGGTGAGTGAAGGATGCACTCTGTAGTAATTAGTAGATAAAGCATTCAGTGAGCAGGGGCCTGGTGTAAGTTTTGAGGGTTGTTAGAGAAACAGACGTCTTGACCTGTTCTGGTCAGACCCTCCTGGGAACACAAGGTTTCTGTATATGACACAAATGGTTCTGTGCATGGCCTGTGCCTCTGGCTGAGCTCCTGGGGAAGCCTTACAAAACAGTTTCACTACTTCCACTGTCTGTAAAGCTCAGTAACAAAGGCGGGGATGTTGTTCTCAAATGGCAAAGTATTTATGCTTTGCAGAAATTGGTCTAACAGTTTTAAGTTGATTAATGTGCTGGTTTTCAGTAACAGCTGTACTTAACAGTGTAACAATCATACCTGAAAGGTTTCCTCCCTCTGGTTGTAGATGGATGGTGATAGCTCCACGACGGATGCTTCTCAGTTAGGAATTGCTGGAGATTACATTGGTGGCAGTCACTACGTGATACAGCCTCACGATGGTAAGAAATGTTACAGTGAATATAGTACTTCTCTGTGAGTGTGTGTGTATATATGTACATTTCCTTCCAGTTCCTGTATAGTTTTCTGCTCTTTTCTCAAGCTAAGAATCTGCAATTGTTTGTATTCATAATGCCTCCCTGTGTAAAGCATTTTTTCTGCAGTCTGGAGGGTGGAGGTTGGATTTTTCAATGTTGGCACCAAGACTTTGAGGTGATGACAAAACAACCTGACTTTCTAGGAAACAGTTTGTATTTTGACATGGCATTAAGAATACTTGATGATCAGCAGCCATGTACATTTCTGTGCATAATGAGATAAAGATTATATGTTTATAAAGGTACCCTGATGTTGCATCTATTTTTTTAATTATTTTGATGATGTTAATGCACTGTGCTTTCAAAGGACTTCATCCTTCAGTGTAAGATTTTAAACTGACTTAATTATTCCCTGCTGTCCATCAAATACCATTTCAGTTAACTTTTCTTTATTTCATTAGACACAGAGGACAGCATGAATGATCATGAAGATACAAATGGCTCAAAAGAGAGTTTTAGAGAACAAGATATATATCTTCCAATTGCAAATGTGGCAAGGATAATGAAAAATGCCATACCCCAAACAGGAAAGGTAATACCCTTGTCTGCTAAAGAAAATGTGTTAATGAGTTTTGTTCCTTCCCCTCAGTGAACTTGAGCTGATAGAACAATATATTTTTCCAAGTGATGCTGGTTTATTGGATAAAAGCCTTATAAAAGAAAAGGAAAAAAAAGGGAGCAGGAGGTAATTGAGACCAAGTCCACTATTGTTAGGTTTCTGGAAGCTTTGAGTAACCACTATAATTAGAGCATCCAGAACACTGTTCTTCATAGGGCTTTCAAGAGCTTTCTTTTTCTAACATGTGTTCTCTGAAACCGTTGTAAAGGATGAGACTTGGTGACAATCCTGTACCACTAAGAATACTTTCTATGCAATTCTCTTGAGAGACTTAATCTGCTTTTATTGAGGTGCAAAAAATTTGGAATAAGTGAACCATTTTGGATGAAATAAAAATCCGATCCTCATCCTGAAGAAAAGAGAGTGGTTCACCTTCCATCACCCTGATTTTTACATACCAATATGCCAGTGACCTAGGAATTCTGCCTTATATCATGTAGCAGATAAGGCCAGATATTGAAACCCTTATTTTATTTCTTACTTCTAAGAATAGACTTTTTAATCCATTCTGCTGAGCTGGTGGATTGTTCTACCTGTTTGATTGTTCTACCTGTTTATCTTAAACCTTTGCAGGGCTCCTATTACTTGCTCTTTCTCTATTGTATTCCAATTCCACCCTAGCTAAAACTGGGGGTTTTTTTTGGGATCACTCTAAATAGAAGGAAGACATAATTTACTTGCATCTGCTTGTACTTTCATAGTATTCAGGGCTTTCTGGAGATCTGGGTGTTACATTTATAACTTTGCTGTGAAAAACTCTACCCTAGTCCATATTGTCATAAATTTTTATCAAGATGAGATTTTTCTCAAGAATTTAGCATATGGGATGTAGAGCTATCTTGAAAAATCAGGCTGTTTTTTTGTGAAAAACTGTAAGGGAAGCTGCTGGCTGGTGACTTCTGAAAATCTCGCCCTATGTGTCTGAAAATACCAGAGGAACCGGTGAAGGTTCGACATACAATTACTGCATCTTTTTTTTTTTAATACAAATAAGGTTCTTCTCATGTGAAAAATCAGGATCTTAATTATTAAAATCTTCCCAAGTAATCATGAGTAATGCTTGCTGTAATTTTAAGTCATGTAAATTACTTTTGTCCAGCTGAAAACAATAATCAAATCTACTTATTTTATTCTTGCCTCGGGCATATGTTTCTTCATTTGAATTCTCATTTGGAAAATTTATACCAGAATATTAAAGCATTAGAAAGGCTTCCTGCTAGGCATATATTCCAGTCCCTGAATCTGGCCAGGATAAAAATACTTGTCATTGCTGAATTTGTGGGAACATACTGCAGTGGGGTTGGAACTGCTGGGTCTCTTACCAGGAAGATGGAAGTGGGCTTTGACGTTGTAATGAACAGATTTAAAGGGGCGTAGGGAAGCAAAGCAAGCAGTACTGAGGTGCATCTATGTGTAAAAGCTTGTACAGAACGTAGTTAGGACTTCAGGAGATCCTGACAGTTGTCTGTACAGGCTGCTTGAAACAGTAAAACACGGGTAAAATCGCATTGCAGATGTTCTTACATAGAGCAGTGATGACATCCACTGACTCCCTATACAGGTGTTGCCTAAGTGGGTATTATCATTAGGTTTTGGGATGCTTCCTTTATTATCTGGTATATTCTTTGAGGGTTTTTTTGGTGGATTTTTTAAAATCTTACATCTTAATTAATAATTTTATGATACTTTTTCCTTACTAGATTGCTAAGGATGCAAAGGAATGTGTACAAGAGTGCGTAAGTGAATTCATCAGCTTTATAACATCAGAAGCAAGTGAGAGGTGTCACCAAGAGAAGAGAAAGACCATCAATGGGGAGGATATTCTCTTTGCCATGTCTACGTTGGGGTTTGATAGCTATGTTGAACCTTTGAAGTTATACCTCCAAAAATTCAGAGAGGTTGGTATATACTTGGCTATTTCCTCAGTTACTTAACCTGGTTGTGTTTATCCTTAGCTCTCTGTCATTGCAGTTGTGTAGCAGGTAACTTGAAAGGCGTTCCAGAGGATGTTAAGAGAAAAAAGGAGGAAGTAAGCATTTTGATTAGACTTGCTGATTCAGAGTAGTTCAAGCTTTCAACTGAATAAATTATCTAATATATTCGTGGTAGTAAATTGCTCTGTTCTTTAAAGATGCCTATTAAGAATGTTGAATTTGCTCTTTGGGTTCAGTCAATAAAACTGTGCTCGTCTGCATCCTCTGTGGAAGTAGCCTAATGCCTTTTGTTTGATCTGCAAGAGAAAAATTGTTTTTTTCATGCCAGAATAATGATTCACATGGAAACCTATCCGCTTCAATGGGTTTTTTAGTTATTCTTTTTATTTTTTAGCCTGTCCCTTGGTTTGCTTTTGATGCACAGTATCGAAAGTAGTAGATAGTACGTGCTAGGTATGTGATCCAAGCAGTTTAATTTATCCCTTCTCTAGCAGAAAGTAAGTGTTTTCCTTTCAGCAATTTAGACTTTGAAAAAGGCAGTTGCTTCTGCTTGGCTTTTTTGTTCTGTTCCCCCTGTCTAAATTGGCATTGCTATAGATGGGTATGCTCTTCAGAGTTTTTGTTTTGTAGACCTAAGGTTTTTTTAATTAATGGGGTCAGACTCGCTAATGATATTTGATTTGCTGACAGCACTTAAAGCTTCCCTTTCCCAGAAGGTCACTTGCTGTGATAACTCAGTAACAGGAGGGGTAATCTAAAAGTTGAAGTACTGCTGTGTACTGTCTTTTTCCAGTGCTGTGTAGCAGTTGCACATGCTGTGATAGTGCTGTATGTGCTTTAATTAAAAATGCAAGTATTGCCTAGCTAGTTTCAGTACTACTGAAGAAGTCTGAAGTGGGTCTATGCCACTTTCATTCTTAATTGACTGTTTTTGCAGATTATATGTGCTGTGGTAGCAGAGTAGTTGGATTGGGTTTTAATTGGATGGGTGAATCGGATAGCTTTGCTCATCAGTTTTAAATCTCCATTCCAGCTAGGGTGTCGTCAGGGTACCATATACAGTGAAATATTTCTGTTTTGTAACTGAGTATTTAGTCTGCAGCAAGCACTTGCAGAGAATACTTTTTATGCCCATATTATTTTCTTAGATGTTTTTATGTAATAGCATAAAGCATCAAACTTCATACTTGTAAAACTGCATGCAGATGACTGGGGGCCTTGGCTTTCCTTGCCAATATACTTTCTGGCTGTAGTCCTTGATGTGGGAAATTCAATATCTTGGTTTTAGATGTCAGTTCTTAGTTGTATGATGATGGGGCCTGTGTGTGGTTGGTAAGCAAATATTGCACATTCTTGGTAGGTCTGAGATTCTGTGATTTCTTGTAAATGCTCTTAACCGCTCTGCCGCAGATTTTTGGCTTTCTGCAGAAGGTGAAAAGCCTTTCCTAGAACTACACAGTCCTAGTTTGCCAAGTTTTGGGTTCAGGAGTATGGCTAAGGTGAAGGACACTCTTGTAGTATGCACGTCCTCAAATCCCGTAGAGTTTACAGGTCTTGGATTTCAAGCTCCAGCTGCTTCTACAAGTTCCAAATGCTGGGGCTTTCAAAAAATCTCAAGCTTTTTTTTTTTGTTGTTGTTTTGTGCTATCTCTCTCTCTAGGCAATGAAAGGAGAAAAGGGAATTGCGGGAACAGTTGCAACTGGAGACGGCCTAAGTGAGGAGCTCACAGATGAAGCATTTAGTAAGTAATACTTTTTAAATTATTGTGTTATTACTACTACAGCTTTTATAAAAACAGCACTTCCTTTAGTCATCAGAATATTTACTTGAGGAATGTATCCTGGACTGGCCACATGTTAGACCTGTAATCCACTGAGATTTTTGTTTGAGATACCTGGAGGATAACCTGTGCTCAGATAAACTCCTGCCAGTGAGGAGGATTTTGGTCAGAAGTCATATAGTGGTAAATGATGGCACTCCAGTAATAGCTAACATCAACTGTGGAAGATTTTTAAATGCAGATATTAGTGCTAGTATTTTCCTCTACACTTAAACAGAGGTTGTAATGAAAGGTGCAAACTTTTTCTTTTTCCCCAGTAGCTACATATTTAGGCCACATTTGTTCTACTTGCAAGACTGTTGGGGGGAAAAAGTAAAATAAACACCACTTGATGACTTTAAGGAGCTCACCTTTGAGAAATGAAGCAGAGAAGAACTTCATCTTCATAAATTCTAAAATACTTAGTATTTTTTACATTTGAAAGAATGCACAGATTGACAGCTAATAGGTGTAGGGCAAGGAGCATCATATGCATCCACTGTAGTTCTTCTTCCTTATACTGTGAATTAAAGCCTGGCAGTTGTAGGGATTTGCACTGGTTTTGTTGATGCTGGATTCTTTCATGTAGTCTTTACCTTGCCTTTTAAATGTTAGGGGCTGCTGATGTTGAAACTGATAAAAGAAGAATTAGGAAGCGCAGCTCTAGTCATATCTACTGATAAGATTTAGTTTTTTGAGTATCTGATAAATATTCTGTTAAAAGTCACTGCTGGAACAACCAAAAATTCAAAGTCTGAGAACTCAAATGACCTATTCAGGGTCAGAAACACACTTTGCTCCCAGTTTGACTTTGGGTGTATAAAACAGTACAGATTCTTCAGGTCTCTTCCAGCCTGGAAGATAAGCTCATAAAACTGGCTCAAAACTAAGAATCTGAAATTAAATATTGCAGTGGACTTTAAGAAAGCTTTATTTTTTTTAATATGACCCTTTTAATTTTATAACTAAAGATTAGGCAATGCAAATAGTAAAATCTTATCTGTAGTCACTCATAGGTAATAGCTCTGTTTGTTCTGAAGTAGTAAGAGATTTTCACAACTATGGGCCTTACTTGTTTTACCTTGGGTATGTTGCTAATGGTTTCTACGTTGCACCTGTTTGGAGTCTGTCCAGTTTGGAAGCTTGTTAAATTAATATATAGAAATTGTTCTAAAAGCTTTATTTCATGCAAATACTGATTTGTATTTGTGTATATTCTGATTTTCGCTTCAAGCATCTAAACTGCTGTTCAAGAATTAGGGAAAATATATAGCTGGAAACTTCCCATTGTGTCTGTGTCCAGTATCTTGTTTTTTAGGGGCAAAGAGGCAAATTCACAAAAAGTTTCTCCTCCTGATTCTCATGGGCTGCTTAGTCTGAGTACCATGCCCACCAGAAAATAGAATCCAAAATCAAGGAATCACCTTACTCTGTGGATCCTCTGTCCCCCTCCCAGATTTGATGTGTTCTGTTAAGCTTCAGAAGGCTGAAGGGCTGCTCCTAGTTCTTTTTCGAATATCTCAGGCCTAGGAGCCTCAGAGTGCTCTATGAAATAAACCTCAATTTGCTGTGATTTGAAAAGAGCAACTTCAGAAATTAAGTCCTGGCAAGATGCAAAGAAGATGTTGCAGTAGTAGAAGGTTAAAAAAATTATGTGAAATAGCTGACCATGTCGAGTGCTGCAGGTATTTCTCTCCAGAGGGGCAGCTATAGATCTGTCCAGAAGGATGGTCTCACTGCAGCAGCAGCAGTGACAGCTGTGCTGCTGTGGCACAACCCTCAGTTCTTTGTTTTAGCCTCACATCAGGGCTGGGTCAGAGGCTTGCCATTAAGCTGTGTTGGGTGTGAAACATGCAGATTGAAGGGTAGTAAATTTTAGAATTGCCAGAGCCACTCTCACTATGATCTTAATGCATCTCTTAACTTGGAACTGAAGTAGCTGAAAATTTGTACAACGGAGAAGGAAATAAAAAAAAAAAAGGGACAAAACCCCCAACCAAACACAAATCCAATTACAAAGCCCTCAAGCATCAGCTTTCAAATGAAAACTGCTAGGATTATACTGTGTTTTCAAAATGTTTTATGGGTTATACGTCTTGTTTATACTTAGTGACTGAAAGAACAAAGCCCCATTGTTTGTGTCCTAGAGGAACATATTATGTTACAGTGACTCAAAATTTAAGAGTTCTGCTACTTCTCTTGCAAGTAGCAGTTGTAACATACCTGCTCTGTCACAGAGCTCAATGTACACTTTATTCTGAAGGTTTATGTTATAGCATCGCTCCCTGTGTCTTCTCTCTGTATTTAAGAAGCACTCTTTACTCCTTTTGTGAAATTCAGAGCTCTGAAGGACAATGCTGAAGTCAGCCAGTGTAACGTCAGGCTCTGGCAGTGCTTTTTATTTTTTGCCATTGCCTGTCTCTGTTCATTTCTGCTGCCTTCCATGAGGCTTCCATATTATGGAGTTCCTGATGAATTCCGTTTTATAAAGCAGCGTAACCATTTCATTGAATTCCTCACACATGGGTATGCTCAAGTGCTAACCAAATCCAACTGAATTCCCCAGGTTTCCTGGGATATCAAGTGCTGGAGATTGCTTTTTCAGTGGTCAGGATGGCCACTCTGCTCCAGTGGCCAGTGTACAGCTGTGTATGTTCTGCTTCAGACACATGCAGGGCAAAACCAAGGTGCTGTCTTACTTTTAGATTATCTGATGCAAATTTAAGTTGAATTTCGTTTTGTAAGTGTTTCTTCATAATGGGGAGAAACTTGTTTACTTATAACACTTGGTAACAAGTCTGTCTTACATGCAGTGTGGAGTGGTACCTGTCAGGAGATGAATGGCTCCATAGCCTTGGAGTGGAACATAATTAAAGGTTATTTAATGGTGACAGACACATTAAACAAGGCTCTGCATATCTAGCAGCTCCTGTCTAACTTTCTTAAAATATTCTTTTTTTCAGCTAACCAGTTGCCAGCAGGCTTAATAACCACAGATGGCCAACAGCAGAACGTTATGGTCTACACAACATCATATCAACAGGTATTGTATCCCATCCCCTGCTCTCCTTTCTGCTGCTAAAACTCAAACACTAATTCAGCTGCTCTGTTCTGAAAGATGAGAATGGATTTATTTTGTCCTTTGGTGGTGGCTGTGCTGCCATTTCAACACCACGACAATTCACTGCTGCTGCAACACAGTTTCAGAAAAGGTGCATTTGAATGTAAACTTGCATTTTCTTTCTCTAGATCTCCGGTGTCCAACAAATTCAGTTCTCATGATTTTGAAGAAAACTTTCTATCTGGGAACATGAGACAGAAAACCTGTGCAACTCTAATGAAGAGGCAGTTTTAATGACTGGTGAAGAGATTTATCTCTTTGTATATTAAATAGCTGTAATGTAGCTACCAGAAGCTTGACTAATTGAGGTGTGAGTTCTGACTCAAATCTTTTTCATGATGATTTTAAAAGAAATAATTGGATTTTAAAGGTATTAAAGTATTTTTGTTTTGTACAAGAGTTTGTTGCTCTGTATAACTCCTGTATGCATTGTATATTGCAATTTATTACTGTCAGAGATTTGTAGACAGTTTCTTATTTTCATATTGAATCATGTTACTTTTGTAATTCAGGTAAACAGCTGGGTTAATTCACATTTACCCTTTGAATGAAATTGTAAGGGTAAAGTTCATTTTTGAATGCAAGTTGCCTTTATTATAAAGATTGAGTTGGTCTTGGTTATGTAATTTGTCTTGCATGACAACCTCAACTAACTTTACATGTCAGCATATTTATTGAAATTTTGAAAGGGACTTTTTCCTCATGAAACTAGCAGCTCAAAAGAATTGCTACAACTGTTTTTTTAATGTAACTTCTGAATTAAAAGTTAATCAAAACCAATGAATGCTCTACTACATTTAGAGGCTTAGAGCTTATCAACAGTGTTGAAAGCACTGACTGTGTGATGCAGGTTTTTTTTTTCAGTTGCATTAACTCTCCTTTAACTTACTTTGATATTTTTAAGGTGGTCTTTCTGCCTTCCTTTTTACATATGGTTTTTAGAATCCAAAACTTAGAAATCCAAGGCTAGTGGGGGAGGGAGGGATTTTATAGTCCTTGTGGTAAAAGATCTCATTTTAACTTTTTACTGAAATGTTTTAAGGTTTCTTGTGAGACTGTGGGAACTCAAATGTGTTAGTGACTTTCTGTGTACAGGCTGCCTGTGTGTGTGTGTGTGTGTGTGTGCAGGAGTGGCTGAAACTTGAACAAGTGATACAAACCTGCAATGGAAGACAGACTTCTAGTTTGCTGTCTCTTTCCTGGTTTTGCAATAAACTCTTCCTGGGTAATGTAGTTCTTTATATTTAGTGAGCTGTTCTTGGTAACATTTCTGTTTCTTTAATAGTGGGGTGGGTAATTTGTTGCCATGTCTTAGCCTGTTAGGGTAAGGGTGGGGGTTTCAGTAATGTATCTTATTCAGACTGAATTTTGGGACCTTTGATATTTTTACTGTTTGCAGTGGACTAAAATGTAATATAATAATTATCTTTCCACCTACCTGTCATTAATTTAAGCAAACCACACCTTGAAACTGTTGCCATATAATTTCTTGCTGGTTTTGTCCTTTCTTAAAAAAAAAACAAAAAGCGGAGGAAAAAAAAAGGAAAAAAAGAAATAACAGTTCAATATTGGGAAAATAGCTTAAACTAAGACATCCTGGAAGCCTGAAATAGGCAGTTCTTTGCTAAACAAAAATTTTATGTATGTGCAGATTTAAACAGTGTTTCTTACATGTCAGCATCATGCTGGCAGAGCCTCTGGAGGTGATCCACTGTATTCTGTGGTGGTCTGGACGGATGTTCTGGGTTTTGTGGCAGCCTGTCATTCCTCAGCAGCTATGACTGAACAAATGGAGTTTTTCATTAAATGTAAAAATTGAATAACACAATCCCTACACGAGCCCCTTCTGTTTGTATTCCATTTATTTCAGGACAGCGTAGCCTGTTCTTGATGTTCCTGGCTTTGCAGTGGAAAAAATCCGTGATACCAGCTAAAGCGAAGCTAGGAGAGAGTTGGCAGTTGGAAGTGCAGGAAGGGGGCTGAGGTGATCCCATTCCACACATTTGCTTGGAAGAAGCAACACTTTTCAGTCTGGCCCCTCTTCTGTGAGTTTAGGTTAAAATGTTTTGAACCATCATGTGAACAAAGGAGCGTCTTTCTTTTTTCTTTCTTCTCCTCCTCACCCCCTGAGGTCCAGGCACAAAACTGCAACCAACTTGCTCATTCACTTCTGAAAGCACATAAACAAAAGTAATAGTGCAACACTTTGTTCCATCTCTCTTTGAAACCATTCTAATAAAGTCTGCAGGGTACTGTAGTGATGGTACGAAAAATAAAACAACTGTGGTTTGAAGAAATACTTGCCTAATTTATATTAGGCACAACCACTGCAGAGCCTTTATTTTTGTTTAACAACTGATACATGTTCTCACTTTTTAAGTATTCCAAGTTTACCAGTAGCTTAGACCCAAACCAAGAATGACCATTCCTGCTCCATCTCATGTGTTTCTACAAAACTCCTGCGTTTGGTTCTCTGAATGTTTTGTTTGAACTGACATAACCCCAAACTGAGCTTGCGCTGGAGACAGCTGTGGCAGCCTGTGCTGAGACTTGGAGAAAGGCTGCTTGCAACAGCAGTGATGTTCAAAGATCTGTTTCCAAGCACAGTGACTTTTTTTAGGTAGCTTTTCATGACACAAGCAAATTTTACCACAGTGATTTTTTTTTTTTTATTTTTTTTTAAAGGAATTTCTGTGTAACTTGATCCTTCTGGCATTTCTTTATATTGTGCTTGCAGTGTCTTTAAAAGCACAAAATCACTGTTATCTCTGGTCAAACTGCAGTTATGAGAAAAGCTGATTTAGATGGTGCTTTTCTACATCCCCTTTTCATTACAGGCTTAAGGGGAGCTGAGGCTCTGCCTTTACCAGTCTTGTTGGTGTACATACGTATTGTTTACTATTTTATTTATTCCTCTCTTCTGATCTCTACTGAATGCTAAAATATGCGGCTGGATGATGTAGCCAGAACACAGATGGATGGAATCGTGGCATGAGGTGGTACATTCAAGTCTTCCTTGAACTGCACCCTGATATGCTGTGAATCATGTCAGATTAGTAGATGATCCCTATTGCAGTGTCAGGATGATGCTCATTAACATGTTGCAAGCCTATAGAGGGGATTTCTCTCTTGCCTTTGGCGGGAGAGGAAGCATATGGGCAACTGCACACACAGAGGAGATTCCTCAGTGCAGAGCAAGGGGGAGAGCCAAGGGCTACTATTTTCCCCAGCACTTTGCTGTCATGGCAAGAGTTGGCAGCAGCCTTGCTTATAGCTTTAATATTCCTCATTTTGCAGAGCTCTGAATGTGATTAATGTGCTAGTTGTCACGTAGACTCGCTGCTTCAGTTACATTTACAACAATAAGACAACTTGCTTTTAAGTCACTGTACTCCCAAAATGGTGCAGGCTTGACTTTTTTTGGTTTTCATTTGTACCAAGTATAGTAAAAGAAAGAATGATTTTCACTTGAATTTGATGAATTTTCTTGTGTCTACGGATGAAAAAAATACACCCCTGTATGTAGATTCTAAGAATAATAATGCTGTAGGAAAACTCTATTTTGCACAGGGCCCAAGCAGCCCTATAGGAAGAAGTTAAATATTGATAATTTGGATAACAGTTACTCTTACTGTTCTCCTGTCAGGCTGGTTTGGTGGAAAGAGCAGTGGTGGGAGGATGCCTTTTGGATGTGGTACACTTTAAGATGTACCTCGTTGAAAATACAAACCAATTCCTCCTCTTCAAAAATCAGATATGCTGTTCGGGCAAAATAATTCACACTTTAGTCCTTTAAAAGGCTGAAAAAATACATTCAAGCAACCAAATATT
This sequence comes from Myiotriccus ornatus, assembly GCA_036023395.1. Taxonomy (NCBI): domain Eukaryota; kingdom Metazoa; phylum Chordata; class Aves; order Passeriformes; family Tyrannidae; genus Myiotriccus; species Myiotriccus ornatus. Next base: position 54,789,811 of record JAYRBT010000042.1, read on the forward strand.
GATCCGTTTACCTATTGATTTGTGAAAATGGGATGATAATGGAATGCAGCATCACCTCTGACCCTCGGTATGTAAAAGTTTAATGGGAAGCTCTCTGGAAACTGCTAGTTCAGCTTGTGGTGACATCCAAGGCCACGTGCTCTTGGGAGTTAGGGCAGTTTGCTCCTGTGCACAATGGTCTCCAAATTGGTGCCAGCTGCACTAGTTTATTAAATCAGCGTCTCCAAGGATGGTTTTGGAGGCAGGGCCAGAGGTGAGCCTGTGCACAGCAGCTTGGAGGGAGTTGGCTACCCTTGTGTAAGAAATCTTCCAGGCAAATTTCCAGGGTCATTTCCTGGAATAATTTACTGCAGCATAGTGGGCCAGCAGATCCATTTATCAGGAGCAATGGCACCTGATTTGCTTTTGTATGAAAGAGAACTAGTGAGGGTTTCAATCTGCTGGGCAGAGGAACATCCCTGGGGCTGCTAATCTGGTCTTTGTGTGCCTTACACTTAATCTGGCACAGCCCATGCAGCAACATGAACAGCAAATAAAACCACCTCCCAGCAGCACACCTGAGACTCACAGTTCAGGTGTAAGTGCTGTGTCACTCAAAATACAGCTGCAGCTACAGCATGGCCACCATTCAATGCAACAGCAAATTAGGAGGAGAATATACTATTTTCATCTTAACCACTAGACCACCAGGGCCGAGACCCGGGTTCGATTCCTGGTCAGGGCCACTCCCCAGGCAGATGGAGCTCGTTAGCCCTATAAGGCCATCCATCTACATCCTGAGGACCTCACTGCCACCGTCCAAGCTTGCTTGGCCCTGGCAGATGAACCTTAGGATTAAAG
>JAYRBT010000042.1:54790750-54824692 GCA_036023395.1 Myiotriccus ornatus
CACCTAAAAAATCCAATGCGCAGGCTGGAAGGTGTAAAGACCTTCCCCGGTTCTTCGTTCGCGAAGACCGGCCATTACTTTTTTACTACTTTCACTTCTCTCTGCACCCTGTGGGAAGACGATCCGAGCAGAGTTTATGTCCCATCACTGTAGAGAGCAACATAGCACAGATAAAGGGTGCTGGGATGCACAGGTTTGTTTCTGCAGCATCCAGCTCCTTGGCCCCACCATGAAATCCAAAGCCAGCTGGATGCCCAAGTTCCCTGTGTAATGGAACATACCAGGAAAAGCAACCTGGTGGGCAGGGAGAGACCTGGAGCCAGCTGACAGGAAAGGCTAAGCACTGAGGAAGAAGGAAAGGATCCAAAAATCTCACCTCCAGCCAGCCGGAGAACATTTCTGCTACAGGGAAACAGGCTCCATCACTTTGGGATGAGAAAACGGGGCCTGGGGAGTGTTGCATCAGCGGACGAGTCTGCTCTCACTCCATTCAAAACCAAGAGTAACAGCCACGTTTGACAAACCAAACAGCTGAAACTCATCCAGAATGTCTCTGGAGTGGATGCAGTGGGAACAAGTTCTGTACCCATCTGAAAAAGAAACATTGTCAATAACTGGCCATTTTCTCTGACTTGACAGCTCCCACGTTGCTCCAGATGACTCAGCAGCACTTTTCTACAGCAACTTCATCTTCCTAACTTTCTTCAATAATCTTTCAGTAATAACTACATAAATATCTGCATTTACACTAAAACATTTATGCTGTAACATAAATAGGTGAAACCTCAAACTGTTAGATCGTTATTTCGAGTCTTCTTTTTTTTTTTCAAGACTAATTTCAGAGAGTTGCTCCCAGACTCCATTTTCCTTATGGAGAAGACAGCATTTAAGGTTGACATAAAAGTCTTTTCCCTACTCAGGCAAAGTACAATGAAGAAATAATTACAAAGCTGCTACTAAAAAGAAAAATTTGGGATATTTCTTGATACTGCACAAAGTTGCAAGGTGCTACTTGTACCAAATAACTTTTGTTAAAGGAGAACTATCAACACCGCACATGAGAGTGATGGTTACTCTAAAAGGCAGTTAAGAGTCCCAGATCATAAACATTTAAATGAGGGAATGCAAACAAACAACAAAAAAAAAGAGGATGTAAACAAAACCAAGGAAATATTGGTTTTGAACCTTCTAAAATGGCATATACCCAGTGTGCCTCTTTTAAGAATCACTTAGAAATAACTATATTGATAACTTCCATGTGTGGATAACAGTGTTTTGTAATTTAAAGATACAGAAATAGAACACTAGGACACACTGAAATGCTTTGTCTCTTTCTCTTTGAAGATACCACATCCAAGCCTTGGTTTTCATTTTAAGGAGCTGCTGTACCAACTTAGCAATTATGTCATATATTAAAAGCAGATGCTTGTGAGAGGCAAGAACCCCCTTGAAAAAAACAATGACAGCAAGCTCTGCCCAGCCCCAATTTGGTAGACATTTTTGTTGTTACTGTCAGGGCTGTAAGCCCAGCAAATACTGTGAAGTGCTTCAGGCTTTTGAAGGATTTAGGGAACAGACCAAGGCCTCATTTAGTAGCCTTATGGATGCCAGATTTTTACCAGATAGCTTTAAGCACATAAGGATGGAGTTAGACAAACGGGCCCACCAGCTCATAGAGATCTCTTGGATCGGCTGCAGGTGCAAGACGCAATTTTGTCTGGGATCTAGCTGGATGCCCAACCTACCCCCACCTGTCTCCCAGCACAATTTCCTCTCTCTGGGGGAAGTGCTGGAGATGCAGTGTCTTAAAGACTCATTCATGGCATTCATTTTTAGCTCATCACCCTGATACCTTTCAGCTAACTTCTGGAATAATAAAGGAGATCTCCACTTCCAGATCAGTGCAAAACACACCAAAACGAAGATTTCACAACTACTAGCAGGAGGATGAACACACTCACTGTAAACAGTGCCAGCAGTCAGTGCTCCACCCCTGCCCTGGGAATCTGGAAATGCTTCACTGTCAGAACTGGAAGCCACAGAATAAAACCCCTGATGTTTAGCTCACTAGAAAATATAAAAATACACAAGGGACCAGCTAATGCCATAACGAAAAATAAGCCTGAGTTGTTTTTAAGATAAATTCATACAGCAAATTCAAATTTGCCTTAAAATAACTCCTACTCTGAGAATCTTATTAACAGAAAGAAAACAGCACGAGGGAATTCTTAACTGATTGTTTAGGTTTTCCCATTTGTTTTCCACTAATGCAAGGATCACAAATAACAATAACAACAATTATTACAATAGCTAGGAACACAAGGAAGGAATAAATCTGGAGCAGACAGCTTTTAGCAGTTTCCTGTATGAAGTCTCTTAAGGAGGTCTAGAAACAACGCAGACCTACAGTTCCCTTGCTTGTCTGCTCCCTTGCTTCTGGCCACAGGTACTGCTTCTTTCCTCAGCAGTTCCCCATAGTCAACTGCCATAAAAGTTTACCAACTTGCCCAAGATGATGTCATTTTGAGCAGAGTTGGACACGAATGCAACTCATGTCCTTACCAGAAGCGTTCTGAGCACGCTAAGTACTGACACATCTCTTTAACAAATTGTAACAAAGCAATACCAAACTCTGTCACTCCTCTTGAACAGCACGGCTGGTGTATAGGTAGGGGAAGTAACTTCAAAATTTCACTTCAGAGGTCACAGCCTGCAAGCTGCGTGGCACAAAGGCAGGGAAGGGCGAGAGTAATGGTGAGCGAACAGCAACTGCAGGAGAAGGTAGGGCAAGGAAACTGGAGAACCTCCAGTAAGGAAAAAGCTCATGAGGTAACCAAGAAGTAACTGGGAGATAGTATTTATGAAACAGGGATAGTATTACAATGCCTCTCATTAAATCCTCTTGCCTGCCTCGACAAACACACTCACTCTCTTCTCTGTACCAGAAATTCGAAGTTTGTACACATACACCTTTGAAAAAACAGCCCCACATGGCATTGACAATGCGTTTGATAGGACAACCACTTTATTACAAAGAACAAACAATGCTTCAAAATAAGACTAATCAACTTCAATTGTACAAAATGTCAGTTTCCTTGTAGAGGTCATTAAGTAACAGGCTGTAAGACTAAGTTCACGTCAAATTCGCTATCCTGAAAGATCAGATAACAACAGTAATACTTATTATATCTTCAGAGTTTATGGCATGATCATGTGCTCTACTCCAAACTACATTCAAAAGATATTGCTATAATTACTTTGAAAACACAAAGTGTAGGTTATTGTTCACTTCATTTCCACTTTCACAAGAACATTCTTAAGGTGAAGCTGTAGCAGTGTCTGCCGTAAGTGGCACGGCTGTCCTATACTTACACAGTCACAACCTCCCTAAGGAGTTTAGTAAACCTAGACATTTCTACAATATGGATACTGATAGATTTCAGTTTCTGTTACATGTCCTTTAGCAGTATCTGAAATAAATGGATAACACGGATTCTCAAAGAGCTGGTGTCAACAGTCTTCTAAACAAATATAAAACTGAACAATCAATATTTGTCTGATATCTAGTTGATAGGCAAACAGGTGGGATTTAGACATTATAAATACAGTTCTAAAAACAGACCACAAAGTGTATTTTACAGTGTGTACCACAATTTCAGTTTGAAGTAAAACCGTGAGGAACTGAAGATTTGCATATGGTCACTATTCAACATCACCCAACTTGGACAAAAAGAGAAAGTGACACCTTATGTCAAGTCAGCTGAAGAAAGCACACTTACAAGGAAATTATACTTTCATTGAAAACGCCACAGTTTTACCCTTTGGTAGTTGTGACATACCGACTGAAAAAGAAATTGTGCAAAGCATGTGAAACCAAGTGCAAAAAAACTCCACCCAGACATACCCAACAGGTTTTATTCTTAAATAACGACTCTACAATCACAGCTATCAACCAACAAAATCAAAGCCACAAGTGTTTTCTCTAAAGGCTTCTTTCACAGTACTAATAAGAAAAACCAAGTTCAACTCTTCTAGTTAACAGTTCATGTGTATGACACTTTAGTTATCAGACAGTATTGGTAGTGAGATCATACCTGACAAAATGGACCATTAAAACACAAATATCTTAAAGCCAGTTAACTTCAGGAAAAGTCCTATACATTCATACTATAAACACTGTTTAAAGTGAATCCGGGATATCTGTTATTGTCACAATCACATGGTTCTCCTCTGGAGTCAAACCACGTGTATTACTCCTGTGCCACAACTAACACTATCATAGTGATTCATGGTCCCCAGCACTTTTTATATGCTATTGTGGCATGTGATGCGTTGCGATAATTAAGGCTGTACCAGCACTTCCATTATAGCCCTGATTTTCAGGGTAGCCAAAACTTGGCTATTAAATCTGCTCTGGGATACATGAGCTGTTAAATCTCTAATATTTTAGTGATACTTCTCCCACCAAACCAGGCACATCATTTATTTTAGTTCATATATTTACAAGCGCTCTTAAGACAAATTTAACTGGAAGAGGCAAGAAATTCTACCTTGATGTATAGTCTTTTGGCATTCGGGGCAAAATTAAAGTGCAAAGTATAAACTTCACTGCACAGTAAATAATTTAGATTTTCTTTTAAAATAAATCTTATTTAGGTGCCTCAATCTACTCACCTAGTGACCTTGTCCAACTCAGCCATTTTCCTCTACACTTTGGTAAACACAGGTTTACATATAGATATATAAATAGCATTTAAAATGTTTACCTTTATTTCATTACTGTGAACAAATTTTTTCTTTTAGCATAGGAATGGATCAACCTATTCCTAGAAGTAATGCTTGTTGATTTTATCAGCTAGCTAGTTAATGTAAAATGATGCATAGTAGAAGGGAGATACTGAACTTGATTGGTAGAATATATTGGTAAAGCAAACGAGCACTTAAGAAGATTAACTAGAATAAATATGTTGAAAGTTGCCATATAATATGTGCAAAATTGCTTACCATGTATTCTAAACTTTGGTTAAAATTTTCAGATTGAAGTTTTACAGAAACATTATGGAAGCAACACAAGTGATTACAAACACAGGAATGAGGTAAGTTATTATTAGTGCAAAAAGCAAGCATATGCTGAAAGCAAAGCATATGGATTTATTAAAAAAAAAAAAAAAAAAAAGAGAATGAATCTCATGGAAGTTTTTTCATACAAGACCCGAAAGGTCTCTTGTAAACATTGGTATTTACAAGTTTAGGATTTGTACAACTACAAAAGGATAATTCTAAATATTAGTAGTGCATTTACATTGAATTTATGCTTTTTGTAATAAGAGCAATGGATAAGTTTCTCTTTTTTCCTTTTAAATTTTCAGGGGATCTCTTTCAAGATTAAGATATTTGTTACAAATAGTAGAAAAAATCATTTCTTTACAAAAAAAGTATATATTAAAATATTTATACATTTTAAGTTACTATATAATAACTGGAAATTTTTGCCTTGTACTCAGACACCACAATGAAGAATGTGGTATAAGGAACCAAAACCAAACAGAATTTGCTTGTATACCAAATCTTACGAATTATCTGTGCAAGATCTGTAGCAATCTTGGGGACTCTACCTCAAATACTGCTGCTTGTGCCAGATTTGTTCTTTGTTTTTAATTTGAAACTGTGTATATTTTACATTTTAACTATCACTACCAGAAAGAGCTACTGGATAGGGTGTGATCCTTCACCCCACCATCTTCAATATAGTTTCTATCCGGTACTCATATACCTGAGCAAGGCTGTGTAACGCTGATGTGTCAAACGTAAAAAAGGTTATATATTTTTAAGATAAAAACAATGCAAAAATAAAATATTTGTAGCATTTACAAATAGTACAAGAGTTACATTAAACACTACATTCGAAACTGGAGATTTATTACGTTGTTCCTACTGATGCCTTTGAGAGTAGCAACACTACTTTGAGCCTGATGTTTTCATATCTGCAAAAAAGAGGAGACATTGTTAAATGCATCATAATTTCACGTGGTGTACATGGTCAAACACTTCCAAAAACTACTGTTTCAGAGTTCTCGGGTACAGATTGTGGTCAAAACCCTTCCCAGTTAAAGGGTTAAAACAGCACTGGAATACTAAACATTTCGGAAGACGGCAAAACCTCTTGTTTAGAGCCCCTGGATTGGCTGACTTGTACGGTGAGCCAGAACTGATCAGGCTAAAACTAATCCTTGTTTTCAGTGGATCCACTCCCATCCCCAGGTCATCATGAACCTGTAAAAATTCAAGGGCAAGGACAAGATGACAAAACCTCTTCTGGCTGTAATACAGACTTTAAAGTGTATAAGCATCACAAAATTGCACCTTACATGACCTAATGAAAATTTTTTCCAATAAGGAGGGTGCACAGACTGAAAAACACACCAATTACACCCACGCATGTTAATGAATTGCTTATTAGACTGAAAAATTTTTGAGCTGAAGTGAAGCCCAGGGAAGTCAGAAACTGTTACAGTTTTAGGGAGAGGGTAGGACTCAATAACCAACAAACCTGCTTGTTTCTGCTTGTGAACAAATATAATTTTTTTTTTTTGAATGCTAAGCCAATTTAAACAACTAAATTTGCATAGAGCTCCTGTAAGGAACAAAAGAACGTTCCAAGAGTTTACCTTGGAGCCACCGGACTTGCGTGGCCGGCCCGTACCCTCTCTCGTTCTTTGCGGAAATCCTGAACACTATGGCGGGTCGGGAAGTGTAGTCAACGTGAGCGTTGGAAAGCTGGGCAGCAGTCACTATGCAGGATGTTTTAAGACCACAGTATATTCTCATAAATACCAGTTGACTTGGATTTTCCTGTAACTGTGTGGAACGAATTGCTAAGTAGGCAGAATACTCTAAAATATTTCCAGAGGGTGAAGGAGGAGGCTCCCAGGAAAGATGAATACAGTCTACACTCTGAAGGGAGAGAGAAAAGAACGTGATAGTATGTAGCTAGCCATAAATATATAAACAGTATAAAAATACCCCCCCTTGCCCCAATTCTAAAGATTATCTGAGAACTCTAACCTAAACATCATCACTCTGGACATAAGGATGTGTCGTTTTTTTTTTTAAAAGCATGGTATATCCCTATAGATTTAAGGATGCAAGGACAGAAAATCACAGGTAAAACCATCAGATGACTGAATAAGACATGTAGCTGGTAACACAATCAGTAAGTCTTAAAATTATTATTCTTAGCAAATTTCCTAAAGAATATTACATTGAGCAGAGTTAAACAAGTAAGTATTTGAAACTATGTTATATGACAATTTTAACTTAAAAATAACCCCAACAACAAACCAACTAAAACCAAGAGTTCTGAGATTAAGCTGGTAACCAGAATTTTATACATCAGAACTAGAATTACCTATATTTCTCACCTTGGTGATTTTGACTGTTGAAGGAGCTCCAGGAAAACCTGGAATGCAAGTTTTGAATTCACTGATTTTACTGAAAGGCCCAACACCACAGCCATTAATTGCAGCAACTCTGAACCTGTACACTGTGCCTGGAAAAAGATCCTGTTTCTTAAGTAATCTGTAGTCTGGTACATCTGCACCTTCCGTCTGCAAAGAAAGCAACATTTGTGTTAATTTTTAAAATAGCTTAAACACAATTAGCCTAAAAAAAAAATAAGGTGGGTAGTAAGAAGTATAATTGAAACTGAAAATCTACATCATACTTTTGTTCTTAAATCAGAATTTACAGAAAGGTTCTGACTGAGGCACTATCTCACCTCAAAACAGGTGATCTAAGATGCAATATGAGAGACTACATCTCTAAACTGAAAAAAAAAACCCACATTTTTTCAGTCATTTAAATTAAACTGCACCTTGTGGTTATTTTTACTCAGGCAAGTAAAAGCAAAGTAGCATTTACAATTACATAATTTATTATTTAGTTAGCATAATCTTCTGTCCTAAAAAATATTTTTATTTCAAAAACAGTTATTCCTCTAGTTAGGAGCTGCAATTTGATCTGTAGGTAATCAAAATGTTTTTAAAGAAAAGCTCTGTAAGACAGTAATGAATAGGTTTCTGAAACCTTATGTGCCATTGTACTTCCATGATTAAAATGTGCATTGATCCATCACTAAAACTTACAGTGGAACTGTTTTCCTTCTGAATAATATACAAGAAATACAACCAGTGTAAACACTGTAAAATGTACTATGCTATTTAAGATATACAATATTTATGTTGAAGTACTTTCAAAGAAAGGGTTCTGTTATTTTGCTTCTGTCTCACGAAAACAAAACACTACTTTTGTTTCACATTCACTAAGATATCATTAATTTACACTTTTTTCATCAAGACTGCAACACTTTTTCAAGTTTCACATGTATTTTCATATATCAACTTACATGTACAAAAACATTAAGATAGAAAGATCTAATACAAAACTCACTACAGTTCCAGATCTAGTCTAAAATTTTTAAACAGTCTAGCCTATGTCTTATTAGTATCTTTAAGAATTTTTAGGCAACAATTCTGGGAACAGAGAAGAAACTTTGAAACATTTCAATGCTGTACTACAGTGACATATTAAAGAAAGTTGTGGGGTTTTTCAGTTTTTAAGAATTTTTACTGGTTTTAAAGTTTATTAAATTCTTTCCCAAGGTTAGAAATAAGAAAATAATTAACAATAGCAACAGATCCCAAAATACTTTATGTGCAAGTTATGTCAGAGGAGAATCAGCAAGTACCTTGTTAGAGATGTTCAGTGTTTCCTCTGGCAGCAAGTAGAACTGGCTCACCACAGCACTGTTGTTCTTAAAAATTCCAACATCGTACCACCGCCGGTCTCTTGCTTTCACCGGTGCCGTCAGTCGTTGTGGAGTTTTCTAGTATTTGAAGAACACATTATGTGGATTACCCAGACTTCAGAGTCATGTAAAGAAGTGTTAAGACTCTAGTATATGTGAGAGACAACCCCCTTCTACACCAGTGTTACTTTCTCATACTTCAAATGGATATGCATATATTATTAAAATAGTGTTCAAAACCAACTGGTTCTTAAACATTGACTCAGACACGGTCTGTCATTTAAAAGACAACAGCTGGGATGTCACATCTGATATTCTAAACAGGCAGGGGAAGAAGTTTAAAGCTGTAGAACTAGGTGTCTGTAGCAGCATGTAGTTGCGAGTTAATTTGGCTCAGAGGTCAAGAAGTTCCACAGAGTGGTCCAACATCAGCAGCTCTCCCTGGGATTCAGCTGTATCTCAGCCCCAAACATGCTCTCCCTCAGCCACTGCTGAATCTGCCAGCAGCTGAGAACAGGCCTCTGCTGCGGCGTGGGGCGATGGTGGTGGAGGGCGTGGGAACTGTTCCTGACTGACCCAGAAAGACAAACTGTCTTTCTTGCTTGTCTCCAGACACCAGGGAGAGCATCTGCACAGTCAGTGTGCCCAGGACAGACAGGCCATGATCCTGCTGGCACAGAAATGGGGCAGGAACTGCAGCTGCTCTCGGCAAAAGCACCCCAACCCTCTAGGTAGCAGCTGCTTCTCCCCATCCTTAGTTCCTCGCTTTTGGTGGCAACAGTGGCACCTCGGTTCTGTGTATTAAGTTGTAAGCAGGTGAAATAGGAAGCATTTACTTTTTCAGGCAGTATTTACAGCTTGCATAGCCAGTCCCCATCTCCTCTAGGGAAAAACATCAAGATGTCAGTTAAGTAACGTTTCAAATCTATAGATCAGCAGCTAACAATAGTCTGATCTAATACATACTTCATTTTCAATTCAACTGTGCATACAGAAAAACATTTTACATTTGCACATCATGCAGCAGAGAGACCATTCCACTGTGCCAGTCAATAAAAATGATTCAACAGCTGAAACACATACTTGGATCTCCTCCCAACTACACAACTGCTACTTAGACTCACATCAAACCCACACAATGCAATTAGTTTTACAACAGAAATGTTTACCCCTGTATTATTCACTTCAAGCCCTAAATAAACATTTCCTTTAATTATATTTCTGAAAGAAAAGCAAACAGAAGAGCCCTTACAACTAATCAACAGAACAACAGAGATAGAAATTTGATTACACTTTTTCAGACTTACAGAGGAGTGTGAATCATTTGTCTGTCCAGTACTGACCCTTGCTGAAGGCATGATATAAGCAGTTTCAGCAGCTAAAAACAAAAAGTTACATTTAAAAAGCTTAAGTGATACAGAAAATTTAAGACAAAATCGACACAGTATGAAAGTTGACCTCAATAGCCATTTACAAGTATTTGTTGCACAAGTTCGTCTCAGACTTCTTTTGCATGCAGTTCTATTTATAACGGAAACAATTAATTCTGGCTTCTGTCATATTCACAGAACAATTCTGAGAGTCTGGCATTGGAGGCTGCTACAGATAATAAAAACAGAAGGCAGAAAATCCTAAACAGTGATAAAATTATGAAATCCATATAAAATATTTGCAAGCAAATAATCTAAATACCAGATTGAGGCACAAACTGATGACATTGTATGAATAGTCTAAGTGTGAAATCTTAATTTGATTGCATTGTTTCTGACATCAATACAATCTGAATCTGAACACGAGCAGTTAATCTGCAACAATCCTAACAAATGGGAACAGAGCATTCATTGAATATAAAATGGAATATTAGAAAAAGAAAAAACATTAAGCACACGAGCAACACAAGGGAATATTAGTATTCTATACTTGTGTTTTGGGGTTTTGCTTTTAAAATACAATACTGTTTGGTAAAAATTATACTACACACGCAACATCAATACAAGAATACAGTTTTTTAGTTACCAATCAAAACAATAACAAGCACAGCCTGTTGATATTTGTGAAAAACAAAACTTGAAAAACTACCCATGTGTTTACTTTCTGCTTTGCTGCTTATTTTGGATATTTCAAGCAGACTATGAAGAGGCCAGCATATTTGACTAGCAGTGAGCTAGCCATGATAACTGGCCATATTTGTTAGAGAGGTCAATTGCTTAAAATCAAAATCATCTAAGGTTACTATTTTAGTCTTTTGCTGACTCACAATCACCGAGTGAAAGCAAAAGTGCAGTGGGTACCAAAACTGGCTACCACTGCTGTTTAGAAAATGGACCTTAAATGAAGATTTTAAAGGACTTTTCACTTACAGGAAACACAGTGATTTACAGAGGTATAAAAGGAATATCCTGATTTTAAAAGATGTTTACATCATATCAGAGATCATCCAGGCTGCACAAAGTCTTCAATGCCCAAATCCTATCTACATCCCAGGTACTAGTCAAGATGGGAATCCCACCACACTAGGGGAACTCTGATGGCCTTAGATATATATGGCTCAAAATACAGTACGTGAAACACATTTCAAACCTTCAGATTTTGAATTGAATGTTGTTAGTGAAGTTTCATCTTTAACAACTGCCCCATTTGTACTTGATGATTCAGTTTTAACAGCCTGCTGGGTTACCATAGTTTGTGTGCTGCAGATAGTACTGGATACAGAAGCATCAGGATTTACAGTTTGTTTGTCCAAGTCATGTAATTCACCTACATTTGCTGATGTCTGAGCACCTTAAAAAGAGAAAATATTAACCAGAAGTCAATAGTGATAACACATAACAAATCTAACTTGATCTAATGGCTTTGGTTTCCCATGAAGCCTGAGTTTAGCTCAGAATTAGGTTAGAACAGATCTGATAATATTGATTACCAATGCTTTCTTTAGGTACATAATTGAACTAAAGTCTGTCTGCACAGTCATAAACAGATATATGTAAACAGTTGTTTTAAGCTTGCTATTCTGTATTTGCTTTGCTACAAAAGGACTAATTTGGGGGAAAAGCACTAAAATAAAGTATCCACACAAATCAGTATCACAGATTTGTAACAATCAAGTGGAAGTTTGTTTCTCACTTAGCACTAAGAACCAAAATTTCCACATGACACTTAAATTACACTGGAAAGAAAAAGATCCAACAACCCATAAAGTACATGAAAGTCAAATATAAACAGATCAGGTGACTGAGCCTGGATTTATCACACTGAACTTAAGGCACTTCAGTGAAATGCCTACATCATGCCTTGTCATCTTCTATTTCCTCCACAGTCAGATAAACACCCTTATCTCTACATTGCCTGAATTTTACATTATAGCTTTTCACTGCTAACAGACACAGTGTAAAAGAGTCTGGAATTACTATCACCATAATGTTGTAAAATGTATCTGTCCTTTTTTTTTTTTAATGTTAAAAATGGCTATTTATGTTTAGACACATTTGCTATCATAATAATGAATAGTGAGAATTTCATGTCCCTTGCAACACTTCAAACGATTTCATTTTTCCCTGTATCTTCTAAAAATATGTTCAGTAATAACTAACACAAGTTGTGTTTTTTTAAACTACAAAGGAATCTAAAATAATTTTAAATTACAAGACAAATAATCTTATTTTAAGTTTATGAGGTGAATTTTAACTCTCACTTTTCAATTAATTTTTATTCTACAGTCATCTTACTTGAAGTACAAACAGGCAAAAGAGAAGGGGCATTTGATTCTTTGAATCTTGTAGCATCTGTGTGGTTTTTCATAGTCTCCTGTGTAATCTTGTTTTCAGGTGCTGCAACCTTTTCTTTTCCTTCCACTTTCAGTAATGAGTTGGATGAAAGGGAAACTTGGACCTAAGCAAAACAACATATTTGTTAATGTTTAACTGCAAAGCTGAGAAATTTCAAGTTGCAAACATGGCATGAAAATGCTTACTCATAAGCAACAAACTAAACTCCTCCAACAATTCCCTAGTACTCTAAATTAAACCAAGAAACCAACCCCTCAATTCCCCTTATCTTAGCCATTATAAAACAAAGACTCAAACTCTGAGTTGACTTGGAAGTGCTAGATACTAATAGATACTAAATTTTATCTGACAGTGAGCTCACGTTCTTTTGTCATTACATGGAAATTCATTGATGCACATATTTAATCTACTGGGGAGGACTTGAGGAGACGGGGGAAATCACAATTACAGGGGCTTTCAACCTTTGCTTTCCTGGCACGTACTTTAGATACTTCTACTGTTAGTGAATTTATATCTACATGTGCTTTCTCCAGGAATACATTATGGATCCCATACAGATCTAAGACTTTACTCAATTAAGAGAAGGTGCAAAATTATAAAAATGTGATGCTTTAGCCAGTGTTTGTCCTCACTCTTTCTGTTGAATTGGCAAAACAGTGGAACATGTACAACGGTACAAAGAGAACAGATAATAATTGGGTTTAATCTGTAGTAAGAACCTACGACTAAGCAGACTAGCATAAAAGCACTAACAAAGGAGGAATATGCTTTATTCTTTTTGCTTTCAACATTAACTTCACCAACATTTTAAGGAGGAATAGTATTTCTACTGGTATCAGGCTCCCAAGTAAGCATTCTGGAAGTCAATACGGTTGCAGTTTCCTTTCTGCCAGGAAGAGGACTTGAAAGACTTGTCTGTCAATCATAAAAGTAAAAGCTACATAACAAAACAGGCACAACTACTTCAGCAGGCGTCTTTTTGTTTGGTTTGGGTTTTTTTTTCCTAAGGCCCAAAAGTATGCTTTTAAAACTGAGAAAGTTCTGGCAGTCCTCTAGATTCCCACACTACTTGGCCACTCATGCGTTTCTCAGTTTACACTTACATTATTAGGAATGAGATTATTTGTCTGGTTAGGATGATCAACCTTCAGTTCTGGATAAGGGATGCTAGGCAATGGTTGTGGACTTGGATGTAGAGAACAGCCACCTGGCAGGTAAACAGAAACAAATCCCCATCAGTTATGTAAAATTTAATACTATGTTGGTTGGAATCTATTCCAGTAAGGGACAGGGAAACCCAAAGTTGCCTGAAGGAAAACTTTGTTTTCTGAAACAAAACTGCATGGCCAAACAGTCAGATAAAATCCCTTTCTCATTGTTTCCTTTCTCAAATCATGCCCAGCACTGTACAAATATCTTCATAATTCAGACAGCTGACCAAAACCAACAGAAACAAGGTAAAGTGGAGTTTTACATAATTACGATGCAGGCATTTTGGGAATAACCAAAGAAATAGGGTCTCTCTCTCTCTCAAAAAGTGGTTCTTTCAAAACCAAACTCATATCAAATACTTATGCAATACTCTAGTCTGCCTATGCACAAACATTAGCATAATGTGGTCTGACTACTTACTACCTTGTGAACTCAGCACTGATGTCTCAGGAACACCAGTAACAGGAATTCCAGCCGTTGGTGGCACTGGTGAGTCAGCATGTAATTGAAGAAGATATCCCTCAACTGTAGGAACTTCATCCCATTTCAATTGAAAAGAGTTGGTTGTAGCTCTAATCAGCTGTACCTGTGATGGTGCTAGAGGCTTCTCTACAAGAAACCAATAAAACACAGATGGTGTGTTAGAAATGGCCCTCCTTTATCAACTTATTAAATACCTATACATTGTGAGTAAAATCAGTAGCTCCTTTTTCACTGATGTACAAGGTATACCAGATTCAACAAGAAACCCTTGCCAAAGGTGGCAAGACAAGTCAGAGAATTACAAAGCGTCCTGAGTGCTCAAAAATGCTCAAGTTTTCATGCTTTGTTTTTAATGGTTCTTCTGCTGCCAGTAAGTCTTTGGGTTAGAGCTGTATCATTTTAGGGATTACAGAGATAAGAGATTTTTGTGCTTTCCCAAAAGGCTGCAGGTAGCTCTTTGGCCCCTAAAGTTTTACATGTTCCTCAAAAGAATTCACAGAAGATCTGTCTTCCTTTTTGAATGCTCTCTGTAACTAAAGTGAGCTTTCCTTCAAACTTCTTCTGCAGAGGCTGAAGCCTAGACATGATTGATGCCACTGGCCTGCTCCTTTCACTTGCCTTGACTAGGCTGCACTCTCTAGCACATCCCTCCCCTGCTACTTTTTTCATTTTCTGATCTTCTGAAGGAAAAAAATAAAAAAGGAAAAGAAAAAAACAAACAAAAAACCAAAACACAAACAAACAAACAACACCCCCACACCTCACTATCTCCTAAATATTTCACAATCTCCAATAACAACTTTCATACTTCTGCTTCAATAGGCAACAAGTCGCTCCAGAAAGTTCCCTCTAGTTCCCTCTTCCCCAGTACCATCTCAGTGTCCTGCCATTAATCCAGCAACTAATGAGTGATTAGTGCTCCAGAATTCCCTTCATCCCCAGAAACAATTTGGTCCTTTCTCAGATTCAATAGTATCATTCTGCAGTCCAAGAGATGAGGAAGCAGCAGCAGTAATGATCCCAAGAGAAGGAAGGGTTTGGTAGAAAAGAGTAATTAGTACTAGAAAAGATCACTAAAAGGAGAGGTCAGAAATCCTGAGACAAAGTTCAGACAAAACACCCTTTAGCACCTTGTATCAACTGACTATGGGACGCAATGCAGAATCTAGCCACCAAGTTCTTTCAGAGGCTCTAAACAAGCCTTCCTAATTTTTTTCAGTTTAAGTTACAGCTGTAGCCTTTGAACAATCAAAAGTGAAGCATGTTTTTTAACATTTAAATAATCTTTGAGTTTGCTACAGCTTCAGATGTTCTGATTATCCATGATGCAAGCTTCCCAGATGTTAATAAAATACGGAACAAAGTACAAGTCTCTTATTTCTGACTCACCAGTATCAAGGTACCAAAGATCTTTGCAGCAGACTTGATTGTTCCAAGCTTTTCTGTAACCATCTCTACCACTCCAGATATACAGACGAGTGCCAACCGCTACGGCGCAGTGTCCTGCTCTTGGCCCTGGGAATGAGTTACTTTTGTCCTCCTGGCAATCTGAGATCAGACCTATCCATTCTGTGGTATCTAGTAAATGAAACTCGAAAAATTTAGTTTCTAGATGTTTTCCAAAATGAGAAATAAAGATGTTAGTACACTTCACTGCACAGAAAAAAAAATGAAAATAAATCACTTCTGTTTTTATAGACACTTGCATTTAAAACTGAAATATTACAAAGAGAAGGTTACTTTCTAATTAGTGTGCAAGAAAAAATCAATTAATACAGGATGAATTTTCTGAACTCTGGTTATCTCTCTAAGGCAAATAAAAAATCAGAAGTTGAGGATTCAGGGATAGTACTATCATGTTTAGAAAAACCTCATTTCAGGATCTGTCTCTTGTGTTCTTCTAAAAATGAAGGAGTATTTAAATTACTTAAAGTTGTATTAACGAAGATTTGCAGAAGCAAACCCACTTAATCTTCAAAGAAAAATAATTATTAAAGCATCACTTCTCAAGAAAGATGTAAAAACCCAGCAAATTCTTCAGTCACCTGATATTACAGCTATGTATCCTAAACTTTTCTCAGGGTCTTCAAAACAGTTACTCTACTCTGTTAATAAAGTATCATTTAAAATGCCCACTCCCAGAAAGGCAGAAACACTAACCCAAATTAAGGTAAGAAAATGAACCGGTACATTTCCATTCACCATCATGAGCAGAAATTTCACCTCCTGCTGACTGTGGAACCCAGCCACCAAAAACATACATTCTGAAATAAAGGAAAAGAGGGAAGAGGGAAAAAGAAAAGACAATTAATATCCAGATCTGTTGCATATGCTCTCTCAAAGTAGGACGAAACAGAAAATTCCCAGTGCTTTACAGTTCTGGTTTACAGCAAATTTTATTTGTATCTACTCTCTTCATAAAGTACTGTTGCAGACTTCTACCTTCAGAAATTATTGAGTAAGTTAACTGATTAAAAACTCAAACAAACAAAAAATCCCACTAACTCCTCAAACAACTTCCCAGAAACAGAAGTTAATACTGTCACTTTTTACAAACCACCAAACTGCTAATGCTCTCAGAAAATCACACATTTGCACAGTATTTCTACAATCCTTTACTGTAGACCTCTCAATAACTAAAATAAGAAGACTGGTATCTAAGTCAGATAGCAAAATTTGAAAATATAACGCAGTCTACAAACTACTAACACGTTAGGTAAATAATAAAAAACTAAGCTACTGAATCATAAGATACAAAGCTTGCATATTTTTCCCCCTTTGCCTCTTCCTCTTCACGCCAGCTTGTAAATTGATATAACATTGACTGAAACCCATGTTTAAAAATCCATTTTATCAATGCTATCTGCCAAAACAAACCACATTGGTAAGAAGCAGAGTAATGAAGAACAGAATACAGAAGAACTGTGGAATAGTTTTGCCTAGAACTAGTTTTACTCTTTGAGCATTTTTTTTGCATAGCTAATTCATTTGTGTCACATACACACAGGCACTTGAGCTCACTCCTGACAGAGCCAGCTCAGGCCCACGTGAGACTGCCCCAGAATGCACAGAGGTGCTTTAAGAAGCCTGGAAAGCTGCCTGAAGGCTGGGCAGATTGTTCTGCTGGATGAAAACAACGACAGTTTGATACCCTTCAGTTAACAGCGGTACTTAACATAGCAGCAAAGTACTCTACAGGACTGATGGTTTATACTGAGCAGTAGTGGATAAGTGTCATCATTCTCCTACTAAGTGTACCTTTCTAGAGTTGAGCTTTTAACAACAGACATACTTGTTTCCTATTACATTGGCCGTATGGAGACTGCGAGGAAGTGGTACTGTCCCTTTGGTTTCTGGTCTTGACCAGGTCATGGTTTCTAAAAGAAAAAGAATAAAAATCCTCAAAGAAACCTTGTTACCCCATATTTCACTCCCTGGATTTTAGGAGGGGACATGCCTCTAAGATTAAGCAAAACAAAACTTCATCTTTTTCAGATGGCAACTTTACAAAAGAAGCGCAATAACAAGCCCCTAGAGGTTCTTTTAAAAAACAGGTAGGAATACAAGGAAATACTAACAAACTGTTTATCAGTTTATCAGAAAGATATATTATGGTTTCATTATGGTTATTCAGCTTGGTAATCATAGTGATAACCACTCTAAAGAACTCTCTAAAGAAACAATCTCACCCATAATTAGTGAAGATAATATATGCAAACAATGCTGTATCTATTTAATTCCAGAAATTACAAGGGGTTAACACTATGGTGTTAGACTCAATCATATCTGCACCCCATCATGCCATTAACCATTCTATACTGTAACTTTTCCTCTCAGCCAGTCAGCACGGACTTCTGGCAAATCAACTCACCTATGTCAAGTTCCCAGAGATCATTAAGCCGACAGCCACACATCCCTCCAAAAATATACATCTTTGGACTTCCCACATCTTTTCTGCAGTATACGATGGCTGTGTGAGATTCTCGGGGAGATGGCAAGATTCCTTTGGTCACAGGAATACTCCAGCCAACAACGCCAGAACCATGTTGCAGCTCCAGTTCATAGAAATCATTTAAATATCTAGGGTATTATTGTCAAAAGTATGAAAAATTCACTTACAAGCACAATTACAAGTGCGCTTTAAACCCTGACCCCTTCCAATTACTACAGACTTCTGTCCTGGGAGAGTGTAGAGTTTTAAACTCTCAAAATATTTGATGCATTGTGGACAGTACCAAAACTGGATTTAAAATAAAAAACCTGAACAACTGTAACGTGATGCCTCTAAGGAAACATGCTCTCATATCATGTTTGCTACACTGCATTGCATGAAGGGAACATTCAACAGGGGTAAACATCATTCTTTGCAGAAATTACTGCATATGAAAACACTTGGAATAAACTGCAAAGTTGTGAGAAATGCATGATGACCAGAGACATTAGAGATGAATTTCTGCAACTCCAAGGCCATAAAGGTGAGAAGAAGCTGTTTCTTTTCTTGTGCCTCCAGGCTGGCCAATAAACAATTAGCCATTTGTTTCTGAATCTATCAGCAAGTTATTTTTTAGATAACTGTCTTTGAATCTTGGCATTCACATGAGATACCCCCGGTTTACTGAGCTTAAAATTGCCAGGTTATAGCTCAGTGGATCTTAGTGCTCTGAACTGCAGATGAATGTGGATATAAAGCTGGAGCATTAGAGCACTGTTTGCTGGCAAAAAAACCAACTTCAGCTGTTACTGTAAAAAATTTCCAGATGAATTCATAACTATTTTCCACAGCAATATAG
The DNA here is from genome assembly GCA_036023395.1 of Myiotriccus ornatus. Lineage (NCBI taxonomy): Eukaryota > Metazoa > Chordata > Aves > Passeriformes > Tyrannidae > Myiotriccus > Myiotriccus ornatus. The sequence goes on from JAYRBT010000042.1 coordinate 54,809,827, forward strand.
AGGAATCATCCATCATGAATTCCCTAATGACTCATGAGACTTGGCTGATTCAAGTAATTCTAACAAACAAGCCCTTCTTAAAATCATCACCCAAAACACTAGGAAAAATACCACAGTCTACTCAGGTTTGCCTACAAAAGTGTCAGAGCTGTCAGTCAGTGTCACATACTGTGGGATTAGCAGAAGAAATATTTAGGCTTCTTCGCATGTAACTCGTCCACTGCACAAACAATCCATCTGCAAGTACCTGGTACACAGAACAGCCTGACTAGAATGTCCCTCCTCAAAGCTGTCACATCTAGTCATCTGTCTTTAAAGCCATTAAATTCAAAGCAAATGAGCATACCTGGGAATGTTATTGTTTGAATCTTCACTTTCATTTGCCAGGCCACCAAACAAATAGCACTTGTTACCATATAAAGAAAAGCTGTGGCCAAGTCGAGGACAGGGTGGTGATCCATTGGAAGGAGCTTGAGGTTTTACTTTTTTCCAGAGCCATCGACTTGCCTTGAAGACAAGAAAAATGTATTCAGAAATATCTTCATTTATAGTCACTCACAGTAAATAGAATTCAGACAATATTAACAGTCTTATATTTTCTGAATTATTTTTAAGGGAATGCTGGGCTTTTCTCAGGACATATGTTAAAAGGGATACATATGAGCCAACAAATAAAACACTAAAAATTTTATACTTTATTTAGACTACATGGAAGTCTCTTTTTCAAAGGCATTTGGATTTTTTCCATCTTCAGAATCTATTTCAAGTTTATTCTTCCTGGAGCAGAGCAAAGCTTATCTAACTTTCTTCTGCGGTTGGTAAAATAAAATGTGTTTGTTCATAAACAGATAAATACAGTAGTCCTCAAAACTGAAACATTTTCATACATTTCCTACCTGCAATTCATATAAATCATTACTGTATCTTCCATATTCAACCATTCCTCCAAAAACGAGTATTCTGGTACCATCACAAACAAATCCATGTGCTGCACAGCCTGGAGGAATATCTCCCCTTACAGCAGGAAGGAACCATTGATTTGTAACTATAGTAGAGAAAAAAAAAAAAAAAGGAAGAAAAAAAAACATTTCAAACACCAAAAAGTGTATTTTTAAACACCTCTGCTTTTTAGAGCATTACCTTTTACCTGTAGATAACTGTGAATGAGCTATTTGCCTAACACTAAGTTTAATTGAGGGTTTTTTTTTAATAAAAAGAAAAGCAAACACCTGTATCAAACCAATGCTACTAAATATACGAATGAGCCCATGAGGTCACTGCAACTAAATCAGTTATGAAGGGTCACCCAGCAACTTAAGAGACTTGCCAAGAATAGAGGCTAATGAGGAACACAAGTGCAGTTCCACAGAAGAGAGATAACTATGCTAACTCAGAGGGAGCCAGCCCTAGAAACAGAATTATTAGAGCTACAGCAGCATGGCAGTGTGCCTGGACTTAATAGCCCCATTCAAAAACTAATTACACTGTACTGGGACCCATGTTAATATCCACGGAGCACTGCACTGATACATGGCAGAGGAGAGGCACACAGGCAAAAAAGAGCAGCTGAGACAGTCTGATCCAGCAGCAGCATACTGGTGTTTAAACTGCTCTGGAATTAAAGAATTACAGGAGATACCGTCCTCTTTATCCTAAGCTTTTTTCATGAGCACGGAGAGCAAAAGTATGAAATCAGAAGCTTCCAGTGAATGCTGCTGCAGGGGATTAAAATGCTCTCACTATGTGCCAACTCCTTGGAAGTCATCACACGCAGAGCAAGAGCCGTGGATGGCATCACACACTGGGACAGCCTGGGTCACAACCCTGTATCTTAAATCCCAGAGAAAAAAAGGTCAGTTGGGCCAAGCACTCGTCCAGGAACCAGAACAACTGAGTCACGATCCTTTTTTTCACTGCTATAAAGGGGGAACACCTTTAGCAGAAAATCCGGGCAGAAAAAAACCCAAAAGCCTCACTCGAAAGGCACCCATCTGAACCTTGGTTCTGACAGACAGCATAACTGTACTGTCTGAGAGTTTTCTTTGAGATCGTCAGAACAGAAAAGTTAAGAGATTTTTTTTTCTTCTCCCCCCAAAAACGCGATTAAGAATAGTAGATCTTTAAGATATCAGGAATAAACCTGCTTGGAAAAACTCAAGCAGCCAGCACTGGCAGACTGAGAAGCACAGATCAGTCACTGAACTCTCCGGTCTCGGCCCAAGCTCTAACACTACACGCAAGTTTTCCAGCTTTTCCAGCCTCATTCAGCATCCCCTACAGTAACTATTTAGGCATCTAATCCTTCACAAACGAAATCGGTCTCGGGCAGCTTCCTGTTTGGAAAGGCTCCCAGTGCCAGCATGTTCACTTTTCCAAGCAAGATTCCTACTCCAGCGCGTTCAGCTCTGGTGAGCTGCCGCCACCAGAGGGAAGAAGGGGGATCCGGACACTGGCGGGGACTAATCCCGGCCGCCGCCATTCAGCCGAGCCCTGCCAGCGGAGACTCCGCACCCCCGCGCCAGGGGCTGGGGAAGCACAACGGGCGCATCAAGAGATTTTCCAGGTTCCTTTTCCCCGGAAAGGCTCACTAACCCGCAGCACCGGCTGCACTATCCCGGGGAAGACCCCACGGCCCAGGCGCATTTCCCGCCCCGCCATTTCGCCTCCAGGCAGCTCCTCAGCCCGCCCGCCGCCCACTCGGCCGAGCCGGGAGAGCGCGGGAGGCTCGGGGGGCGATCCCGGGCGCCGTGAGGGGCTCGGTGCCACCGGCGGCCGGAGCCGGGACAGCCCCACCGCCGCCGCCTCCCCCCCGCCCCGCCCGCCCCGCCGCCCGGCCCCGCCCCGCGCACCCGTGTTGTAGACGTGCAGCTCGTCGGCGATGCCCTCGTTGCCGCCGCCGAAGATGATGAGCAGCTCTCGGATGGCGACCGCGCGGTGCCCGTGTCGGGAGCGCGGCACCGGCCCCGTGGAGGAGGACACCCGCCTCCAGCTCAGCCCGGCGGCGGCCGCCGCCATCTCAGCGCCGCTCCCACAACGCACCGCGCGGCCGGGGCAGCCCGCGGGGAAGGGGGGGCGCTGACGTGAGGGCGGCGGGTCCGCGGCCCGCCCGTGTCCCGCCCCGCGGCCGCCCCTGCCGCAGCCCTCTGTGGGCACGGCCCCCCTGCCCCCGAGGGCCTGCCGGGCTCGGCCGTGCTGTAGCGGGAGCCCTGTGGACGCGCTCCCTGCCTGCAGCGCACCCGGGGCACCGCGGGTGTGGCGTGTGCTCTTCAGCCCCGAGCGCCCGGCTCTGCCTCTGAGCCCCCAGAAACGTGCAGCAGATTCATGGGGGTTTTTTAACTGGCGACGTGATGCTGCTGCTTGCGAGGTGTTCATGTGAGAAAAGGGATGAGTTGCTGTTTAAGCGCTGAGGGTTGAGATTAGAAACCAAGGTTTCGGTTCTACACTTGACGGCGGGTGATGTGAGCGAATCCGAAGGTCTCGTTCTGCAGGAGAGAGGCTGCTCTTTCCTGTGAGAGAAGGGTGTTGTGTGAGAACATAAACGTGTGAGGCTGAGGGAAATCCAAAGAAGGTGTATCGGGTACAAAAAGCCTCCTTATCGAGCTCTACATAGCAAGTTGCTATGCCGGGATGTATAATTGAGCGCTGTCAATATTCTCTAACAACCACGTATAGTCTTAAAACTGTGCCAGGGGAGGTTTAGGCTGGACATTAGAAGGAATTTCTTCACAGAAGGGGTGATTAGGCTTTAGAATGGGCTGCCCGGGGGGTGGTGGAGTCGTGGTCCCTGGAGGTGTTTAAAGGAAAGCCTGGAGGTGGCACTTGGTGCCATGGTCCAGTCGACACGGTGGTGTTCGGTCACGGGTTGGACTCGAGGATCTCAGAGGTCTTTTCCAACCTAACTGATTCTTTGATTCAGTGAAGGTGCTACTGTGTTACCAGTAATCCAGGGGTTGCTGTCAGGTGAAGGATCTGGTCCCAGTTCTGCAGGCTCATGGCTCTGTGATGCTTCGATCTGTACAGATTCACATAGAAACGGAAGGGAGGTGAAAAAACACAGGTGGATTTTGAAAAACATAAGCTTGATACAGCTTAATTACCAGAGTACAGAAAAAGTACTAGTAGCTGTGGCCATCTGCACAAAGCACATAACTGTATGTTTAACTCTTTATTTATTTTTCCTTCAAGCAACTCTGCAAAAGATGGATTTCTGCACAAAATCAGACACAGATAATATAGCTTGGGCATGTTTGAGACATACAGTTGAAACCCCATATTTTCAGTTCCTGCAAATGGAACAGCAATCTTCATATAAAACGTGTAAGATTTTTAAAACCTTCACTGAGTACTCTTCATAAGTTTTGCACTGCCTCATGCTAAACAATATGAACAATAGTTTAGTGCTGAGGATGATTATTATTATTCCTTTGAGTATTCATGAAAATCTTGTGACAAAACTACATTTTATCGTATAGAAGGGTCATTCCTAGAAGGAAGAATGTGAATAAAAGAAGTGCTGTAGAAATAAAACAGCAAAAGCATTCCAGAAGAGCTTAGGAGGCAGGATATCAACATGTGCTGGTAACCTTGATCTAAGATCCTTTTGACTCTAAACCAAACCTGAGGATTAAATGCTCAAAGATTTGGAAATGAGATGATTCAAGTCAAAACGCATGTTCAGAGTTGAATTTTGCAAGTTTCCCTTAGCTCTTGACTTGCAAGAACTCTGCCAACAGACACTGGAAAAACTTTGGCTTTCAATTTGACTTTGGCATGTTGTATTTTGGCTCTTGCACACTGGTTATCTGTTCACATTTACTATAAATAATGACTAGAAACCTAACTTGCAGCTAGACTGTTGGAAGTAACTTCTGGAAGGGCTTGCTTCCTTCTCTTTCCCCCACCCCTTTAAGACTTTTTGTCTTATGGGATTTGTTTGCAATCTGCTAGCTGAAGCTCTGAGGCAAGTTTGCCAAATCTGGGGCTGCATCATCGTTCTGCACATCTGGAAGTGGTTTATGGGCTCTCATTCCTCCAGTGCGGGCGTCTGGACTCTGTACTATTCCTCAGCAGCAGGGAAAGAAAAGAAAACCAGCACAACTCCAAAGTAAACTTTGAAGAGTCTGAAAAAGGAATTGAATCGTAAAAGTGTTTCTGTGCCCTGCAAGGCCCTTGTGCGGGTGACTTCAAAGGAGGATGGTGGTCAAGGAGGCTTTGGCAAGAGTGCTCACAGCTGTGGGCTATCTAGGATCCAAGTAAATAGCTCCTCAGCGCTTCAGGAGAGAGGAGTTCCGAATACTGTGCTGCTTTGAAGAGGTAAAAAGACTAATTAAGCAGGAAATATCTGAGCAGTAATGTCACTGTTTCTGAGCTTTCCCTTCTGCAGCCCCTCGTTTTGTTACAGGATTTGGCAGCTGAGTTAGGGACTGCCAGGTTCCAGGAAATAATGTCTACAGGCAGGAAAAATCAGTAAATATTTGCAGGGGAGCAAATATACCTCTCTTTCCTTAAAACTCAGCAGGTAATCAGCTGGTGTTTCTGAGGCATAGGAATGTTGTAGTCCTAGAATTCAAACTTGTTTGAGAGTCTGTCTGAGTTTGGATTTTAAAGTTTAAAACATGCTTCAGTTTGTGTGGATTTAATAATTTCTGAGGGTACCATGAGGCTGTAGCTATGCAGCTTTCCTCTTGCAGTGATCTTTGGGACTGTTTGTGACTGTTGTTACAAATACTAATTCAAAGATAGCGATCAGCTCTGTGGAAATCAGTGAGAGGTTGTGATCAGCTAAATGGGATTAGAAAGTTACTCCAAGGGTGTAGGGGTTCTGTTGCCTCTCTGCTTACCTAAATGAGTAAAGTTTTTAAATGCATATGAAGATGATACTTGTGTGTAATGCGTGAGAGAAGGGCCTTTTCAGCTGTGGTGTTTTTTCCGACAGATAAACTTGATTTCCTCTGTGTAAATTAATGCCACATGAAGAGAGTGGTCTGCTGGAATGTAGATAAGTAGTGCAGATGTGAAAAAAAACTTCCAGAATTACTCCTTTCTCACTGCAAATTAGTCTTCTGTTGGGACCTAACTACATAAGTGGTTTGTAAACAAAGCCACATCTTAGATTTTTTTCATATTTTTATTGTCATTTAACTCCTTGGTCAAAGTAGAGACTAATTTAGGATGCTGCCTGAACTAGAGCATTAACCAATGAGAGGTGGTCAGTTTTTGTGACTCAGGTTTCAAGAATTCCTGCTGTTCTGTCTGTCTTCTCAAGGAGCTGGACTAAATTTCATTTTTGTGTGGGCATAGAAACCCCCATTTATCCTTATCTGTGCTGTAATGTGTCCCTATATTGTAAGTGTGGTAACTGAAAAAATTGCTTTCTGTCCTATATCCAGCTACACAGTGTAAAGGTTAGATCACCCAGTTGTATTGTTCCCTCCCCCCAGCTTGTGGTGCTGTTTTTTACTGTTGGTTGTTTGTTTTTATCTTGGGTTTGTGGTTTGGTTTGTTTTTTTTTCGCAAACAGTAGTTTTGGGTCCAGAATTCAAATGAATGTTGTATTTCCCATAATCATGTATTTTAGGGTTTATGTTCTGCCCTCTCAGGCATAAGGTCATGGCTGCTCTTGGGCCTGGCTTAAAAGTGCAGTTTTAGGGTACATAACACATACTCCCTCCTTACTGTTTGTTGAAGGATACTGCTCCTAGTAAATATATTTATTATTGCTCTGAAATTTTCTGCAAGTCTGAAAGACACTGCTGCAAGATAAGATTCCCATATGTTTGTGGGCATACTCCAGCAAGAGATCAGTGTTTGTGACAGTTACTATGTTTTAGGTGAAATCAGAGATAAATGTATTTATAAATTGCATATAGTGGGTGATTTAATGCTTTGCACACTATTTTAAACTGTATTAAAAAGATTAGTTATTGCTGATGTAGGTGATCAGATGGAATTTGTTAAAATGTTTTTTACAACCTGCTAGTTTTTAAATTAAAATATGAAATATTTCTAGCCCAAAGTATTAGTTATTTGTTAAAAAAAAGCAATGTATTTACAGAGATCAAATACAGTTTTACTTTTACCAGTCTAGCAGTAAAATTTGATAATTCAAAACCTTGTCCCTGAAATAGCTAACTAGTATTCACTTCTGGCATTAATGATTTTTCTCTATTTTTTTTTTCCTTTCTTAATTATTTTCTTTTGTTTTATTTTACCTCAGATCACAGTTCTCATCCAACCGGACACATGGCTCTTTTAAAGAAAAGTAAGAGAGATTAAAAACATTTAAAACATATAATAATAAAAAACATATATATTTTTTTAAAGCATAGAAATATCAAATACCATTTCTCATGCAACTGTTGTCACAGTTGCATGCAAATTTATAGTTCTAGTTTTCCTAAATTGTGCTTAACTCTAAGTATACAAATAAGTCTTTTCCTGTTAACCAAGTGGGATAAGTACAACCATAAATCCCATCAATTTAAAATTGCTGCATGCATGAGACTGGAGATTCTGATATTTAATAGTGCAGGTAGCTGCTGGTTCCACGTGGGTTGTGCCTGGAGCACTGAACCTGACTGGTTTTTAATAAACTCTGCACATTAATGCTGTTCATACTCAAAACTGAGGTGTGTCCCTCAAGAAGTTTGGGCTTCTCATCAGCTGTCAGGGTCAGTGACTGAACGTGGGCTGTTGTTTGCCTTTGATTGTGCACCCAAAATTTCTCTGCTGTCGGTGTGCTTTTTCCTCAGTAGTTTTAAATTAGTGCAGGTTTGGTGACATGTGCTTACAAATTTCACTTTATTCTCATGCCCAGTTGTGGCCAGTTGGCCCTTTTGATTAAAACACTTCAAAGTCCTGCTCCCTTTGCTCTTTTGTACATCTTAAATGCCTTTTATGGTAGTGCAAAAGTAACAAAGTCGTCTGAAACAAAGAACTCGCATCATCAAAGTAACTGTTCATGGCAATGCATTCCTTCCCTGCTGTACTCCGTGAACTCTTCTGCTCTCTGCACATGGTTGGTTTGTGTTAAATTGCTTTATCTTGTACAAGACTTGTGGGAACTGTAAATCAGAATACACAGTCAGGTCTTTGCTATTGCATGCCTTGTTTTGATTTTACTAATTAAAATTACCCTGTCAAAATACGCATTTTCAAATATTTTGAAACATTCCTGGTTTCAGTAGCATGCTGGGGTTGTTTTTCTATAATTTTTTGAGTTTTGCTCAAATACACCTTGAAGACCTGAAATAGAAAAAAAAAATTCTCTAGTGCATGAAGTTTTATCAGGGAAGCATGAGAGAAAGAAAGGGCTAGCTAAATATAATTAACTTAAGATGTCCTGTGAGAATAAGAATACAACAAATTAGGAAGGTAAAAAGGTTCCAAGCTCCTGGTAAAATTCAGAAACATGTGAATTTCCTAGTATGGATAACCCATATATATTGTGAGTCTTATGATTTAGTGAACAAATTAACCATGAAAATGAGATAACTCTTTCATGGTACAATAATTTCCAGCTATGTTTTTAACATAAGATTTTTAGCTTGATCAAATAACATGAGAAAGAAGAATTTGATAAACCCACCAAATACAGGTTACCATATGTACTGGTTGTAAATTGGATTTTTTTTTTTTTTAACAGATAATTGGGAATTGTGTTATACTGTTATACTGGTTGTTAATACATTCTCCCTTTTGTTTCAGTTAACCAGATCTTACTGTTACTTCTTGTGTTAACTGTGTGTGCCATTCTGTATAACAAAGTTCACCAAGTGCCATCGGCATTAAAAAATGAAACAGGTAAGTGACTTGCACTTCTGTTTCATTTTACATTCCTGATGTCTTGATTTGAACAGCACTTTTCATCTTACTGAATCCTGTTTGTCCTGCAGTAGCTGAGCTACTCACACTGTTCCATATGGTCTGGGATGCAAAATTTCTTGCTTCTGAATTACCTGGATAAAATAGTAAGAGGTTGGTAGTAATGACTAAGAGTTGTCATTCTGATTCACGTTTTTATCCAGATGTCACAGATATAGATGGAAACTGGAGTATATCCTTATTTGTGCTGAACAGATTGGAGTTGTCAACTCATAATAAACTTCGATCATGACTTGCCTCTTTGGGAATGTTCTTGGCCTGCTTATTGATTTCAGATAGACCGTCAAATCTTGACATTTACAGCAGAAGTTTTAGCTGGAATATGTGTAGTGACAGAAACCTGCTAGGGTTGATATGGCTGAGCTAGTTTAATACAAATAGCTTAGTCACTGTTCCGAAGGAAAACAAAATCTCTCTGGGTATAAACCAATTATTTTCAGTATATTTTGGTTGGGGTTGTTATGACTTAAATGGTTATGTTTTAACCAATATAAATATATCCATTTTAGTTCTGTAAGTTAACCAGTGCTAGGGATAAAAGTCTTCCTTATCAGTAATGTGGCCTGATTCAGTATTATTTAGAGGTTTTTTCCCTTTTATCATTAGCAGCTTCCTGCTGACACAAACTTTTGCACTGTTCCTTTTAAGCCAACTTCCCAAAGAAGTGGAGGTCATGCAATTGCTCTCTTTTTGACTCACTTCTTTCCTTTCATAATTTTGGAACCTATTGTGCAATTTGTACTAGATATAACTGAGAAGTAGAAGTCTCAAAGGTATTCAAACCTCTTCAGGTTTCATATGAATAAGCAGCTACATGAAGGACAGGCTGAATTGTGTCCCTGCTGAGAAGAAGATGCTAAGAACTCTCTTACATATTCTGTGTGGAGGCATCCAACAGTCCAGTCAACCTGCCTGCAGTTCTGGACTAGTGACAGTTCATGCTGTGTGCCTTGCCAGATGGGGATTTGTATAGAATGTGGTAAGGAAATGGGATGATGGTGAAATGATTCTACTGCTCATGGAAGTACTTACTCATTCCTGGGACCCAGGTCTGATGTAAAATGGATTTGTTTCTTGCAGTTGATTTGGAGAGTCCTGAGGAAACGGAAGAAGAAATCCCAGTGGTGATCTGTGCTGCTGCGGGCAGGATGGGTGCAACTGTAGCAGCCATCAGTAGCATCCACAGCAACACAGAGGCCAGTGTTTTGTTCTACATAGTTGGGCTGAAGACAACTATCCCACATATTAGGTATGTACCAGCCTTTCTTTGCTTCATGCTCAAGTTAGGACCAGGTAGTTGTTCCCCCTAGCACAGGGATAGACTTTGGAGGACCTTTCAGGGAAACGTTTCTCCCTTTTATTTAAGTAGTTCTATTGAAAACAGCCCCCAGAATTCTGTACATGTAGGAAGCCACTGACTGATGTAAAAGGATGTGAAATAGCTATACCATGCCCAGACCTGTCCTTCTCTGATTTTTGTAGATAGGGTGCAGAAGAGTCTTTAGTAAGCTAAGTATACACATTCCTACTCATCACAATCCCACATTATGGCACTGCACTTACCTCTCATCTGTCTTAAGCTTCAGAACTGTTTAAAATTAACTTCATCTACGAGGATGAATGAAAGGTTATAAAAAGAATCCCGGAAGGCTCATAATGAAAGCATGTTTCGGTGTTAAAATGTGCAAACATTGTCTTAAAGAGGAGGAAGGTGTGAATCAAAACTAAAGCAGATTTCTTAGCAGACCTCACCTCTGGCTACTGCCTGTGTGCCACAATTGGTGTCAAACTGAAAAAATGTCATGAGTGGGGTCCCACAGGGAGCTTTTCACATCTAGTTCGTCAGTAACCTAGATAGTAGAGCAGAGAATGTTCTTTATGAATTTGCAGTTGGCATGAAGCAGCAAATTTATTGAGGACAAGAGCTGAAAACAAATTAATCATGACGAACTGGAAAAATTAACTGTAAAATATGATTAAAATCAGCAGAGGGAATGACAAGGTAATGGTGGTGGGAATAGCTAATTGTATTGGCTCAGAGTGAAGCAGAGGTTCAGTAGCATTCGTTTGGAAAGATGCAGAATTATGGCTGATAACTGACCACACTGATTCAAAAAAACAGAAGGCATGCATCAGTGGAAATACATGTTGACATATATGTCAACCAGAGGAGATGTGAGGAAACTTCTTTCAATCTTGCAGACATTTTAAACGCATCAAAAAAGCGTGGTTAGTTTTAGGTGCCTTCAGGAAGAATTTAGAAGAGAGGTCAAAGGAGAAAATAAGTAGTTGTGATAAGAAGTCTGACAAAATAATGAAAAAATTAGTCTAGAGTAATTATAATCAGGAGATGATGTGGCAGTCATCTGGAAGGACATAAAACTCTAAAAGGGAGAAAAATAACCTCTACTTTAAAAGCATGGTAGATAAGAAATAATTATCTTTAATTATAGCAATAAATCTTATAAAAATAGCACTTACTGCTAGTAATTGTGAAAGATGGGTTGTTTGGGCAACATATGGAGTCTCTGGTTTTGACAGTGCTGTGGGGTGTGTGTTTTGTTAGGGGTTTTGTATGGTTTTTTTGTTTTGTTTTGTTTTAAACAAATATCTGTGTGCAAGGGCTGTAGACATAAGTGATTCTGTGTTGGGATAGAATGGATGAGTGAGCTTTCAAGCCTTCTTATTTTCCTAAGAGTCTGTGAATTTAATGGTGGAAGTACTTGCCATACACTCAATACTTCTTTTATCACTTCTTTTTTAATCACAGAAAATGGATTGAAAATTCTAAACTGAAAGAAATAAAATTTAAGGTTGTGGAATTCAACCCTATGGTACTGAAAGGAAAAATCAGACAAGATGCATCACGTCCTGAGCTACTGCAGCCTGTGAGTAGATGAGCGCCACACAACAAATTTTGGGTTTTCTTCACCCATTACAGGCTTTAAAATGTCCTAGATCTGTTCTATTACATGTGGGGGTGTAAGTCAGAGAAGTCAAATCAGATCCAAATGCTACACCCTGACTTAAGAAGGAGAAATGCCCTATTAAAAGCTCCTTGCAACTTGTCTGTCTTGCTGGGACCTTATTATATGATGGCATAAATTTGGTAAATTGAATGTGTTCTATCTTTGACGGTATATACACTATTTATTGGAGGGGAGATGTGATAGTGTTCACTGTGCCTCCATTATGCTGAGTTGGCTGCATTCTGCTCATGTCCAGGGTTAATTCAGAGTCTAATGACTAATCTAAATTACTGGCTGTCACAAAAGGCAAATCAGATGTTAAAAAATATTAGGAAAAGAGTAAGGATCAAAGTAGAGAACATCAGTTTGCCACAATGCAAATCCATAGTTTTCTCTCATCCTAAATACTACGTGCAGTCTTTGTTCCCTTAACTGAAATAGATGTAGCACCACCAGAAAATGTTTGGGTCTGTCCAGAATGTTTGTTCATGCTGCCTTGCTCTAGCCTTTGACATTTCTAATATATGGAAAAGATTGCATCCAGGGAATCAGCGGGTTAAAACTGTTCAGCCTGGAAATAGCTGGACTTTTAGCATGAAAATAGTAGCAGTCTAGAGAACTTGGTGTGAAGGGCTGGGTGGGGGACGGCTGCTCACTCTCTTCCCATGTAAGAACTAATGGCCATAAGATTAAGTTAATTGGAGTCACAGCACAAACAAGAGATGTTGCACACTTTTCATGCAATGAGTACTATGTCTCTAGACTTTGCTGAAAGGTCTTGTGATGTACAAATGTAGAGGGATTCAGTTAGGACTGAAGGTCATATTTAAACAGATAACACCTAGATCAGAAAATCCCTTGAGCTGAAAATAGCTGAAAGCTAAAGGATTCTGTGATTCTGTGAAGAAGCAACTGTTTTGGGCTGTTTGGTTTGGGCCATGGCAAATAAATATGGATTGATAATAATGATAACTATGATAATAATAGTAATAATGGATTCTGGATACTAGTAAAGCTGGAGGGAAGGAAGCAAATGATCACTGGCTAGTGCTCAGTTAAGAAATATTAAAACTGGTTGTTAATAGACAGAAGTGTGAGACTATGACATTAAACAGCTTTACCATTTAGTCTGTACCCTTTTTTTTCCTGTTTAATAGCTGAACTTCGTTCGATTTTATCTTCCTTTGCTTATCCAGAAACATGAGAAAGTAATATATTTGGATGATGATGTTATTGTTCAAGGTAAGCTGTCATCTAAAAAGCAGTTTCTAGCAGAATTAAAATTAAAGTTATTGCAGCTTTTATGGTCATTTGGAAAGATGAGATAAAATGGAAACTAAGGCAGCTGCTGGGAGTGTTGAACTTAGGGGAACTACAGATAATCTATATATCTAAATGAAAGTCTCAGGAAGAACTTATCTGCATGTTTTGAATAATTGTGATCAAAATTTTATGAGAGTTTAATTGTAATTGATTCTGTCAATTCCTGAAAGATACGATGGATTTCACTCAGGTGCTGCAATATTTATTAAGTACGTGACATGCATTTCCTGCTAATATTTCAATTCCCCCAAATGCTACCAATTCCTTATCAGAACTGCTCTTCTTGAGAGCAAAAGGAATTTACTCAAATAAGAGGATTGAAATTCCAAACGCTCAAAATATGATTTGAGCATCTTCAGCTCAGAATACAAAGTAATTTGCAGAATCATGATCAAAGATCTCAGAGTTCCTAAACAAATGGGAGCAGTCAGAAGATAATTCCAATCCTGAAAAAAATTTTTTTTCCTTATCCTACAAAGTAATCTAATTAGAGGATCAACTATTATTTTAAAGTGTATTTTTTAAAGTTTTTTAAAGTATTTACAGTGGATTTTTTATGTTCTGTTTCCCAGTGTGTGTGTGGGGGGTATGATTAGAATTGTTGTTCTCCCTTGTTTTATGATATTTTCTTGTTATTTTATAGCAGTTTTTAATCAGGGTGTTGTGCTTTAACCCTCTTTAACCCTGGTGGGCATCTGAGCACCACCAGCTGCTCACTCATTTGCCCCCCACCCCCAGAGGAAGAGAAAAGGGTCAAGATAAAACAATCAAACAAACAATTGTTTTATAAGCAAAGGATAAGTGGAATAAGAGAGAACAGAAGAAAACTAAACCCCTTAGATGGGCAGATCCATGCCCAGCCAGTTCCCAAAGCACAAGCTGGTTACCTGCACCTCATCTCTCTTTAACCACCCCAGACCCCCTCTTTCCCCTTTTCTTGCTTAGCATGACATTATGTGGCATTGAATAGCTCTTTGGGCAGTTCAGATCATCTACCCGGTTGTGTCCCTTCCTGGCCTCTTGTGCACCAACCAACGTATTCACTGGGAGAGGCAGAATGAGGAACAGGGAAGGCCTTGATGCTGTGCAACCACTGCTCAGCAAGGGCCAGAACATGAGTGTGCTGAAAATCTAAACCTCAGCACCATATGAGCTGCTATGAAGAAAATGAACTCTATCTATCCTAGCCAGGCCAGAGGGACAGCAAAACTATTTTACCTGTTCTTGTTAAACGTTAAAGGAACGTTCCAATAAAAATTTTCTTTGGAAAGGACTGAGTATAACTACAGTGAATTTTTTGGCCTAAATTAGTCCTTGCTGGAAGAACATTAAGACCACTGAATTTACATATAATAATTCTCCACTGCTTTCCTACAACTTTTTTTCTAACGTTGTCTCTTGAGAGGCAGATTTCAGAACATCTGCACTTAAAGGTGTCACTATTTGTTGCTTTATAAAAGACAACTAATATGCTCTGCCTTTCTCGTTTTAATTTGCAATAGACTTCGTATCACAGTTCTTCAACACGGGTGCTTCCTGTGGCTACCTCTGCTTTTTATTTTTGTTCTTCTGTTATCAGTGGGCAACAGCAATATTTAACTCTTTGAAAGGTTCTGAAAGTCTTCGTTTAGACTCCACAGGTTCAAGCTGAGCCCACCATTTCCCCTGTGCCCCACCCTGGACCCGCACAG
>JAYRBT010000042.1:54824792-54859725 GCA_036023395.1 Myiotriccus ornatus
TGAAAGTCTTCGTTTAGACTCCACAGGTTCAAGCTGAGCCCACCATTTCCCCTGTGCCCCACCCTGGACCCGCACAGGGGTTCACCAGAAACCCGTTTACTTTTGGCCTTGATTAACTCCCTGGTAGCAGTCAAGGCAGCCTGGCCGGGGGAGAGGAGGTAGGGCTTTCTCTTTCACTAGAGGTGTCAGTTTATGTCAGCTGATGGTGTTTGTTGGAGCTGCAGGATAAAGGTGCAGTTTCTCATTACAACTCGTGGTTCGCTGCTGCTGACCAAGTGGCCTCTCCTGTCCCCAGGCAGATCCTGTTACTTATGTTGTATCTGCAGTTGTGCAGCTGCAGAAGAATCTGATTCAGCTGGTTGACCTGACTGACTAGCAGTACAAAAAATAAAAACAGAAGAAATCAAACTCTTTTTTTTTTTTTAATCTTTTTTTTCCCCTTTGTTTCAGCAAGCCTGTTTTGTTCACTCTTTGGCCACGCAATCATAGGGCCCACAAGAAGGGAATAAAGATGGACATGTGGGAGTGAGGTGGAGGAAGAAAGCCTGTCCAGGCAGCTACTCCCTGTGTCTTAGCTGTAATTTGAGACTGTGCTCTCTGTCAGATGTCTCTACAATGGGACTGAATGAAACTTCTCATGGGATAGGCAGAGAATGGACTGAACTTTGGGATCATTTATTTGTTGGTCGTTGCTTTCAGCAAAGCAGTAAGAATGAAACATATTGGACTTGGGGTGTCAGCCCAGAATTCTTTGCTTTTGATTTTTTTTTTTAACTTGTTTTTGCTTCTCAGGAGAAAAGCAGTAGCTGTTTAGAACCATGAGAAAACGCTTAGCAAGGCATGCTCATCTTCAACAATTAAGTGTCCTACTAATTCAAATTCTGGTTTTGGTGGGACATGAGTTTCCAACAACCTGGGGAGTTCAAACAAATACATAATCTCTGTTTATTTCAGAAATACTAGTTCCAGTGTTGGCAGTATGGGGAATGTTTTTGGTTACTTTTAATGAGCTCACCTCAGGCTACTGGGACATACGTGGCCCTCCAAGATAATTCATTTCAGCAATGACCAGCCCATGCCCAGCAGCAGAGCTGGTGTCTGTAGGGTTTGGATGCAGGCTCACTCGATTGCTGTGGCAGTGCTGTGCTCCCCACCTGCCCTGAAACTGCTCTGGCACACTGTGGGTCCCTGCCAGTCAGGTGATGATGAGGTGCCAGGCAGTACTTTATTCCCCTCCAGCAGGAAGGAGCTGGATGGTCTGTGAAGCCAGCAGGGATGGTCAAGAGTGACAGGCACATTTCTACTAGCCATTGCTAAGAACCCAGGTATCTTACAAGGAAGTATAAATGCAATAATACCAGGAAAAACATGATCTGTGAAAGAGATTGAAGTGGCACCTTTCTGGGACTTGAAGAGGATCAGAAAAACTGCCTGTGCTCTCCCTCTCCAAAGGCAAGCTCTGTGATTGCAGAAGTTTGTAACCAGGCTTCTTAACAGTGTAATCAGCTTCTGCTGTAGGTGACTTTGGACATTCAAACCAGAATATGAAAGTATTGAATACCAGTGATAATATTTAAAGATAGACCTTAGAGGTACAGGACTGAAATTTGAGAATTGTCCCATATTACAAAATTCAGCCTTCATCAATATCTGGGCTATGCCTGAAAACTGGTGTGTTTATAAGTAACATATATGGGAACAGATGTTATCCTATCAACTCTGTAGCAATGCAGTAGGTGTTGTCTTATGCTTTTGACCCTTCTGTAATCAGGTGACATCCAGGAGCTCTATGATACTAAGTTGGCTCCTGGACATGCTGCAGCTTTTTCAGATGATTGTGATCTGCCTTCTACACATGAAATGATTAGAAGTGTAGGGATGCAGGTAAGATGCCATTCTGGAATTCTAATAATGAATTTGTTTACCCATAAGTGTAAGATGATTTCATACGTGTTCCCCAAAGTGAAAGTTATATATATAGATAGATATTTAGTTTTGTAATAATTTTACTAGTAACTAAGAACTTTTTGAAGTACCTCTGTAGTGCTATGCAGAGTTGTTTCCTGTAATAATTTAAATATCTCTTGTTCTTTGGATTCTACTAAATTATGTTTGGTATTTTGCTATCAGTAGATCATGAGAATTTATAGAACATCTAATGAAGACAGAATATGTGATATTTGTATTAGTCACACTGGGAACGAAACCCAGGAAAGCAATTTAAAGGCTAATTCCTGGGCTGAGTTCCCCAGAACTGTCAGTGCATCCCTCTAGTATTGCAGCTGTCCAAGTGTGATGCTACATATTTAGTGTGAGCTTGCGAAAAACAAAGATGTGGTGAGGGAACAGTCCTATAAAACTTCCACTGTACCATACCGTGGAAAAAGTAATTTAGTGTCTGGAAGTATCCTGCCTTTCAGCCTTGTGTCATATGGAAATCACAACACATGACCATCATCTAGAAATTCAGCTTTGGGAGTGCATGTTTAGTCTCCCTCTCAGTGATAGAGAGATGAATGTACACATCTTA
Organism: Myiotriccus ornatus; assembly: GCA_036023395.1. Classification (NCBI taxonomy): domain Eukaryota; kingdom Metazoa; phylum Chordata; class Aves; order Passeriformes; family Tyrannidae; genus Myiotriccus; species Myiotriccus ornatus. The sequence continues at coordinate 54,827,323 of JAYRBT010000042.1, forward strand.
AAAAAAAGATTCAAAGGGAATAAACATACTTTTTTATTTCTTAGAACACGTACATGGGATTCTTGGACTACAGAAAACAAGCCATCAGAGATCTTGGCATCAGCCCCAGCACCTGCTCCTTTAATCCTGGAGTAATTGTTGCTAACATGACTGAATGGAAACATCAGCGGATTACGAAGCAGTTGGAAAAGTGGATGCAAAGAAATGTAGAGTATGTGTAGAGATCTAGCTTTGCACATTTCATACTTGGATTACAGTTTTATTTTCTGTTTAAAAGCTCTTAGAAGTTTTTTTCAACTCCAGGCAGTCTTTCTTTTAACTCCTATTCCGTCTGTCTAAATCTGACCAATTTTGTACCAGGAGATGAACACCTGGAATTTCAGTCTTGTGTTTAGTGACAAACCACACATAATCCTGAGGACACTGAGAACACGTGGTTCTCATTTTGGGTGATCAACTTCACTTGGGATCAAGCCACTTAATGATCTTCCCTTCCTAAGGCTGGCTGAAAGAATCTTTCCTTGTTTGTGTGGGGACTCTCCTATTGTAGCATCAGCCAAACTGTAATTGGACACCATCTTTTTTTTTTTTTTTTTTTTTAAAAAACCAGTAGAAAAGACTTCCTTTTCTCTAGATGAAGGAAATTTGACATGAACGATATCTTTTTGTTATTGACCATGAATAAGTCGTTACACAGTGAAACAATCACCATTCATAATTTACATTAGTTCCCCGTTAACCTGTATTTGAAAACTTGACTCTGCAAAGGATTGAATTTAAATTTAGTAAGGCTAAACTGACACTGAATGGTTTGTGCTGTTGGGCTGTGTCCATTGCTTGTTAGTTTCAGAAATGAACAGATGAGGGACACAAATGAGAAGTATGTGAATGAGTGAGAAGCCAAATGTCTTTCTCTTACTCTGCTTATGTAACATATCCTGACAAGCTATTGCTGTGCTTCTGAAGAGATTTTAAGAGTAAAAACTCCATATTACTGCAAACTTGATCTATAGAGTTGATTTTTATGCCTTAATAACACATTCATGCTCTTTTTAGCTAGATTTTGAAATGGCAATGAAAAAAAATTGCTTATCAATTGAAATTCGGTTTTGAGGGAGGTTATGATTTTTTTTGTTCTGTGGCCTTTCAGTATCTCTCTGTACTTCCCAGGTTTCCTCCCCACTGGACTAGGTGGGTGGCACAGTGTCCCATAGGTGGGGTGGCTTTGCCCATTTGCCAGCTGGTCAGGAGGGCCACTGCCACATGTGGACAGACACCTGGCTGCCACCTCCTAATCCTTCCCCTTACCATGATTAGGTTGGATCTAGCCCTGGATTTACCACAAAATTCATAGGAAACTAATATTCTTGAGATAATAATTTATGCTAACTAGACTTTGAGGAAATCCAGCCTGAGGTTAATTTATGGTCTAAAAGCTGGAGGAGGAGGAAAGGGAAAGAAAAATATGGAAATATGTACATTTTCTTAAGAAACCAGGCTAAATTATTTTTGATTTCTTTAACAGCTTTTTTTAATACAGTTAACTTTGTCATTGTTGAGGACTACAGGCTGTGTGTAGAAGAAACTGGCTTCATGGTGGGTGTGACTCCCATTTTTCTTGGTAGCAACAATTTACTCCATGGGATTGGAGTTGCAAATACAATCAATTAACAGCGTAAGGAAGGAGTCTGCTGAAAACTGGCCTGTTCAAAATGGTTTTGAATTTTTTATTTATATAAGAATACTTTTAATCTTCTGCCTTTTGTGCTAAAGATTCTTTGAGGTGTTGAACATACTTTTATTTTGCCTTTTACAGGGAAAACCTCTATAGCAGTACCCTTGGGGGAGGCGTGGCAACCTCTCCAATGCTGATTGTATTTCATGGAAAGTATTCCTCTATTAGTCCTATGTGGCACATAAGGCATCTTGGTAAGTTTAACTTCTGTTTGCAAGTTGGAACTAAAGTGAGCAGTTTGTAAGATCCCAGTGCAGGACCTTACATTACTTTACCTCAAGCATTACTTTTTACCTCAGATCGACAGCACATAATCCCCACTTCCCCCAAGGCTCACGAATCCTGCTTTCTTCAGGGCAGGGCAGAATGTGGGAGTCAGATGCAAGTATCCTAACAGGTCAAGCAAACAACATAGTTGCATCCCTGCAAAAAACCCAAACCCCCAATAGTTATGAAATTGGATGAAAAAAGGAAAAAAACCCAAATACCAAGGGCAAAGTTACATGTTTAAAGACCAGCTAACCTACACTGCCATCAGCTATGAAAGAATATGTGAAAGATCTGAATACAGTCAGAAACTGAAAAAAAATCAGAATTTTTTCTAGGTGCAGTGGAAGAATATGGGAGGCTGGGCAGCATTTGTTGTCAGCATTCTGGAGGATGCAGTTACCTTTCACGTGGGAGTGAATTATCCTAGGAAAAACATAATGTCTTAGCTGGTATGGTAAAATGAATAGATTTTATTTGGTTTTTAATCCCAGCTATGCCAAGATGATAAAAGTGTTGAGAGAAGAAACTTGAATTTGCATTTGCAGCATTTGAGGCATCAAGCTAAAAAAAAGCTCCTCTATCGTACAACTATCTGATGAAACCATACTAGTAAGACTTCTGAAAAAGAATCACCTGAATTTAACTCACGCTATAGTGTTTTCCTTTATTAAAAACTGGATTTTTAATTTTTTTTTTTTTTAATCTACCCATGCAGGTTGGAGTCCTGATGCCCGTTACTCAGAGCAATTTCTTCAAGAAGCTAAACTGCTTCATTGGAATGGGAGATACAAACCGTGGGACTATCCCAGTGTCCACACTGATCTCTGGGAAAACTGGTTTATTCCTGACCCTTCAGGGAAGTTCAAATTAACTCGTCCTGATAGCTGATACTGAAACAACTTAAATACTGCAAAATGTAGTGTATTGGATGCATGTAATAGTTTGAGACGCAGCATATGAGTCATATGATTAACTGATTTTAGAAAACAAAATATTTGTTAAATATGAATAACTGACCATCACTTTTGTGTGCTTAGGGCTGGAGAGGGAGGCTGGAGTGACCATTACACAGTTCAGATTATCTTGACTTTCATGTAAGGTGAGGAACCAGGTTTACTTGACAGTGAAGTATTTTCATTAAACATTTACAGAGGTAAAACCCAGTGGCAGACAGTGTACTTACATTAATTTAAGGTCTTTATTTATAAGACTCCAATGTCTTCTGGTAGAAAGACCTACACAGTACATACCTGTAGTATTACACACAAGGTGTCTTTAGTTGTCTAGCCTGCATTAAAGAGCCTGAAATGAGATCTTAGGCACATGTTACTGAGTGGAGTTGTGGTGAGTGGTGACTCTGCTTTGGGATGTTTCTGTGTATGACATATCCTGTAGAGCACTAAGACTCCTGCTATCAACATGTGAAAGTACATTCCGAGACACTACAGTACAATTCCTGATTTTATTGTGAAACATGGATAGATTTAAGACAGATTAAGAACTTCTGGACTACTGTAACAAAAAGAGCACCAGTTCTGAGGGAGGACACATAGAATTGCAGTATTTAGTGAAACGGTCATTGTACATTTAACTGTATTTTGTACCCAGTGACTCCTTTAAAGAAGACACCTTTCCCTTCCACTCAAAGAGGATAGCCTTTCAGGAGTTACATCCTACTGTGCTACATACTCAGCAGTGCTAATTCCATGCTTCCAATTTCGTTGAAAATAAAATAATTGAATTGTAACAAATCCCTGATGCAAGATACTTTGAGCACCTGCAAGAAAACACCCATGTAAACAGCAATACATGATACAGTACACTTTAAATAACAGACAAGTCCTATACCTTTTGACAATATACAGAATAGCTTTATGCTGAAGCTAATAAACACAATCAGAATCATAATGCACACTTTCTTGATTTAAGACGCTCAGAATTAAGCCACATCATTTGGGAAGAAACTGTAAACATCATGCCTGCCTCACAACAGGTTGCCAGTGTGTGATCTCAGTGAGAGCTGTTACAGCAGGATTAGAACCTACACTAACTAGTTACACAATTGACAACCCTTGCTGGCTGTGAAGAAAGGATAAATCACGCCCTACAGGACTCTCTGCCCCGCGTGGAGTGTGAAGATACTGTTTGTATCTGTTTTTCAAGTATGTGAAGCACCAACTGTCATAAGATCATCAAAACTGTAGTGTTTTGATCAGCTTATTGCTTTTACTTCATCTCTTCCTCACATGATAAAGGAGGGAAAGAAGACGAGGGTTAGGCACAAGGATGGAATTGCGTTGGCCAAAAATGGGTATCATTTAGGCAAGTTCCTCAGAAGAGGGCTGTAGTTTCTACAGCCAACTTCTTATTCATGGAACAGCTGCCCCTATATTGTAATTTTTGCCTGTAAGAGGAATAAGGAGACCACCCGCTAAGGTCCTACAGATTGAAGAGAACGGAATGTTAAAACCTGCTAAATTGCACGCTCTTTTCACCCTGTGCTAATTGTACATGATGTAAACAATGTAGCTGTACGTGGTTTTTACAGAGAATGCAGCCTTTCAATTCCCTGCCATGTAATCTGTTCAAAGGAGTTGTCTACTGCTGAAGGTCACATGAAGAGACTAATCACACAGTAATGACAGAGTTTGAATGCCACAGAGTTGAAGAACCACCACTGTTGTTTGTTTTGTTTTTTTTCCCCCGGAATTCCAGTTCCTTATGTTGGAATTTCAGAGGATTAGGGATATCTTACCTTAAGACAGCTCAGCTAGAATATTTAGGCTCCGTCCTGTGTGACACAAATTTTCCTCCCCAGTGTTGTGACTTGAGATGATGTCTTCACTCCCTTAATCCTGAATATGGTCCACTCACCAAACAGACAGAGCTCTCTCTTCCCACCCAGAAGATACTCAGTACTCACAGCTGCAGAATGCAACTTTCTGCACTTTTTAAGAAGGCAGAAGGCAGACTTAAAAAGCACAGTTTCCTTAACTGTGCATGATTAAAAATATCACTTCACATAAGTTAAGGGTACACTTCCCATTTTCCCCTCTGGATATAAAAGGACTGTGAAATATCCAAATATTGAGGCATCAGTAAGAAGTATACTGCTGCTGTTACTACTACATTACAATTCATGAAATAAAATTAACCCCAAACAAATCTTCACAAATGAGAAAGCAATTTGTTGAAACCTGCAAGAAATGGTATACATTAAATATAAAACTCATATACAAAAAAGGGCTAACTTTTTTAAAAAAAGTTTCAACAGTTCCTTAAAATTATCTAGTTCATTGATTTCAGCCTACCACACACTTACTTTGGACTATAATAAAATAACTAGGGGAGATAAAATACTATTAAAATGCTTCAGTTGGAGAACCGAGGTACCAATCTTGGTCACTGCATTAAAACTGCAGCATGGATGCATAGCCGAGAAGGAACAGCTCCTACACGCTGCTTCCCTCCTCTTCCTGTGTCACACCGGCATTGAACTCGGGGATCTGGTCTGCAAAGGACTGTGTCATCCATTGTCCATTAGGAACGATACCGAAGGACGACCCCTCGCAGTACTGTGGATCGCTTCCCGCTGAAACAAAACAAAAATCACCCCATTTTCAAAATGCAGCTCACAGCCCTGAGCCCTTGTTCCCAAGCAATGGTTCACAGCCCGAACTCCCCGAGCACTGCACTTTACCCGTTCCGTTGGAGGAGAAGCTGCACTGCTCACTGTCATACGGTGCACGGTCACAGTAAGCTCCTCCATATGCTGCTTCATAGCCTGGGTCGTATTTCTCTTCTTTGACAGCCATCTTCTTAGCATCCTCTGCAGAAACAGAAGACCTCAAGTATTAATATTTAGAACAAATATTATCAAAGAGCACTTTTATCAGAAAACACTTGAAAAACAGCCACAAATTCTACAAGATAATCTCCTGCTCCTCTGCTTACAGAATTTAGGCTGTACTAAAAAGAGAGCGGAATCTGTAATTCTACAAACACAGTTTAGGAAAGATGGCACATCTGTCCCCCGTCCCCCACTACATTCTTTATTTCTTTTTTTGCTTGGGAAACTTCTAGTTGCCTTGTACACTACACTGCATTTTAATACAGGGTTAACAAAATAAGCACTGTACCTTGTGCAAGTTGCAAGTCGAATGTGTACTGCACCTCCTGCACGTCTGTGTTTGGTGCAATGCCTTTCAGTTGGTCCCTTAAGTCTTTCAGCTTTATGTAATAATGAACTTTATCTTGTGCCCGGGGAAACTGAGCACACCTTGCACTGGACGATGGCATAACGTAGCAGAGCTTGAGACAAGGAGCAAGAAAAACAGCATTATTGAGCTATGAGTTAAAATTTAGTGTATTGAGAACAGCTTAACAGTTAAGCCCACTGCTTTGACCCTTTGTACAAACTTCAACTGATGCCAGAGGTGGTTGTGGAAGGGGCTAAAAGGAGTCTTTAATTTTTCTTGTCCAGACAGCTGTCTTGCCCTGAAGAGAGGGGCCAATTATCAGCTGCCAAATTGAGGACAATTTTCACCAGTTATTTATGTGCTGCAGGAGAAGCAGTACCAGTGTGTGCTACAAGAAGTACAGTTTACAGTGTGTGCCAGAGAGTGGAGCACACTCCAGAGCTCCCTGAGCAAGCAGAGCCCTGAGCCAGACAGTGCACAGAGGAGTACGTGGCAGCACGCAAACAGCCCACACCAGTGGGGGAGGCACCACGGGTTAATTATCTTGGCTTTTTGGCCAAGTGCATTCACAGCACACACGCCAGGGTGTAAAACTGCAGTTAGACGGTATGGTTGGAGCCAACTCAAGTGTCTCTGCCTCTGCCAACAGCCTCAGCTAAAGACTGAGCAAAACCAAACCCTATTCAATCCTTTTATCGCCATGCAGTATTTATGAACAAGTACCAGTATGGGGGATTATTTATCTTTCTTACAAATACATCTCCTGCAGAAGTCTTTAAGACCTACTTAAGCAAGCAAGCACTTTATCACTAACAGTTCTTCGGGCTCTAATGGCAACACTTCACCTTTAGATAAAGACAGCTTAAACTTGTAGCACTAGTAATTTGGGACAGAAATAAGAAGAAAAACAATCCAAACTTTTGAATTGACAAGGTAATGAAGCTTTAGAATAAGCTACCTTGGCAGGTAGTGTAATTGCCCTTGCCTTAACCTGTTTATAAGAACACATTAAACAAACCTATTTCTGATGATAAATAGCTGGTCTATTGAGATACTTTCCAGCACTAGATGTCTGTGACTAATGCACTCTTCATCAAACTGTTCATTTTATCTTCAGCATCCAACTGAACTTCAAACTACAAATCAGCTTAAGGAGGTCCAGTCTGATGGCAGTGCTTGGGCGTGCCCAGCTCCTGTAATGCTGTAGAGGTTGTGTGTAAAAGCACAGTGATGGACTTGTCATTCTTTCTGCCCCACGGTGGCACTACCACCACCATGGTCATGTTCAGTATTGAAGTTCAGTCATACAAATATCCAGGGAATTGGACACAGGGAGTCAGATGAAAGTTATCGCGAAAGCATGCATGTATTATTCGTATTTTAGATAGTTCTCAGAGAATGCACTAACCAACTAATCATAATACACCATTTCCCAAATAAAATCTGCAAGTCTGAAGAAGCTGCATGAAAGATTGTCAGAAAATTGCACTATTCCCCTTTCTCTATTTAGGTAAAAGCCTTTCACACATCTTGTACTTTGGTCATTATCAGAATGCACTTGGTTCATTATCAGAAGTGTATGCAAGTCCTGAGGTTTTGTTAGTTTTTAAATGGAGTGCCCTGGTTTTGTTTCTTAGTCTCAATACTCACAGTTTCTGTATCTGGCACCTTGTGTGGCTGCAGTCCAAATTCCAAGTTCTTAACTTTAATTCCAAAAACTTCTTTACTAAAAATTTCATAAATACCTAAAATAAAAAGAAAATAGGATAAGTGGAAAGAAAAAAAAAAAAGCTACTGACAGAAGAGATTCATTTAAAAGTCAAGGTTCTCACATTTTCCATTGAAAGCTGCTATACGAGGTTTATACTTTTGTAGCTTCTGCATCAGAATTCGCCCTCCTTCCCGAATCTCTTTGCTAAAAGAGAAGGTACTCAAAATTATAATCACAACTATTAATTCATTAACAAGCATGATACATTCCCCCTTGCTGCCCTACCTGGTGAGGTCTTTGCTTCCAGGTGTTGTCCTTTCAACCATGTTTGTAAATCCAATCCCATATTTATGCGGCAAAGTGTGGTCATCCATATGGTTCAGCTGTTCATTACTTAGACCAGACATGAACAGACACTTCCCTGTGAAGTCACAAGATAGATACATATTTGCCTATTTCTAAGGAAAAGAAAGCACAATGAAAAAAACTCGACTGTCAGAATACTGGAAAGCTAAAGGAAGAATCTATTTTAACAAAGCATCAGTTAATTTGGGAAGACTATTGCCCTATCTAGAAAAGTTTAAAATAACGATTATTACTTTATCTACTGCATTAGAGCAGAAAAGCCCTAGGGAACAGGAATTCCTCATCATGATCCCATGTATGGAAACCAGTCTTTTATTCTAAAGTTCAGTACAGAGTTTTAGGTTTTGTGATTCCCTTAAGCAGGGAGTGTGAGCAATATGGATTCTGTGGGAAAGAATGTGGTAAATACAATGTGTCAGCTGTCTTTTACAAGCTTGCCATCGCTCCTCCTTGCACTGGGCCTCTCTGACAGAACCTCTAATATCTCACATTCATATTTAGCACATAAAAGTAGAGTTTGGGTGATGTGCAATGCCAGTCTCTTAAGCACAAACTCACCCCAGGTAGCTCCCAATGATTTGGGAAGGTTACCAACACCTGGATTTGCCAGAGCACGCATAGCTGGCCTGCTTCTCAATAAAGGAGCTGATCGGTCTGACCAGGCTGCAGAACCCTGGAGAAATACCCACGCCTGGCTTTGGGTCTGCTGGGCACCAGGGATGTTTTGACTGGAATATCACAGGGCTGCAATTAGCCCAGGTGGAGCTCCCTCCCACCACCACATGTATGTAGAACTGAGCATTTCAGAGTTCAGGTAGGATATTTCTTTATGAGAACATGCTGCAGAAAATGCTACTGAAAATGGAAAAATATTTAGGAGAAAACATCTGTCTGAAGAATCACGTATGTCAGATGCACCTGTCTGCTGGGAAAGGGCAATTGGCTTTGCTTTTTCATCACTTAGAAAGCTTCTAAAGGAGAGATGGATGAATAAATGCAAACAGAAAAGGGCTTGATGAAATACATTTTTTGGATAATGTGTGTGGTTTTATTTTACATCAGAAATTGATGTTTATTGACTCACTCTTGATAACTGAAGTACTAGAGGTTTAATTTTTATTCCTTAAGCTGCACACTAATACAACAATGAGGTATTTGGTAACAGTATGTTTACATGACAATTCTAAACCTGCATCTAAAGCTGCTGATTATTTCTCTTTTATTCCTTTTTAGGTACAGTACTTGACAGGAGTACTTATGGGATTTAAATCACTCTTGGATGGTTAAAAGCAAAATCCCTCTCTGCATCCAAAACAAAAGAAAATCAGGAGAAAAACAAAACCCAAACCAGTTTAATTAAAATACCACAAATTTTAACAAAGTTCTGCAAATTCTAAGAGAAGAAAGGAAAACAAAAACATACAAAAATGGTTTCCAGGTCCCGGATAATGATGTCCTTTGTAAGCTGCCATCAGGCCAGGGTTTATGCCAATCTACAAAGATATCAGTCCATTTGAACAATGAGAACATGGCTTGCTAGTCAGCAATTTGATCAAGTTACAGTAAGGACGCTTGATTCAATTCTAAGTTACTGTCAACAAACAAAATTTTGTTAACGGAACCTTCCATCATTATTTAAAAAACCTGACAATTTTACAGCAGTGCCTCATTTAGCTATGCAATGTCAAAAGGGCAGCTCACAGAGTGCAGAGCTTCCAGTAAACTAAGTATTGAGTAACAGTCTCTCATGACTCTGTATCATACCTAAACCTTAGATTTCTCAGAAATTAGGACTCTCTTACTCTGACTTTTAACAGAAAATGCAAAGCAGCTCTACACACATGAAACAGTTTATATACTTTATCTTGCAAGATCTTACCATATAAGCAATATAGATAAGTAAGCAGAAGGAATGTAAATCAGAACTAGTGAGTACAAGACTTTTCTACATAATCTTGTAACTGAGTTACTTACTATTACAATGTCCAGATCAAAGGTCAAAATATCAGGCAAGGTCTTGGTCAGAAGTTCAGCTTCAGATACACCATTAAAACGGTCCACTTTCCTTTTGACTTTAAAAGTATCTGTGATCTTTTCTTGTTTGCCTTTTGATTTGGCTGTTTTTTCTTTTTTAGCAGCAGGCTTTTTGGGTTGCTTTGGCTCAGTTGCTTTGGCTTTTCTTTTCCTTCCTCCTTTCTTAACTTCTGAAACACAAAGGAAATACTCCTTTTGTACATTTCTAATGTTGTAGTGTTAAAAAGACTCAGCTAAATGTATGGATACAAAAAGATAAATTTACCTTCAAAATTCACTAATTCAAACCATTACCAGATGAATCTCGGTTTTGCAGGAGCAACACATCAAAAGCAAAAGGGCTGAAGGATTACCCACAGTGTCAGGTGTGAACTTGTCAGGAACACAAGCACAATGCTACGTAAGCTATTCACACATTGCTGCATTCACATACGTTCACATACTGCTTCCAGAACAGATACCGTCCAGGGCAGCATTCAGCAGGATCTCAGTCCGAGTAAGTGACACTAAACATTCATTTTTATTTACAAAATGCCAACATGAAGTAGTCACTGTTCACCCATTTGAAGCTTCCTCATCTTCTGGCTCTTAAAATTTAGAGACTGAAGCAGCACAGGTACTAGCCATGACATGACGACCTAGAGATTGCTCTCTATCTCTATGTTCATTAATAATGTCAAGATGTTGAACACAACTAGAAAAATATGGAAACATATCTAGCAACAATCAGCTGATAAATAGACAAAGTAATCTATTACTTTAAAACTGAGACTTGGTCTTATTTTCAAAATTCATAGATGAAAATCTCCCTCAGATAAGAAATACTATGGTAGATATCCAGACACTGCCCTAAGTCTGCAAACGTTTTTGGGGCTGTTCTTGTAAGAAAGCTGTGTAAACAAAAGGGAAAACAAACACCATGTGAAATTCCCAGTGCATGACTGCAGCAACTGCTTAGGGAAGCTTTAAGTAACAGTACTCAAGCTCTAGTCTAGTTGCAATGAAGAGAACAGAAGAGCCCAGACTTGGGGAGCCACAGAAACAGATTTTCTTTCCCACCCCTTGAGAAGGTTTTTCATCTGACAGCATAATGCCACAGGTAATGCCACATAATGCTCCCACTCAGAGCAGTCAGAGTATTTTAAATGAAGCAGGATAATGTTTTTCTAACTATCACACTGATCAGGTACCTACCAACCAGACACTGTCATGGAAGATGAACAATGCCAGGGCAGCCTTTCAGAGGATAATCCTAGAAATCTTACTATTTTCATCACAGCTGGACTCCAAATCTTTGTCTTTCATACATGCTCCTGTAAATTTCACAGACACTTGATAAATATTCTATCCCCACCTCTGAAGGCCCTACTCAACTTACAGTTCTTGCAAAAAAAAACCCACTAGGAACAGCTTCATAACAGACAATCACAGTCGTCCAAAAATACTTGCAAGTGCAGTCAAATAGGGTGCTCGCAGTGACACCATGTTATCCAATATTAAAACTGCAAAAGAAGATTGACTACACTTGAGATGTACCCTAACTGAAATGAATAATACTGTGACTGAATTGAGCAGTTGAACTATACTGGAGGTTTTCCTCCTGTGACTTTATCTGGCCACGCATTACAACTTTAAAAAAAAAAAAGGTTATTGAAGGATGCATTTAAACAAGCAATGTCATTGCATGAACTGGCTGATACGTTTCCTTGGTACACAGAGCTCTGAGCTGTATCTAAATATTACAGCAAGGCGAAACTCTGTGTGAGTATTGGCTATTGAATCAGGATTCAGATCGCTGCCTTTTTATGTCCTAAGAGTAGGCACAGTAACAGAACAACAGATGTTTCCTTGGCACTGCTGTTGCAAAGACTAAGTGTACAAAAGCCTAAGGGGGGAAAAAAAAGGCAACATACAAGTACATAGAGTACAAAACTTGTATCATGTACAGGACACTTTCCAGCAGTGTTTGTATTTTGTTTAAATAACCTGCACTAAACAAAATGATTCTTAGTGTATACAAGCAATTCCCTACCTGTGATTACTACAACACACTAAAGAACCATTTAAACAAAAATATTTCAAATAAACAGTATTATACTGTAGTTCTCTTGCAGAAATAAAAAAAAAAAAGTATTTTGAACTCAAAATTTTTAAAACCCACCTTCTCTAACGTAATAGTAAACCCCATGACATCAGCTAAAAATTATGCATTTATCTATTGAAACAAAATTTTGCTTTTCCTGGAACAAGATAATTGTGTGAGACTGATCAACCTGAATACATTCACCTGGGTTTACTTCTTGTCTTTTTAATTATCTGTTAAAACACATTACTTAAAGAATACAATTAATCAATACTTCCTCAGAGACCACCAAGAAAAGGCAATCCAATACGTCCAAAGAAGCAGTTTAAGAGCAATATTTTTTTCCCAATCAATTGCCTCTGTTTTATCTCTCTTAGCACAGCCCAGTCAATCTACCTTTTGGAGGTTCCTGAGCAATGTTTGGCTCTGGAATGCCCTCTAGAGCTGGCTGCTCAGCCATTGTTTCCATGTTGGGCACTGCAGTCATCATCTGATGGAACGGAAACGAGTAAAATGCTTGAGCTTGCTGAAGATATGCGTAGTATCTTAGGAGGGAGAGAAAAGAGACATAATTAGTCAGCAACTTAGAAACTTGACGACATGCCATATATACTGTAAAAATCAAACTTTATCAAGGCTGGCATGTACTGCATTTATATTCTCCAACAACTCTATTAACGAGGCAGTAAATTATCCAAATCCACGAAGCAGTCCGGCTGCTGAGCTGGTATCAGTTAAACCCAACATTAACAGTACAGTTCTCTTGTGACTACTATAATGTGGAACTAACACAACATTGGTAAATGAAGTGTGGAGCTTTACCCTTTTTTTCAGGAAAAACACTCTGCAGCACACAATTCCAAAGCAAACTATCAAACACACCAACGATTTACAACACACATGAGTTAAAACTCTTTGGACTTCAAGTTTCCCAAATTTTACAGTTTTTTAGTGCTGCATCATTTACTCGATCTGGTAAGATCCAGAATGGACGAATCATTCTGGTCTATAAAGCATTAAGAATACACACAGCCTTTGTTATCATGCAAATCATTAAACAGCTTTAACAAATTGTGTGGCAGATGTTGCCCAGCTATCACACACTGGATCCCAACACAAATAGTGCACTTATTCTACAGGGAAGTGTTCACATACACAAAAACTCAGCTTCCTTCCATGCATAAATACATTTTTCCATACACAGCTTTCTTCCTCCACACATTTATTAGTCACATACAGCCCTCACATCCCAATACAAAATTTGGCTTTATACTGTCACTCCTACCTACACAGCCATTTTCTTGGCCACAGATTCTACTGCTATAAATATACATAGAAAGGATTTTGCGAACAGTAAATTTTTAGGAATCAATTTTACCATCTCAAAGCTATTAACAAAAACACCGAATAATTTTTAGACATAGACGTATTTGTCCAAGAAGGCCAATGGCATCCTGGCCTCTATCAGAAATAGTGTGGCCAGCAGGACCAGGGCAGTGATCATCCCCCCCTGTACTCAGCGCTGCTGGGGCCACACTTCAAATCCCATGTTCATTTTTGGGCCTCTCACTACAAGAAAGACATTGAGGAGAACGTCCAGAGAAGGTCAATGGACCTGGGAGCTGGAATTGTTTAGCCTGGAGAAAAGGAGGCTCAGGGGGAACCTTATACTCTCTACAACTATCTGAGAGGAGGTTGTAGCCAGGTGGAGGTCAGTCTCAAGTAACAAGCAACAGGACAAGGGGGAACGGCCCCAAGTCATGCCAGGGGAGGCTTAGATTGGATATTAGGATAAATTTCTTCATGGAAAGGGTTGTTAACCATTGGAACAGGCTGCCCAGGAAACTGCTTGAGTCACCACCCCCGGAATTATTTAAAAGCTGCATAGATGTAACACTTATGGGCGTGGTTCAGTGGTGGGCTTGGCAGTGCTGGGTTAATGGTTGGACTCAATGATCTTAGAGATCTTATCCAACATAAATGATTCTGTAATTCTAAATGTCTCAAAAGAAGGGACCATTCCCTACTACAAAATGGATTTTTAAAAATCCCACCGTAAATCAGATTTATACCAGAACAGCCCAGTTCTTGTGATCATACCAGTCTTGTGATCAAGCCACTGATTTTGAACCAAATACCTGTCCTGAATCAAGGAGAACAAATATGAACGTAGATCTGTCAGATTCCCGAGCAAGTTGCCTAATAAAGTCATGGGAGATTTTCAGAGTACAGTGAATACTTTAACCCCTCTGCTGGAAAAGGACCATTTTATATAAAATACTTGTGCGATTAGTGAACCAAACCAAACTGACCTTCAGATCTGTGTTGGGAAACACAACTGAGACATGCAGAATCCAGTTCATAAAGTAATAAAAGCTTAATCATACAGAGCAGAACAGAGTGAGTAACAAAGATGTGAAACCAAGACCAGATGCCGTCTTGTAATACAGGCCTTATTTTATGTGTATATAAAGTCTCCTTCTTGTAAAGGGAATAAAATTTCCTTTAAACAGAGAGAAAATCCGCGCCATGTCGCAAACAAGTCCTCTAACCACTTGCTACTGAGATGAAAGAGAACTTTTACCCCTACCTCTAAGTTTCCTATACATTTTAGGCCACATTTCTTGCGCGTGGGTTCAGAAATACAATTCTTTGTTATTGCTGCATAACAAACACAACAGAATGCCACGGGACGTTTGAATAGATATTTCCAGTTCCACGAGGAAAAGGCAGTGATTCATTTACCCTCAACCCCCACCGCCCCCCTTCGCCTTCAGTTCATGCTAAACATGAAAGAAAAATTTAAAAATGGGTAGAGGAGAAGACTCGTTCGCAAAACAAGCATTAAATAATACTCGGAACAAACCCAAGCATTAAGCGATTTTCAGCTCCCCGCTCGGGACGCGGCCACGATCGCGGCCGAGCGCCCCTTTCCCCCCGGGCCGGCCCGTCCGAGCCCGCTCCCCTTTGTGCCGGGCGGCGCCGCCACAGCCGGGCCGCGGCCCCGCCGCCCGCGGGACGTGCGCGGGCAGGACGAGCAGGACCACGGCGGCCCCCCGCGAGGCCCGGGCGCGGCCGGCGGTACCTGCCCAGCTCCCGGGGCTCCATGGCCGCCGCTGTCGCCGCTGTCGCCGCTGTCGCCGCGATCGTCGCCTCGATTGTCGCCGCTCGCCCCCCGCCCCCTCCCCCCGCGCGGCGCCCCGACCGACCTGCCGGGCGGCCCCGCGCCACGTGACGCGCGCCGGCCAATGGGCGCGGAGGGCGGGGCCCGGCCGGGGGGGGGGGGTGATTCCCCCCCTGCCCCGCGGGGACGGGGGGCTCTGTCGCGACTTACCGCGCGCTGCCGCGATACTCCTGCTCGAGGGGCGGGCCTCCACGCCCTCTTCCCTCTTCCCTGCCCCGCTGCCGGCGGGGATGACGCACGTCCGGCGCGGCCGGTGCGTGCGGAGGGCCCGGTGCGGCCATGCCCGCCGGCGTGCCCTGGCCCGCGTACCTGCGGGCGCTGGCCGCCAGCATGCTGGCCATGTTCGCGGGGGCCGAGGTCGTGCACAGGTACTACCGGCCGGACCTCGTAAGTGCTCGCAGGGGCCCGGTCGGTGGTGGCGTGTGCGCGGGATGGAGGGTCTGCTGGAGGGGCTCTGCCCCAGGGAGGCGCCCGGCCTGGCCGTGCACAGAGATCGGCCTCTGCAGCCGCACCGTCCGCGCAGCCGGGACCGCGCTCTGCCCCGCCCTGGGCTCCTCAGGACTAGAGAGACAGGGAGCTGCTGGACAGCGTCCGGCGGAGGCTACAAAGATCGCTAAGTCTCTCCTCTTGTAAGGAGAGACTGCGGGAGCTGTGCCTGTTTGGTGTAGAGAGTGTGGATGAAAGGGGATCTCATCAATGCATATCACTGTCTCGAAGGCGGGTGCCAAGGGGATGGTGCCGGACTCTTTGCAGTGGTGCCCAGCGACAGGATGAACAGCAATGTCCTTAAACTAAAGCACAAGAAATTTCCCCTCAACATGAGGAAGAACTTCCCGTTGAGGCTGGCAGGGCACTGGAACGGGCTGCCCAGGGAGGTCATGGAGTTTCCCTCTCTGGAGACATTCCAAACCCACCTGGACGTGCTCCTATGTCACCTGCTCCAGGTGACCCTGCCTTGCCAGGGGGGGTTGGACTGGATGATCTCCAAAGGTCCCTTCCAACCCTAATGATTCTGGGATTCTGTGACTTCTCTGGGGAGCCACCTCCACTCTGGTGATGTGATGAATAAAAGCTGTGTAACCCCCTTCAAAAGGGGTCTCTGCTGTAGGAAGATGGGTTTTGAAAAGAGCATGCAAAAGTGGTGAGAAGGGGCTGTGCTACTTAAAGAGACTTTGTTTCCTTTAGTAGTTGAAGACAACCAAAAGTTGACTTTCGAAATGACAACAGGCAAGGCTGTCAAAACTAGTCACAGAAATAAACTTTACATGAAACCATCCAGGAATATTAGTGCCTTAGTCTCTTGGAGGCCTGACTTGTAAGCTTTCCCTCACCCTCCTGCTCTTGTATAACTCTTGATTTTTGTATTTCACTGTGATATTTTCAAATGGGAAATAAGTTTTAAAAAATTACCATGCTAGAGCTGTCACATCAAAATTTAAGCAATGAGGCTTAAATCATTGATAGATGCATAAGAATTTATGTATTTCAATAGTCTCTACTGTAGCTTTCATTACAGGCAAATAGACATATTTATTCAGAATAATTGAATTATCTATATTCCTAATGTAGGATGAATTTTCAGGAGGTATCATTCTTGAAATGTCATGCCATCTGTTACCTTTTTATTTTTAAATTTCCTCTTCAGCTTCAATGCCTAGTTTCTAAATCAGGAAAGTAGAGGCAGTGAAACATTTTCTTCTGTCACCACGAGAAAGAGTAGGTGTGGAAACTTCAACTGTTTTAGACATCTCTACCAAACTTACTTTCTTTAATGGCAAAAAATGTTAGTTTAAATCAAACTGTTAATTCTATCTTTTACCTTCTTTTTTGTTTTCCCAATTATATTTTGCTATTTTAGAAATACAAAGTCAAATTACAAAAAGGTAGTAACTTCTAAGATGTTCTGCATGCTCAAAGATGTTATACTCTGCTTAAAGAAGAGGGCAGTATAATCACAGTTTAGCTATAATGCTCTTACAGAGTGTGATCCTTTACTGTTTTGTGGGTTTAGTTTTGTCTTCTGTCACAACACTGATATCTTTCTCTGTTTTTAACAGAGCATACCTGAAATACCTCCTAAGCCTGGAGAACTGAGAACAGAACTGTTGGGCCTAAAAGAAAGATCAATCAAAGTTCAGAGTTCACAACAGTGACCAGAAGTTACTTCCGTTGTGAAAACTAGGACTGATAAAATATTTATTCAACTGTTTAAGTTGCAGAAATATGTATGTGAAATACTGTACTGCTTTAATGCTTTTTTGCTTTCCTTTAAGCAGAGTTTCAGGCAGCATTTAAAATAAATGTACAGTGAGTACTGTTGTTAAAAGTCCAGTCAGTTGTGTGCCAAAATAATTGTGACTTCTTAAATCTGGATTGCAGTGTAACTGTCCTTCAGAATAAAGGGTTAAACCATGACAAAGATGTATCACTGACAGGAAACCTACTTTGGTCCACTGTAAGGCTGGGATCTTACAGCTTGGTCATTTTAGTTAAAATGGCGCCACTCAGATTACACTGAAATTATGTACATTTGTACTCCACTTGGACATCTTCATCTGTTTATGGCTGCTTTTGATAGCTGCAATTATACAAAACTGATAGATTATGCATTAAGAAAACAAAAAAGCTCCCTAATTCCTCCTGACAAAGTATGTGGATGCCTTGTAATAGCAGAGGGATCCATAAACTATCACTGAAAGTCCTACTTTTACATCTGTTCCAGCTGTGAAGCTGTTATTTTATTTATGTCTGCATAAGTTGGAGCAGTTTTCCTAGGAAGAAAGGTTTGTAATTCTTCTGCTTGTGTATGTGCCTCTGCTCTCACACAGGTTTACAACTGTTGGTGGGATGAGATCCTCTCCTGCTCCTGTGTGATGTTCAAGATGCAGCCTGCACTTAGCACGAGTAGGTCACAGGCTCTCTCTCTCGGGCACCTTTACCAGTGACAGCAGGCATTGATAGAAACATTTTAAATCCAAATGAAATCAATCAATGAGACCATTTTAGTAGGTCCAGTTCTGGTGAAAATACTTTTCCCCTTACTGCACCTAGACAAAGGTGAGATTGGCAACCTTCCACCTCAGCTTAAGAGAAACGTTGCTGAACAGACAAGAGGGGGCAGTTCAGCAGTATTTTGTTCCTGTTTTAAATGGGGCAGGAACAGCAGTTTCTCAATGATCCCCTTACAGAACCAGGATTCACCAACCCCTTATTCTGTTACTCACACTTTGTCAGACTATCACCTCTTTCATGTTGTTGATTTCTGGCATGAAAAATGCATTTCTTCCCCTTTTCTCAGGGTTTTTCAGATCTAAAAGCTGCAAAGGGAAGTTTCTACTAATTAGGCTTGGATTTCTAGGTGTATTCTGCTGCTGCTGGAAACTGAGCAACAGGGAGCTCAGCCTTTTCTAGCACTGAGGGAACTGTCCTCATTAGTGCCCCTCTAGAACAGCAAAGCTGACAACACACCGGGTTTTAACAGAAGTGACACCCCCAGTCAGCATAACTGCAGCACTGAAAGAAACAGCCTGATGGGAGACACTTCTTCCAGCACTGACACTGTTTTGCCTCAGAGCTGACAAATAAGTAGGCTTACAAGTGCATTTTGTGCTTATTAATAGTAAACACTTGTCACTCCAGGGTCTAGAGAAAGCAGCTGGACCACAGCTATGTTTCACATGATACTCTCAGCTAAAGTAGATGAAGAAGCACAAAGCATGACTCTCAAGTGTGCTCTTTATTATTTCTGAAATTGAATTGTCATCCTCAAACCCATCAAGGCAGCGAGAAATTCAGCTATACAACAGAGCAAAGGTTGCCTAAGTCTACAAGTAATTAGCAGACTAAGAATACTGTAGCAAGCAACCCTACACTTCCAATATTCCCCTTTGGTTTGTTGGCTGCAAAAGCACTTCCAATGATAGAGGAGTGAGTTGCAGTTTCTGCTCGGGGTCAAATAGAGATATAGAGGTGGGGGTACTAGGTATATACTCAGAAAGGTATCACTGAAAGTAAGCGATACTTTTGGAAGTATTAAAGCCTCACCAGGGGTTGATTGCTACACAGCACAAAATATTGCACTGCTACAGTAAGAGTAACAAGTCTCCAGAAATGGTGCACCTGCCCTGGTCACTAATTTACTGCCAAGGGCTGCTATTAGAACTGACACTGCCAGGTGCTGAAGGACATGCTGGTGGTGTCAGACCACTCAGCATGTTCCAGTAATAGAAGGCTCTTCTCTAGGATACTACTACACTGAGCAGAAAGCAGAACTCCAAACTCTCTCAAAAACACGCCAAAGTAAGCTTTCATTCCTCAAGGTCTCAAATAGCATGCTTCAATAAAACCATCCCTCTATAAACCCTAACACCATAACCACAGTGATACATGGCATATTTATTGCATGGAAATTGTAATCAGGCAATATAGAAGCCTAGTAAAAGTAAACGGAAGGCAAGTTCTTCAGGTCATTGTTTAGTGCTCTAACCTAATTAGAAATATTTTGCTTCAGATTGCAGAACCTTGTAACTTCACAGAAGTTCTGTTAAGGAAACAGAAGTGAGGGGTTCTTAAGTAGAATCACTGTGTAGAAGTACCATCCCTATGTACTGCTTCCACAGAGGAAGGCAAAAAAACCCCAAAACCCTAAACCCTTCAGTGTAAACCCTTTCTACCAACCCCATGAAAGTGTTTTAAAGTAGAGGCACTACTGAGAAAATGCAGTGCTTCATCCAACCACTACATAAAACTAATGTAATGAATAGAAGTGGTGCCTCCAGTTCAACCTGTCTGCATTAAAATTTGGTGTCAACAGATTTAGCTTGAGTTACATGAAGTATCTACAGTGCTTTGCCATACTAAAGAGACACAGAACAACAGTGATAAAGTCTAGGAATAACAGCATTAAGGAGTAACCATAAGAAAAAAACTTCCACACATTTAAAAAAAGCCTGTAGAAAAACAACTGCTGTAGCTACACAAGTCAAAAGCAGAATTTCTAAGTAGCACAGACGATGGTACCAGCTCACAGGCAGTAAAACCACCTCTTAGTGAAAGGAATTCCCCGATCTCAGCTGTAAAGCTACCACTGCCCAGCCCCAGTTCTAATGCCAATTTTTAAATGCCTTGTCTCAACTTCTTGAATACTCTTTTAAACTAGCAAGTACAACACAGCTCTCAGATACCAGGTGTATTTTGGCAAAGCAGCACAGCAGGTTTGTAAACACAAAACCCAACCATAGCAATATGCTCCACTAGTAGGTGTGGCTGTGCCACCATGGAAAGGCATGAGGATTGCCAACTGCCCATTTGTACAAAGGACCATCCCTTCAATTCTTTATGCCAGCCCACAAGGTGAGCTTTCCATGTATAAATTTAGAGTTAGTGGTGTTTGGGAACATTTTATTTTGTACATGACAAGATTTTACACCAAGTCAGTTAAATAATACAAATTTACATTCATGAGGAATGTTTTTAGAAAAGTGAACTTAAAAAAAACCCTCCTTTACCCTTAAACCCCGTATCATCCCTCAACATTTTACAGTGGAAAAAAACAAAACAATCTAATTCACATTCCCTCCTAACCCCCCAATGTAGGACAGTAGTTGAGTGTAGTTTACAGTTCATCTTTCACATCTGTGGATTCCTGTCAAGACAAAGAAAGAATGAGGATATTGCTTTTTGAAAGTGGAAAAAGATTACAAGAGCTGTTCCACAGAACAGAAACTTTATATTACTGTAATCACAGGTTATTCTGCTGTGCAAAGGTAACAGTAATAACAAAAATTAAGTACTATAGTACAATAAGCATTCTTCTGTAATTGTTTCCGTAGGAAATTACTCCTCTCTAAGCTATAGATTTGCACTAGTCACAAGAGGTCATCTTGCAGGTCTTTCCCAAGAAGCTACGGTATGGGAAGGGTTTAGCATATCCATCAAGACATCATTAAAAGTGCAGACATTAGCTAAGTAAAGGCTGACTTCACATGGTAGTTCAACTGTTTAGAAGCAATGCTGTTGTCTGTAGTCTTGCTACAAGTCTATATTGTAAAAGCACTTGAAACTACATTCTTGCTGGTTTTTGGTTTTGCCTGCAAGCTGCAGAAATACCACAGATACTCCAAAGCTTATCTCTTAAACCTAATTTAGCTCCATCTTATCCAAGTGTCATCTTCTTACAATATAGTTTAATATGGAATTTCTGCTACCTTCCCCCCAACACACCCCCAAGAAAAGCCTGGAAAACCTTACACTAAAATCTAGTGTCAAGAACAAAGCAAACAAGTTTATTTCCAGGAAGCACCACAGATAAAACTGCACATAAGTATTGGCAAGAAAGTGTCAAACTTGAAACCCTACCTTCTGTGTTTCACTGTCCTCAGCATCAGCATCCACTTCCTCTTCATCCTGCTCTGCTTCCTCAGCTGCATCTTCAGGCTCTTCAGGTTCCTCTTCCACCTGTATGACAGTCACAAGCAATTTGCTTTACTTGTTTAGGATGTTTACTAGTTGTGGACTAGCTAAACACAGGCTATGGAAGTATCCTAACGTTTGCCCCAAGCTACCTGAAGGAAGAAGCAAGTTCTGTTTAGCACTGACCCGCTGTCATGCCTTCTCCAGCAGAATACCCAGGATTAAGTTCCTGCACAGCACTATGAGAACCCATATTACTTATATCCACTTAGGAATTTCTCCATTAAAGAGATAGGCCCACGTGCCTTTCACCCATAATTTACTCTTGTAGATCCACCACTTGGCTAGGGACAGGACGACATTTGAGAAGCATAATGAGGTAGCAGAATCTCAAGCAACTAGACAGAAGAGGTGGGGAAGGGAAAACATGAGTACGAAGTCCAGATTCATGGCTGGGCTTCCAGTGGCCCACTTATGTGGCAGAAAGCTGGATACATTTAATTGAATGCATGCGAATCAAACAGATGTGCTTTTTAGATGTAGCAACAGTAAAGTCCATTATTAGACCCAAATTGAAGACAAACTAACCTTTGCATCCAGGTCAATATTTAAACTCAAACGAAGCATTCTTTCTATTCGGTCTCCATACTCCTTAGTGTCTGGCAACATATATCCTGATCTCAAAGTTGCAGTTTCAAACAATACCACTGCAAGATCCGAAACAGTTTTGTCATCTTCATTTTCCTAATGTGGAAGAATAGGAAAAACCAAAAACAGACCTGTTAATTAGGCTGTGTGCAGCCAAGTAGTCAATGTTTCACTACTGTTATTTATTTACCTTGACTCGCCTGAGCATGTCCTTGATCAGTGGATGCCTGGGGTTAATTTCAAATGTCTTCTTTTGGCTAGCATAGTAACTGAGAAAGAGAGAAGTCACATCACTAAGTTTTGAAGTACAGGACCCAACTTAGTCTTCAAACCCATGAACACTGGTTACAGTCACAGAAGCAAGTATATTCCCTCCTGCCCCACTTTAATACTAGCTTAATTCTAAAAATATTCAAACTACTAAGTTCATCTTCTCTTGTCAACAAATGACAGCAAATGTCACTAATGAGTCTTGCTCACCAGGCATTTTTTAACTTTTTTTTAACAAATGTAAGGCTCTAATGGAGACTAACTTGGTTATAAGTGACCTGAAAAACACCAAAGGTCATCCGAACCAGATGGAAGCTTGGTATGGGCACAGCAAGCAAGGGAGGCCATCAACTGTATTTCATGTCTGCTGCTACGTAACTGAAAGCTTACTTTGTAGATATATCCTTCCCAGTCTGGTAAGCTTGAGCCTTCATGATTCTTTCCATGTTACCAGACCATCCATACTGACTGGCCACAAGAGCACATGGAGACTGGGTTAAACGCTGAGATAGCACAGCTTTTTCAATCTGTAGGAAAAATAAGTGCATTAATTTTCACAGAGGTAACAGCCTATACAGTGAATACAGTAAATAACTCTGAAATTTGTCACTCCAATATTTTGTGAAGAACATCTAATATCACATTCTAACTCATTATCTTCCCAAAATAAAGGTATTAAACATGTTTATCCATAGAGACAGAGAAGCTATTGTCAAGTCTGTGCTCAAATTATCTGCAAGGTGTGTTGCAGCTTGTTGATGGAGGGGCTCTCTGAGACATACACACACGACCTATGAGATCTAAAACATGTCCGCTTTATTAGGATAGCTCAGGGTTCTTATAGCATCTCTAGACAAGGTCTCGTGACAAGAAGGACACAATTGGTTACCAGTCACTGTCCAGGTGTAAACATCCATTACAAGTACATTTATAATTGGTCATTAACACAATTATTTACCTTATCAAACCCCACCTTCTTCTTGGCACAAATTTTCCCTTGTTCTAGCACAAAGACCTGCAGCCATCTTGGCACTTATAACCTACAGTGCTTACAAAACTATATGAAAGTATATAAAAGTCTATGAAAGTACCATACACAATATAAATTGCTCACACAGACATCATGTTCTCCCACAGCAGCAAGTACAATAGTGTTTAAAAATAATCATTACTTTTAACGGAATATCTTACCTTGTCTTTCAGAGCTTTGTCTTTCATCCAGTTTAGAAGCGGTTCAAATTCCTTTTCCAAGGCTTCCCGACTCTCCTTAGACTTTTCACTTTCTTCAAACTTAACTCCTTCTTTCGCTACATTCTGAAACCTCTTGCCATCAAACTCTGGCAAAGCCTGAATACAGTACTCATCTACAGGTTCAGTCAGGTAGATCACTTCATAGCCCTTTTTCAGCAGACGTTCAACGAATGGTGAGGACTCAGCCTAAGATGACAAAACACATAAGATGCCAGTTTTATTGCATTTGTATCAGCAACTACTGAGACCTGTGCAACTATTTGACAACTGTTGGTACAAGAAAAACTGAACTGCAGTAGCAGCATAAGCGTGGAGGCTCCACATTTACAGCAAATACATAATTCACAATGTTTATGGTGTTAAAACTAGAAGCTATAATATTTTTTACCCCTTCTTTCTTTCACTCTCACATACCTCCTTTCTACTGGCACCTGCCATGAAGTAGATTTTATCTTGTTTCTCTTTCATTCTTTCCACATACTGATCAAGGCTTGTGAGGTTACTCTCATGATGAGAGGACTGGAAGCGAAGAAGTTTAGCCAGTCGTGTACGATTGGAGTGATCCTCAATAACACCAAGCTTTACGTTAGTACCAAACTCTTTCCAGAACGTGTCATTGTATTTTTCCTCTGCAATTTTCTTGATCATATCAAGAGTCTTGCGAACAAGTTTCTTTCTGATCACCTAAAAAAGGCAGCAACACTGAGTTACAACAATAAGCATCTGGAAGAGCCCTCGATTCAACCCCACTAAAAAGAATGGATTCCAAACGCTTAGTGTCTCTGATCTAAAGCAGACACAGGTATTTTGAGAGCAGCAATGTGTGAATTTCCTGTACTTTAATTTCACACTCCTTATGTAACAAAACAAAACAAGCTGTTATTCTAAGTCTTGCTACAGTCATGTGTTTACTAAGACAAATTAGCTTACCTTTAACAATTTATGCTGCTGAAGTGTTTCACGGGATACATTCAAAGGAAGATCATCAGAATCCACCTAATTGAGGAAGCAAAATTTAAGTACACCTGACAGTATTTAAAGATGAAAAAAAACCAATCAAATGATAGTAGGACATTTAATACTTACAACACCCTTAACAAAGTTAAGGTATTTGGGCATCATGTCATGGAAGTCATCAGTGATGAAGACTCTTCGAACGTACAGCTGAATTAAAAGAGGAGACAGCAGCCAGGTTATTTATCTAGTGAGTTATTTTTCACATGAAACCATATCCACACACTTGCTTGTCCTACCTTAATGAAATCACTTTTTTTGGATCCATATTCATCAAACAGTCCACGTGGAGCAGAATTAGGTACAAACAAGATGGATTTGAAAGTTACTTCCCCTTCAGCAGTGAAGTGGATGTATGCCATCGGGTCATCATGTTCCTGTGGAGAGAAAATGCTTTTAAATGACGTGGGGAAAATACCAGAGTTAATACGTTTCCAGTAATAACCTTAGTTTGCCAAATAAATGCAATTATTTTGCAGCTAATCTACCTAACCATGCTTTGTTAGAATCTATCATGCAGACAAAAGCTTAAGTTACAAGAGCCTAGTTACAAAAGTAACCTTCCGAAAGACCTGCTAAGTTTTCTTGTTTTTCCAACAAGCCAATCACAGAAAAATAGCCAATACCACAACAGCCAATAAAGTATCATCACAGCACAGTTAAGAGACTCCTAAGTTAACACATTACACTGTACTGATACAAAGACCTTTCTAGAAAGCTGCATCTCCCTCTTTCTTCCACCATGTGCAATAAGCACCACCACTCAGACTAAAGATAACATTTCCTGTTAACCTTTAGACACACCAGTAAGCTTCACATGAGATAGACCATATTACTTCCCAAACCTAGGCCACTCAACTCGTGGGTGTCAATACGTTCTCTCTGGAAAAAAGATTAACTCCTGACTGAGATGTTATACCTTCCAGGCTCTCTGCAATTCCATCTACTGACAGCAACTAATTAATTCTTCAAAAATAGCCCATCCTGTAAGCATTCAGTTTTATTTACACAGCAAGAGATACTAGAGCAAATCTTTTGCTTTGGAATAATTTTAAGGCTCAGAGCTTACCTTGGAAAAGGTTTTGTAAAAAGCTTTGTATTCATCTTCTTCAACTTCTTTAGATGGTCTCTGCCAGATTGGTTTTATGTCATTCATTAGCTCCCAATCCCAAACAGTCTTTTCAACCTAGGTAAGTAAACACCATAGTATAGAGACTCATTCTTTACTTTGGGTTAGGTCAATTAAAGACACTCCACTGAAGGCAACAGGTAAACCAGAATGTAAAGAACACCAAATATGCTAATTTACAAAATTGTGCAATGGCCTGGACATTCTCGTTCAGGTATATGCATTAGTGCAACACATGGGAACAAAAGTCTAGTCTACATTGTATTCTGTTGTTCTGTATACATTTAACACATTCACAGAGTACCAGTATTCCTGTTCTACTGCCACTCTGGAAAAACCTTACCAGCAGAGTGTACTTAAACTAGTTAGTGTCAAATTACTGAAGCTTGCTACCATTTCAACCAGTTCACTCAAATACTTATAATTAGCTCTGTGACCACTGCCCCACAAGGCTCTTGTCAGTCATCTGCCTGACCTCAACCAAGTCTGTTTCATTTACAATCTACTCTCCTGCCAAGACATCCCCACTTAAAAGGGATTTGTGCTTGAAAGCACACACTACTGAAATGCACCTCTGCAAGACTACCTAGGAAAATTGCTGAACTATCTGAGTTCCAGAACCCCAAGTTTAACAAAGTTTACCTTTTTAGTTTTTGGTTTCTTTTCTTCCTCCTCTTCTTCAACTGCAGCTTCATCATCATCCGTTTCTTCTTTCTCCTTTGCTTCCTCCTCTTCAATGGGTTCTTCAACAGTCTCTGTCTAAAGAGAGAATTGAAAGTTGAGATTTGAACACCTTGACTTCCTACTAGGTATGTTCTAGCATTCTCTCAAACAGCTTAATCTCTCACAGCACTAATTTGATTTGTGCTATTTGTCTATTGCAAACTTTTCTCTATACTGTTTTGTTGCATTTTCACGAACACATGCTTTCCTTCAATAAACTGGGAGATGACCATCCTCAAATTTAAGTTTTTCAATGCTTTACACATAACGCTAATCAAACTTGGTGGATTTTAAATTGGTGCTACACCAAGAAAACATCAGAACAGGCCTAAACTTTAAGACAATGCCCTATTTTTAGGACACCTACCATGACCTCGTTTGAAAGCTTAAAGCTTCCATCTACCAACCAAAGCCAGTGGAAGAAAAATCCTTCTTAGTAATCAGCGGTCTTTTTCCTTTGATAAAGTTCTCTGACTTAGAGTAAAACCAAGATCTTTAAAGTTTGTGATTTTAGCAACAGAACAACTTTCGGAGAGAAACTAACTAGTAAAATACTAGTCAGAGAAATCTAGAACAGAAAAATCTTGCAAGTTAGACAAGTAGCAGCTCTGTGGGATGTCTTCACCCTTCCTGAAAGATCTGGCCAGACAGCTGTCACAACCAAAGCTCATACTGTGCAATGCTCAGTTAAGTGCTCCCTTACCTTGCTGCTCCACACATAGATGGGGAAGTTTATGAATTGCGAGTATTTCTTTACAAGATTTTTCACAGTATCCAGCTCAAGATAATCAGATGCTTCCTCCTTCAAGACAAGGCTGAAGAAAATAAAAAAATACTTCAGTTTAAGTGCTGGACAAGTATTTTGACAAAGTTTTATAGGAGAAGATGCATTTTCCTGTTGCAGCTATAACGATTCAGACTTATGTAAGTCGGCTTTAATAAGTTCAGCTCAAAAAATTCCTTAAAAAATATAATGCCTTCTGAACTACTCCGAAGTTGTTGTTTTTATCACTTGAGGCAGAACACAGTATGCAAAAGTCTGTAGGAAAACCTCAAGTTATACTGGTACTCATTAGGATCTTGATGCGCTTTCACTGGCTTAGCTTGAAACTAGAGCACCAAGATCAATGTTTTCATACTAAGTGCCTTCTCCAGGAAGACAGCCTCTAAACCAAGACCAAGTAAGTTTATCTACTCATGAAAGCAATGACAATAGGACTGTCAGTCTACCGTTAGTTTGAGATTTGTATCAGGCCAATCTCACTAGTATATAAATAGCAGACAGCTTCCAAGACAAAGCTCTACAGCCACTGTGTAGGTTTTGCCAGGCCACAATTGTGTTGAGGAACTGAATGAGCCTGCATGCAGCTGAACCATCCGGAATTGCTGACAGTTGTCAGGATGCTCATGGTTTTCTAATTCTGGATGCAGCTTATAATTTGTATCTTTCTATTAAACTCAAAAAAGCTGTATTACAAGAATCAAATACTAGGAGTCACAATGCTGAAGTCACTCACACATTTCAATAAAAGTGTATCCACACAACTTATTTTAAATCCAAAAGAAACTTAGTGCTTACGTTATGGTTGTGCCACGTCCCAAAGTGTTCCCTCTTGGGTCATCGATCACAGAAAACTCATTTGAATCTGACTCCCAAATATGTTGAGTGTCGTTGTTGTGTTTTGATGTGACAATAACTCTGTCTGCTACTAAGAAAGCAGAATAAAAGCCAACACCAAACTGGCCAATTAACTCAGATGTTGACTGGCTGTCATCCTGCATTTCAGTCATCTTGTTTAAGAATTCACTTGTACCAGACTTTGCAATGGTACCCAGATTTTTAACCAATTCCTCCTTTGTCATGCCAATACCCGTATCTGTAACATGAAGCATGTTCTTCTCTTTATCGCACTGAAAAAAAATAAAGAAAAACGGAGTTTGACTTTGCTTTCAATCTTTATACACTGCCTCAGGAAAGTGGCATGTAGTAGCTGTTCAAATTCAAATATGCCTGGCTACAGTAAATCAAATTTGCAGTAACTACAGAAATAAGAAAGACCCTCCCTTCCAAGTATTCCAGTACTTCAGTTACTCTTTATAAAATCAGAAATATATTTTTGCCATTAAAACAAAAATAGTCTTTGATAAATTTAATTGCAAGGGTCCTGATGTGGTCCTAGTCTGTATTTGCATCAGTGTGAGGCCAAAAAATTCGATGTAATGATGCACCATCTCTACATTCCTCCCATCCCTTCTCTGAAAAGAGATGTTTGTATCTAATGTATTTTACCTTGATTTTGACTGTAAGTTCCTCATTACCAGCCAGGGCATTTTCATCAGTTAAGGATATCAATCGTATCTTATCTAAGGCATCCGAAGCATTTGAAATAAGCTCCCTCAGGAAAATCTGAAATAGAAACCAGTAGTCAGGAATTCCAGAAGAGACACACACACACACTCCCCCATGTTCTAAAGTGATCTAAAGATAAAGGTACTAACCTCTTTATTTTTATATAAAGAATTGATAATTAGCTTCATCATTCTGTTCACTTCTGCTTGAAATGCAAACTTCTCAGATTTTTCTCTGATTTCTTTGATCTGGGATGCATTTAGGCCGTCTAATTGAATAGCTTCTTCCTCTCTGTTAGGACAACGAAAAACCGGTCAAGTAGTCTCATCCACAAACAGTATCAGTAATTTTATCATCAAGCAACAGCAGTAACAGCCTAGTTCAAACAACAGGAAGACCCTTTGTCACCGATCCAGCCCAAAATTACATGATCAAATGAGCTAAGTGCAGGAGCAACTATCCTCAACTGCATAACCTTAACCTAGAACTGGAGTGAAAATCCACGACTGCAAGTGAGACTTTTTCATAAAAAGGAGTCCGGAGAATAATACAGATACGTTAAAGCTACTGCAATCCTCAGCACTCAGTGCACCTCACAGATGAGGCAGTTCACGGGCACAGAGCTATCTCATTAGCAGGCGATACACTGATGCCACTTATGACATGCAAGACTAAACCGCATGAACATACTAGTTTTTATACAGCTATTGGTATTGGACAAAACCAAGTCGAGCTTTCCTGAGCCCAAGTCCTCAGAGTCGCCTCAGAGACTTTTCCAGAAGTATTTTCTTTCTCCCAGCTGACCAGATCTCTCTTTTTAACAGCATTCCACCTCCCCACTTCTGAGGCCTCGGGCATTACTGAGCACGAGCGCCCCGGGTACCAACCTCTGCACAACTTCATCATCCGTTCGAGACCCTTCTCTGCTTTTGCCCAAGTCATCTTCCACGGTCCCATCTACATCCACCTCCTCGGCTCTGACCGACACTGGGAAAACAAGGAAACCGATGCTCTGAACCCCCACACCGCCCAACTTCCCCGCTTTCCCCTCCCCACGGCGTTCGACTCAGCTCTGCCGCTCCACCACCTCCCTCCCCGCGGGAAGCCGAGCCCAGCCGGAGACACGGGCGATGTGCAGGGGCCGCCCCCTCGCTCCTTCCCCTCCGCCCCCGCCCGTGACGGGGCATGAGCCGCCCCGGCCCCCCCCCCCGCCGCCCCAGCCCCGGAGACCGCCCGGCCGGGGCAAGGACCCGTCCCCGCGGGGCAGAGCGAGGGGTCCCCTCTTCCCCAGGCCCCACCTCCCCCAGCGGCCTCCGTCCCCCTCACCCCAGCGAACCGGGGCCTGTCGGCGGGGACCCCGACACCCGCCCCCCCCCCAACCCGTCAGAACATTCTAGAAGTCTGCGGGCACTCACCGGCCAGGAGCAGCGCGCACGCCAGAGCGAGCCCCCACACGGACCTCATGGCGGCCTCGGTAACAAGCGAAGAGCCCCCGGCGCCGCTCCGAGCCCGCTGCGACCCGCGCCGCCACCACCCCCTCCGCCGCCGATGGCGCTGAGCGGCCGCGGCCCTCCCCCTCCGCCTTATCAACCCCCGGCGTGGGGGCGCCGCGCCGCGCCCGCCAATGGCAGCGCACCACGCCAAACACGCAGCCAATGGGGAGCCCGCAGGGGCTGGGCCTGCGGCCGCCGCCGCCAATCGCGGCTTTCCATGTGCGGTTTCCTGCGGTCGGAGCGTGGCCGGCGCCCATTGGCCGGGCGGGGCGGCGCCGGGCCAATGGGACGCGCGGGGGGGCGTTGCCGGGGCCGCAATGAATGGGCCGCTGCGCCGGGCGGAGGGGCCACGTGGGGCGCGGCCGCCGGGAGCGACGGGCGCCGTGTCCGCAGGGAACCGCTTCCGGGCACACGCGGGGCGCTCGCCGGGGAGGCGGGTGCTATGGCAACGGGAGCTTCCGGCCGCGGCGGCACCCCCGGGTGCGAAAGAGGGGCGAAGGGTCACGGTTACGGCCGTGACCCGCGGGGCCGCGCGGCGGGAGCAGCGCCAGGCTCGGGGCGGCGCAGCCGCCGGCAGCGGGCGGGGGGCGCCAGCGGGTTCCGTCGGCGGCCCCGGTGTGCGCATGCGCCGTTGATCCGCGCGGCATGCCGGGAGCTGTAGTTGGCGCCGTGGGAGCCCCGCGGCGCCCCCCGGTGGGACCGCCATGGCGGGGTCACCGCGCCCTTGGCCTTGACTCTCCCATCCCCTGCTGCGTGTCCAGTGCCCTCACACGGCCATGACAGGGACTGTCTGGCTTCAGCCGAGCCCCCCCGCGGCCTCGTCCGTGGAGACCTCGGTGCTGGTGCGGGATACAGCAAGCTGGGTGCTCGGCAAGTCTCCCTGGTTTCCAGCACTCATCAGGGCGACCATCCTCCAGGGACCTTGCTGGCACTCCCCAGCCCACCGTCGGGGCCGTTGTTTATCCATCGGGGGCCCGCTGGTGTGAGGGGGCGCGGGGGCAGCTCCGCCGTGCCCGCCCTGCCAGGGAGGCACAGCGTGAGGAGCAGCTGGGATTTGTGGTACCGCTGCTCAAGAGATAGGACGTTCCCATCCTTTTCCAGTGTCCCCTTCAGGGACTGCAGCTTGTTTAAAAGAAAGCCACGGTGCGTGCAAATCCTGCAGTGCGCTGGTGTTAACAATTTATGTTAATAAGCTGCTTGAAACAACTTCTGACACATCCCCCACCCCCGACACCTTGCCACCCTGAAAAAATCTGCCCAGGCTTTCATGTGCCAGTCCCCTGTTTCAGCTTACACATGTGCAGCACTGGATTGGGGGAAAAAAAAACAACAACAAAGTGACAAGCACTGATTTAATGGACTTTGTACTTAGAGAGGAATGTGTTGGAAAGATACCGACCTGCAATGTTCACTACAAAAAATAAAAATCCTCGCTGGGTTTACAACTTCACAAGCACAGAAATTAGTCTATCAGTAGCTAAAAGTCTTGGCAAAATGAAGTTTATTACCTTTAGTTGTACAATGGGCCAGAT
>JAYRBT010000042.1:54875134-54893577 GCA_036023395.1 Myiotriccus ornatus
CCAGGTTGGATGGGGCTCTGAGCAACCTGGGCTGGTGGAAGGTGTCCCTGCCCATGGCAGGGGGTTGGAACTGGATGAGCTTTTAGGTCCTTTACAACCCAAACCATTCTATTATATCATTCTGTGGTATGATAAAATGGTCCAGCACCACAGCACAGTGAACCTGCCCTTGCACGAGGCAGGGACATTTAGCCTCCAAAGCCTTCTCTTCTCCAGGATGAACAATCCCAATTCAGCCTTTCTTCAAAGGAGAGGTGCTCCACTGCTCTAATCACCTGGGTGGCCTCTTTGGGTTTGCTCCAGCAGGTCAGCGATTTTCTTGTGGGTTCCCCAGAGCTGGCTGCAGCACTGCAGGTGGGGTTTACCCTCTGTTTTCAGAACAGCCAAAAGGGAGAGGCTTTTCCTCAGTCAGACTTCTTCTACGGAAAGGCCTTTCCCACAAAAGAGGGTAAGGTTGTCTCCCCTTTCTCAGTAGCAGCAAAGCAGGGCTGTCCAACAGGATCTGGATGTTTTAGGCATGGGGGGATGTACACAAGCATCCAGGTATGACAGATAAGCCAATTTACCATTCTCTCAAGCTTTCTTTCTTTTTCACAGGTACAAATTACTCTTTATGTGAGGAGGATGAGGTGGGTCCTCTCAGTAACCGATTGTGAAACCACACATGCAGTTTGGAGTTGTTTTCTGTCTTATTTTGCTGTGAGTTTTTACATTTCTAAGTGCTAAAACTCAGTCCAGACTTACACACTCCGAAAGCCCCTGAGGGCCTGTATTGCTTGTACAATTAAAATGGTAGAGCCTGACAAGCACCACAATTATCAGTAAAGGTGCTTCCAGTGCTCTTTATGTTCTGTATGCTGGCAATGAGGTTTTCTAA
This sequence comes from Myiotriccus ornatus, assembly GCA_036023395.1. NCBI lineage: Eukaryota > Metazoa > Chordata > Aves > Passeriformes > Tyrannidae > Myiotriccus > Myiotriccus ornatus. The sequence goes on from JAYRBT010000042.1 coordinate 54,876,012, forward strand.
AGTCAAAATAACAATCTGTTGATATGATACACAACATTACTACTAGACCAAAGAAAGAGGAAAAAATAGATCCTGGGTCACACATGAGAAATAAATACTGATAACTGTAACTATTCTCTCGCTGTACCCAGAAGGTTGTGTCTGTGATGCAATGTGCCTGTGTTTAAATGTTTTTACTCATACATTCTTTCTCTCATGGTGATAGTTAAAAGGCCAAAACAAAACCACCCAGTCATCTTTCAGCATCTTAGTCCAGGTGGCCAGATTACCACAGCTTACTTGAGCTTTCTGACCTTTGTCTCAGTTGCACTGGTGATTGAATATGGTGTCTTCCACTTATTCTAGTCCTCATTTTTATTTTTGGCAGCTCACAAACAGAGCTCTTTGAAAGAGAATAGCTGAAATAGCTAGAGGCCTATCGAATTCTGAAATATTGAAAACTGAAAAACCTTTGATGTCATATTTTTTCTGACAATTCATTTTTGGAGTCCTGTATAATTAGTAATTTAAGGTTCAATTTTATTAAACTGTGGCTATCTTAGTTCAGCTGTGTTTACTGTGATCTACACAAGGACTGCATATATTACTGCAGTGAAAACAATGCGTGAAGGAAGCTCTTCAGGGCAATTTAAGCTGCTTGAAAATTTGATTCCTTAGGCTGAATCACTTGCTATTAAAGGGTTGTATTTTGTCAAGTTCTTCAGGCAGCCCAAGGATTTGGCTGTTGGGAAGTGAAGCTTCCATAAAATGGACACACCTTTTCACTCATTTAGATGACACTTTTTTTGTCAATAACAATAGGACGGTGATTTGCTCACACACATTCCTGTGTCTCTCTTTTTACTGAAGAATTAGATTGGGCAAATGCTAGGAATATACATCTCCAGGGGAAAAGGAATCCTATAAACCTTTTTGAGAGGGCTACCCCAAAAGTCCTGCCTTTCCTAAAATGCTACCGCTCCCATGCAGGCAGTTCTTGAGCCAGGCAGCTGCCAATCCATCGGGAAACTGTTGGCCTGTGCTATAACAGGATCATCCTCGTTCTTGCTCAGTTGACTTCTGACTTCGCAGTATTTCATCCTGAGGTTATTTTCCATGTTGCTATTTTGGCTCTTGAGTCATTGTCACTGTCTCGGTGTCCCTTCGCTCTTTTCTAATCTTGCACGGGATGCCACAAAAGCTCAACAACAACAAAAAAAATAATTCCTTTTTCAAAGCTTGCCAAGATCATGGAGTTTGTGCTTCTTCAAGGGGTCAGGACAGGTGAGCCCGTGTGGTGTAGATCATGCAACAGTTATTTGTTCTGGAACTTCATGGGTGTTTTGAGCCCAGTAATTAATAATATTTACTGGCTGTTTAACCTTGCTTCCCATGGTTTACTAAGGGTGTGACACACTGTCAATCCCCTGATGAAATGCTGAAACTCCTTACTCATGCAAAGACAGTTTACAGCAAGGATTTTATCAGGAAGAAATGCAGGTAAGGAATAGAAAATATCTCAAAGAAGAGCCTGTGATATCGAACGGCACAAAACCAAAACATCTGCACTTGTAAAGAAATTAATGCTAACAAATGAGACCTAGAAATGAGAACCAGAATATTGTATCTGGTATTATAATGATACAATATTCTGTAGTAATTTTATGAATAAACTGGGTTTGTGCTTTCTTTAGAGTGGTTGCCAAGGTATCTGCACTTTCTCTAGTATTCTAAAGGCATATGTAGAATTTCACAGCCTAGACTTCAGTAGGGAATAATGGATAGCATGATCTCATAAAGAATTGAGTGCCTTCAGAAACTGTAGTGTACATCTCTGACTTTCTGCAATACACCACTAGGTGTTCTCTCACAGTAACTTTATTCCTGTAATATGTACCTAATTATATTCAGGGATGGGAAAATCCAATAACATTAAAAAGCCTTGTAAATGCATACCCCAGCACTGGGGTTTGGCCTGACTTCTCTAAGGTTTTGGAAGCTCAGTTCACCTCAGGAACACAGGAAATACTGGGATGTTGTCAGCTCACATTTCTGTACAATATCAACCTGATTTCCAGATCACAATGTTTTGGATACAGATCAAAACAACTCAGGGAAATAATAAAAAATATGTCTTAGCAGAAAACTGCTCACATATGTCTGTCACCTGTAGATTTACAGGTTCAGAGATCAGCCAATCTGGAAATTGCCACATTCCACCTTTGGATTCATATTAAAAAGTTAAAAAACTACAGCTCAAACATAGTAAGGTCTATGGTTAAAAAAGCAGGATTAAGATTCATGTGACGAGGAGACTATTTCTGTCTGGCATCAATCACTTAATTCAAAGTGGCTTGGCATTTTGAGATGTGAGGCACTTCAGACATGCAAAGAGCATTATTTTTTTCAGCCTAATTTGACCTGAAAACATGAGGTATTTAATTCATTATTTGCAGCGCTGTGGCATTTCACTGCTGGTTTTTCAGTATTCAGTGCTCGCGCCCAACCGGCAAAAAGCAGCAACTGATTTCAAATCACAGAATTATGGAATCATTTTGGTTGGAAAGAACCTTTAAGATCATCAAGTCCACCAGTAAACCACGTCTCCAAGTACCACAACTACGTGTTTTTTATCACTTCCAGGAGTGGGGACTCCACCACCTCCTTGGGCAGCCCCCTCCACCCTTCCAGTGAAGAAATCCTTCCTGATGTCCAACCTGAACCTCCCCTGGCACGGCCTGAGGTCATTTCTTCTTGTCCTGTCACTTGCTACCTGAGAGCAGAGCCCGACCATCACCTGGCTACAACCTCCTGGCAGGGAATTGTGGAGAGCAACAAGGTCCCCCCTGAGCCTCCTTTTCTCCAGGCTGAGCCCCCCCAGCTCCCTCAGCTGCTCCTCATCAGACCTCAGCTCCAGACCCTTCCCCAGCTCCTTTGCCCTTCTCTGGACTTGCTCCAGCTCCTTAATGTCTTTTTTGAACTGAGGGGCCCAGAACTGGACACAGGTCTAATTTTAATTTTCTTCTCAGAGTCCCTAATCTTCACCTGTACCCTGGCTGAAGGCTAACAAACTATTGAAAAAAAAAAAGTGGAACTGCAAAATGTGGATTCCTTGTATTGTGAAAATAAATGCAACATTACTTAATTAGTTCCCTCCCTCTCATAAGGGAAAAAAAAAAAAGATAAATATCAGTTGCAAAATGATTTTTTAAAACATGACTGCAATATCTGGCAATTAATATTCTGTTTGTAGTTCGACTGCTTTATGACTTTTCAAATGTCTGTTACTCCATAAACCAGAACTTTAATCTGACTTAATAAAATGGTATTAACAGCACCTTGAGAACTGATGGGATGTGCACACTGGCCATGTACTAACTGTGGGGCTCATAAAAATTGCAGAAGATAAACCCTTTCCAAATCCAGAGCAACAACCATGTTGGTGAAAAGGTTAGAAGGCAAGCCGACTTGCTAAATCAGATATACAAGAAGTGTGTACTGAGAGTCATAGAGATAACAGGTGTTCATTTAAGATTTTGTTGCTAAAGAAGCCTTAATTAAAAGAAATGTCACTTGAATCCCTCAGATCATTGAAGCTGGGCAGCCATAGGTAGGAGTGAGTGGCTGGTAAAAATTATTTTAAAACAGACATGATTTCCTGGCATAATCACACAGGGCTTAGAATAAACTGAATAGTCATTGCATTTGATTTTTTTTTTCTTTATTCCCATAGGACTACACCCATTGTTAGGTTGTTCATGACAGCTAGAGTATCTCTGTGCTGCTCTGCACTCTGCTTTATTCATCTTGGAGCAGGGGATCCTGCTAGCTATGGTTCAGAACCTTCATCTGAACAAGCAGTATATTATCAAAATGCAAGTGAAAGATAAGTGTAGAATTTTATAGTACCTAAAGTCAGCCCCTCTCACAAGTTTCCCTTCTGTATTGCAGCAGTAACAGAGCAACATCAGCCTACACAAAACATCATAGGTCAAGCTGCTACTTTTTAAAGCTACAGGTAGAAATTTCTGGGGGAAAACCCAAGGTTAATTACTTTTCTCATGCTTTCTGTTATGTTTTGTTTCCCCTCTGGTTGCTTAATGGGAAAATGATTGCTTTGCTCAGACTACCTCACGAATATTGAATCGCTCGCATTGGCAAGAATTCAGAGGAACACTGACATCTGGGAAGGAGCCAAAGAAAGCTTATCTTTTAATTAAATGAAATAAAAGCAACAAAAAAAATTGATGCTCAAGAGTGAGTTTTGAGGACCTATAGCATGTTTCTCAGTGTATCAAAGTACTTGCAGTCCTCTTCAGAGAAAACTGCATGTTTTGACTGCACTCTTCTCATGCAGTTCACCCTTGTCCATCTTACTCCAAAAAAATGCATGTAACACTTGTTTCCTATACACCCCCACAAGACTGGGTAGATTACTATTGCTTCTTGAGCTGAAGCCTCTAGATTTGCCCCAGCCCTTGACACATGTGAGAGCTGCACTGCTACCATCAGTTCCTGGGTTCAAAGGGCAGCCTTCTCAGGTTGGCACTGTTATAATGGTCCCTTCTTATTTCTTCATCTCCTTAATCAAATTACCCCCTCAACATTTTTTTCTAGAGATTTCTGGGAAGCTGTCATGAACTGTCTCTGACATGCTACTAGTGTCCAAACTGGTTCTTAGCTGGGAACTGTTCTTCAAGCCTGTCAGGTTTTCTGAAACTTCACAATGGAATTCCTATAAGTTCGCAGATTTGAATATACTTTGTCTCCCATACAATGTCTCATGAAAGAGCGTCTGCAAGAACTGATGCTTATCAAGCTCTCTATTCACTGTCCTGAAAGATAAAGCTAGCAATAGTTCTCTCTCATTCTGTGCTTCCCAAAAACTTTCCCTAGGGTTGTTTCTCAAACTGCAAGATCACAGTCTTTGAACAAAGCCACCCCACACTGACTATTCTATTAATTCACTTCTTTGTCTGCTTGTTCCTCATTTTGGTGTCAAGCGTTCAGCTGGCATTTCAGGTATGACCTTTTCAGCTTAGACAGAGGCCTGGCCAGTCAAGGCCTTATATTAAAGAATATGCCTGAGAAAAAGGCAACCATAATGCTGTTTACTCTGAATTACCCCACCAAGCATCAGTCACTCTCTGCAAACAGCTGGGACCTCCTTGCATAGAACCACTTCCTGTGGTTTCTTTCCCTGCAAATGAGTCTGAAACTCTTTCGCTAAAATCATAGAATCATTTAGGTTGGAAAAGACCTTAAGATCATCAAGTCCAACCATGATATAAGTTTTAGGTTGTTTTTCCTCGTAAAAGCAAAAACGAAATTGAAACCAGAGCTTCCACTCTCCTGTTGAGGGCTCCAATCCGTTGCAACAGCACCTGGTTATTTGATAAGGCAGCAACTTTTCTTCCATCTATACAAATTACGACATCAAGGTGCTGCATCCCACCCCTTTGTGTGGGATGAATTCCCTGAACAGCTCTGTATAACCCTCCTCCAACTACATAGGTGTAACGTAGAGAGTGGTCACCGTAAATCTTGGGTCCTGGGCAATTTGGACTCTTATGGGCCACCTTGGTCTTAGAGTCCCATGCCCTGTGTCACATCGGGGTAGTGGCATATGTACTGAATGGACACCAGGCAGAATGAGGGGAAAATGGGAAGGCTTTAGAGACTCACTCTAGTCTTAGCCTTTAACTACTCATTTGCCCAGGTGTGCAAACAGGGGCAGGGAGGTCTTGTGTGGAAATAGCAGGCACATGCAGCCTGTAAGAAAGGAGTTAGAGGTGGGAGAACTGCAGCTGTGGGTGTAGTACCTAATCCCTTGGTGTGGGGTGTTCTGCTGACAGCTACGATACTGATTCAGTCATCAGTGGGCATCTTACCCAACCTCTCCGGGGCTGGCTTTTTTCCAGCGCTAATAAACTGAAAACAATAATGCAGTAATGAAATAAACACAACCTTGTAAAATTAATTAATGCTTGTACATATGGTACATACTGTAATAAGGGGATATAAAAGCGTCACATCTTGCTGATTCTCATGTTGGGTTGAAAAGATCTTTGTAAAGGGCCTATCTTCTATCACTGGAGTGGGAAAATTACTACTTGTGGAAAGGGTAGGTATGCTGCATATCTCGGCTTCTTCCTAATGCTCCTAAGACAAATTGCGCAATTAACTTAATATGCCGATCCTATAACTCCGTTTCTGCGTACAACATCCTCCCTGAACGTTTTAATCGCAGCGGTAAATTCTGCTATAAGCTGAGGAGGCAGGGAGGTGCAATAACCTTGGAGGACGCCCGAGGGACCACTCGCCCTGCCCCTCCGTCATGGATTTGGGATCTTTCGGTGTGTGTCCCCCCCCCCTCCCCGCCCTTCCTCCCCTGGCCTCCTCCCGGGCGCGTGCGGGGCTCCAGCGCATTCCCGGCCGCGCTCCCCGCATTCCCGGCCGGCGGCTCACGCCGGCGCAGGCGGCGCGGGGGAGGACGCGGGCAGGGAAGGGGCTCGGGGAGGCGCTGAGGAACCACCGCCGCTCGCTCCGGCCCCCAGCGCCCCGGGCAGCCCGCAGGCGGCACAGGAGCCCCGGCAGCCCGGTAAGCAGGGGAGTCGCTGCGGGAGCGGGGGGGAAGGGGAGAAGGGAGGGAGAGGGAGAGAGACAGAGAGAGAGAGGGAGCCCTCCTCTCGCCCGCCGGTTCCCGCGGGGGCTGCCGCGGCGCGCCCGCACACCCTGCGGCACCGCTGCCGGGGAGCGGCCGAGCGGGGCTGCGGAGCAAGGGGCGGCCTGCGGCGGGGAGGGCTGGGGGACGGGACCGAATCCTGCCGGGGGTGGCCCCTCTCCCCCTCCCCGGGGGCGCTCGTTGTTGCCCGGCGGCTCCCGCCGCAGAACCCGCGGCGCTGAGCCGGCCAGACTCGGTCCGCACCGCCGGGCGGGCGGGAGCGCATCCTCCCCCGGCTCCGGATCGAGCTCAGCCTCCGCCGGCTCCGGGCTCAGCCTCCCCTGGCTCCGGGTGCGGGCTCACCCTCCCCCGGCTCCGGGCTCGGGCTCATCCTCCCCCGGCTCCGGGCTCAGCCTCCCCCGGCTCCGGGCTCAGCCTCCCCCGGCTCCGGGCTCATCCTCCCCCGGCTCCGGGCTCAGCCTCCCCCGGCTCGGGGCTCATCCTCCTCCGGCTCCGGGCTCGGGCTCATCCTCCCCCGGGTCCCGGCTCACCCTCCCCCGGGTCCCGGCTCACCCTCCCCCGGGTGCGGGCTCGGAGCAGCGGGGCAGGCGCTGCGGGTCCCCTCCTCCTTCCCCCGGCCGGATACACAGTGTCAGACCCGGAGAGCGCGGAGAGAGGTTTGGTAATTATTTTAATTTATTTCTTTCTCTTTTTTTTTTCGTTCTCTTCCTCTTTTCCTCCTTCTCCTCTTATTTGCCGGGAGTTGCTTGCGTGCTGGGGCGGGGGCGCTGAGAGAGCGGAGGGGGGGAAGGCGAGGGTCAGTGGTTTGGAAACGGGAATTGGTTCGGAAAAGCGGTAGCTGAAGGTAACAACCGCCCGCTGGGGCATGCTGGAGGGAAGCGAAAAGATGAGATAAAATAAAATAAAAAACCACCGCCCAAAAGCCACCTAAAAAGATGGTGTGGGGGGAGAGGAAGAGGCGACGGCGTGGATGGGGGGTGGCGGGGCTGGGCTGGGCAGGTGCCGGGAAGGACCAGGATGCGCTCTGGGTGGTACCCCAGGGGGGGCAGCTTCTGTTTTTATTTGTGAGAGTTGGAGCCGGGGCGCGACCGTGCGAGTGAGGGCAGGATGTGGTGAGCGCCTCCCGCCCTGCCCGCAGCGGGGTTTGCTCCGGGGAGGGGGTAAAACCTTCAGTGCTGGGCTGTCTAAAAAAAAAAAAAAAAATAAAGGAAATAAAGGAAGATCTAATTGGAGGGGAGGCTTGCCTTTTTGTTTTCCTGCTATTAGGCCCATACGGTGGTTGGTTGTTAGTTTGGTTTTTGTTTGTTTGTTTTGGGGTTTTGTATTTATTTGGCTTTTTTGTTTGTTTTTTTTTATAAGAAGTGTAGTATCAGCAGTAGTTTTAATGATATGAGGAGGGCTCCTTTCTCTGAGCCTTGGTGCTGTTTTATGTCTCTTGGCTGGGAAATGACTGGATGGCCCCTGCTGCCCACCACCGAGACTTATCCCGAATTTTGTTACAGGATCCTTTGAGGATATCCTGGGTTCTCTGGAAACTAGAGACACGTGACCTTGTCTTGTCTTATCCAGCCCTTCACGCTAATGTTGTTACTCGGAACAATTCGCTTTTAGGTGTTTGCCTCAGAGCCTTTTAAGGGCATAACTAAGTCGAGAAATAACTAGTGACAGGCCATTATCTTGCAGCGGGAAGCACTAAAACTAAACGGGATTTGCTTCACCCAGAAGTACACCGTTTGCACTATAAATTCAGTCAGAAGGCTAGTTTTGCATCTTTGTTTAGACTGAGAGTCTGGTATCTCCGAAGGTCATTATTAGGCTAGAAAAACGTGTTCTAAAATCCGTATCAGCTCTAATCCTGTTTCTCTTGAATTTGTGTTAGAATAAGTGTGAAGTTGAAATATTAGATGATCCCAAGAATGTAACAAAGTGCACGGCCCTTCAGAAGCTTTCAGTACCAAAGCTGGCACTGCTTTGGCAGTTAGTTTAGAGTAACTTTCTGCGTGTGCTGGTGTTCTGGGAACCTTCATCTTCACTTGATAAGAAGCTGATGGCAGTTCAGAGATCTGCTACTGGAGTTTGTTTTGATTTGCACTGCTGTATCGAAAGCATCATCGTTTCCTGCTTACCTGTAATGTTCTTGACTAGAAAAGTGGAGGTTCTGTTCGTTACTGATGTACTCATCTTCTTTGTAAAGAAACTGCATAGTTTAAATATTTCACTGATAGTTGCCTTAGTGAAGTTGTAAAATCCTTGTTGCAATGTAGTGCTTTAATCTCCCGATCTATTGTGTTCTCCTGATAACTTGTTTTTACGTAACTACAGTGTTTTAAAACATTTCCTCCGTGCTTTGGGGTGTTTGTTTAAGTTAAAGTAACTGTAAATTTCAATACATAGGTGATGAGAATAGAAAGTTGGGGGGGGCAGAGATGCATTCACTCAAAGGTATCTGAATTAAACATGAAGCAATAGCAGATTTAGGCCAGCCTTATACTATATTTAGAGGATGTTCGAGGATGCACCTGAGACTATCACAAAGCTGCAAATTCCTCAGTTCTGCCAATTCAGGTTTCAAGTCTAATCCCTATTAAGGCTTGTTTAAATTAGTGGTGGGGAAGTGGAGCTTTAAAATACCTTGAAGACCATGTAAGAAAAGCCTGAGTAAATAAAGCCCATAGCGTGTCAACTGGGGGGAAAAAAAAAGAATCTAGAGATCAACTGCTAGAAAAGTAATAGGAAGTGGCCTGTTAACAGAGGCACGAAGTTTGTGGCTCTGTTATGGGAGGCAGATTTGACTGAGAATTTCCCTGTGCCTTCCCCAAAGTCAGTTCAGATCTGACAGACCTGGATCTCGGGAGGAGGTGGCTGGGGGAGGTTGGGAAGGTGTGAGGGTACTGGCAGGGAGAACGTGGATAATGACAGGGCAGAAGGATTGTGACAGGGACTACTGGTAATATGACCAAGGGCACAGAAGCTGTCATGTGGTCTGCATGGTACAGTAGAGGAACACGAAGGAGTGGCCAGTGTCTTCAGAAATCCTCGGATACTGATGATTTCAAATCCCGTGGCAGAGTGTAGATTCTTGCTCCAAAGGAGCAGACTGCATTGTCAGTGTAATTGGAAAGAAAATTGTGGGTTTTTTTCTGTACCTTTCACATAGGAAGCTCCTAACTCTAATCAGTTTGCAAGTTTTTTTTTTTTTTCCCAGCCGAAAATAATTTTGACCTATACAAGGGACAGATCATGTGAACGAGGGCAGAGGGAAGGGGAAAAAAAGAAACGTTTTGAAATTGGCAAGCTAAGAGAGCTCTTCTTTTTTAAATGATATGTGTGTGATACCATAATCTGAGTAGTTCTTAGAAGACAAAGGGCAGAGAAGAGTAAGTCAGGGAGGCTGAGGAAATTCTACTGACAAGGGCTTGACTCATCTGGGCTCTATTGCTTATCTTAATACGTCGCTTTGTTTCTCTGTGTTTGTAGGAAAATGTTGGGAATAAAAGCTGCAGGGGGTAATGTTAGCATTGTCCTATTGCATTACTACCCTGTTGTTACCATGAAAAATTACAGCATTCTTAGTCCCTAACAGTCCTTGGTCCACAAAGGACACTTAAGAAATGAAAGTCTCAATATTGCAATGCTGTCCATTGAGATTGCCTAAATGATCAGCTGTAGGCCATAGAAAGAGTTAGGCATCACCAGATGTACGTAGAAATAAGGACAACCTGAAGGATGTTCGCTCCCCTGGCTCAAGCAGCTGTTACACAGAGGCATTCCCATGTTGGTGAGCCCTTCACCTGTGTCCACGTGAAGCCAGGCTGGAGACAACCAGATGTCTGCAAGGCGAGGGGCGAGGCTCGGCGGTGGTTTTGATTCGCCACAAACGTGGGCTCCGGCCCAAGGGTCATCCTGCCTTCCCGCCTCACCTCTGGCTACGCGTTCCCGGCCTCCCGCTCGTGCTGGCGCTGTCGCTCCTGGCCCAATGCGAATCTGCTCTCGCCGTCGCCGCTGGCCTGGTTTTCAGCTGGATGAGTTCCTGGGTCTGACTCAACGCGTGGCTAAAACGCGCCGAGGAGTCAGCGGGGACGCGTGCGCCGGGGGGAAGAGCGGGGGGATCCTCCTCGCGCCCCGCTCCGTGGGAGCCCCGGCGGGACCAGACTAAACCAGCGAGGCACCTGCGGCCTCGGGAGCTCACCTGGCGCTGCGCTAACACTTCTTGCACGGCTCCCAGATGTAGCTTGGCTCCTGTCTGGGCGCTTTGGAGGGCGAGGAGCCTGTGTCCAGTCGCCTGTGCAGACGCACCCTTCAGGGGTCTGGCGGACTGAGCCAAAGGGGAAACTTGAATAAAGAGTATACTGCAGCAGATGTTTTGTCTGTTATTGCATTTTTTTTTTTTCCCATTCTGATTTTTTTTGAGTGGTGAGACTATAACTCCCATTTTTTTCACACCATCTGAAGTAGATGTTTTCTCTGTGGTGGTTTTTCTAGGTTTTTGTTTTGGTTTGTTTGTTTGTTTAGGTCTTTTTTCACAGTGCTTTCAGGCTTACTTTAGAATACAGAGTTGTCTTTGGGGGATATACAGTGTTAAAATTACGGCTAACTAGGTCCTTACATAGTGAAACAGTCACTAGTAGGATTTTATGTGTAGGCATGTAATTAATGTTCTGTTGGTAATTACTGGAAACTCTTTTCTCCCTCAGAACTCTGGCTATAGTAATTTTTGTTCAAGCATGAGGCATATTGAAGGTTTGGAAAATATACCTGTAATTCACTGTTATTGTGTTCAATTCTAAGCTTATTAGCTGTGTATTGCAAGAGTTGCTTGTCTGCAGGTTTCCCTTTGTACCTGTGCTTGGGCAGTTTCAAGTGACTGGAAATGGCAAGGGGCTCAGTTCTTCCATCCGTGATCACAAAAAAAGATACCTTGTTCCCCAAAAATACACTGTTGTGTTTGATTCCGAAGTTTTCTCCTTACTGAAAGTAATTTTTGAGCAGCTGTGCCCTTAAGAGATTCATATAATAGGTTTTCTATTTAACTTTTAACCCATTACACCAGTATCCATCATCCATATCTGCTCTGAAAAGCAGGAGGTTGTCCCGTGGGAACAACACAAGTACAAAACTTAATGACTGGTTAATGAATTCGAGAATGGCAGGACTGGTCACAAACCTATATGCTTACAATTTAATTTCTAAGGCTGTCTTTTAGCCTTGCCTTATCCAAGCCCGGATCCATGTTTTATTGTGTCCAAAGATGAAAAGCAATTTTACCAACAGATGGTCTCTGGAAATAAATGTAAGTTTTTGGTTTTGGTTTTTTTTTTTTTTATTCCAGGTTTTAATGGCTGTGTTTATCTTTGCAGCAGACTCAGTTTTTACGGATGTTTCTCTGCAATGCTGTATAAAATTGGGGCCAGCTGGACTGACAGCTCCTTTTTGTTTGTTTGTTTGTTTGTTTTTGGTTTCACTTTTCTGAAAGCAACCCTAAACCTCATTGTTTAAATGAAAAGGAGGGTTCACTGATTTCATGTAAAGAATGGGAATTTATTTTGTTGTAGGTGGTTCAGGAGGGCCTTTTCTTGTTCAGGGAATGCTGAATATAATTACACTGTAGTGTCACAACCCTCTCTAAAATACTCCTTCAGAAACTACTTTAATACTGTGAGTGAAATTATGAAAATCTAAATTGACTTCAATTTTGTCAGCAATGCTGTAGATGAGCAATAAGGAAAAGGTTCTTACAAAGCTATGCAGTTTAAAGGAATGGAAAACAATAATAAGTGTTACATTGACACTGAGTCGGTCACACCTGGTTTTGAGGGAAATCTGGAAAGCAGAGATGCTATGTAGAAAAAGTACCAGCCCCTTTCAGGAGTGTTAATTCCTACACTACACCCCAGTAAATCCTAAAAGAGAGAGAGTCTTAATTTAGTCACAAAATGTGTGGGTATTAACAGAGCTCGGCAGGATTCGAAAAGGTTCTGTGAGTTCACAATGGCTTAGGTGTTACAGGTGATTTTGGTAGCAGCCAGAGGTGGCACCATGTAATGATTCACTGGTGGCAAGTGAAATGGCCTGACTCATCTTTATAGGTGTGCTGTGATAGCTCAGAGGAGAGTGACAGCTGACTGGAGCTGATGCTGTTTTCTCATTAGCAGGGGGGTCCTTGCACTTGGAGGAGGTTGTAGCTGTAGCAATCAGCACTGCTTTGGCCAAACACAGAACACTCATTTTGGAAATATATTTTTCTGTGGCTGCTCTTGCTGACATATGAATTTTTTTTTTTTATTTTTTTTTTTTGCCTGCTTTCTCTGTTTTGAGACGTAATGTGAATAATTGTGCTTCTCTGAGGTTTGCTCCCCGGTGCAGTATGAGTAATGGAAAGGAAAGAAGAGGAAGGGAACCGCTCTTTCTGCCAGTCTCCTGCGGAGCTGGCAGGATGGTGGAACCAGGGACTGCCACAAATCTTTTTAAAACCATCTGCTTTTACCACCTGTCATTGCTTATTCACAAACACACGGTCTTGTTGGGCATTAGTATTAAAAATCTTGCTCTGTAAGCATAAAAATGGATAGGTCCCTACTTGAATTAGGGGCATATAACGGGAGAATTTCCAAAGTACTCTGTTGTGGGGGAGAGGTGGGGAGAGGGAAGTAAAAAGACTTGGCTGCCCAACACCTTCTGATGTAGTACCTGCTCACAGTGCTCTCTTATTTTTGTTATCAGCTGGATAGCATGATTCTGTTTAAACCTAATTTTAAAGGACGATTTTGAGGGTGAAGTTTTTTTACAGAAGGAACCCTTAGCAGAACTGCTGCATACACTGACATCAGTTTATTCATTGCTTCTAGCTTTAAGTCCAGGACTACTTCTAGATTTCCTTTGGCTGTTGAATTAAATGTCATGGCTGTAAAGGACCCAACTCCTTTGTTGGGCAAGAAGATTTTTGAAGAGACTGAGACTGTTGGTCCTCAGGCCATTAATGAGACAGCCAAACTCTCATGTACTCACATTTCTAAATTGAACGTGACAGACAGAATTATACCCTTAGTTAACCCTCAATCCAACCTCACTACTTTGCTTCTGATCCTGCAGCCTGCAAAAAACCGATCTGCTCGCGTTTCTGACAGACGATCTGTTTATGCAAGCTCAGAGCTCTGATAGCTGTGTAGTCTGACACTGTGGATTCCACTTCATTCCCGTGGCTGCAGCTGGAACTTCTCAGCCTAGCTCTTTACGTGCCCTGTGATCCTCTCTCCGGTAATGCACGTTATTGCTTTGATGTGGTTCTGCTTGTACTTCCCCACGGAGCCCTTGTGCAGGAAGAGATGAAATCCCGGGTCAGGATGTTACAGACGTTGAATGACACTGTCTTCTACCAGTGACCTCCTTCGAGCCCTCATTGCTGCTCTCTTCACTACATACCCCAAAACAAACTAAGCTAATACGCTCTTAGTGTGGAACAAACTGTCAGTGATCTCTCTGCGCTTTTTTGGGTCTGTCTTTGCATCTGAAATAAAGTTGATGCGGGGAAGAGAGGGCAAGGAGCCCAGCAGTACCAGGGTGTTTATGCCATGCTCTGTTGCATAGACAGGAACAACCATCAAATCTTGCACCCAGATACAGTAGCCAAACCTGCCAACTCAGTGGAAAACCTTGGTGGTTCTGCAAATAACCAGTAACTTTTGTCATAACGCTGTCTAGCTGTAGTTTTAATTTTTCTTCGTTCTTGGCTTTATGTTCAGGGACTGCTGCTTTGTCCTGTGCATCCTCAAAGCAGCCAGTGGCTTTCTGCTGTACTTGAATTCAAGGTTTCAGGGCATCCTAAGCAATATCTTGATTTGATGGGAAATACTTGGTCTTGATGCACTTCTCAGTTAACTTTTTTTTTTTCATTTCCCTTATTTACTAATCTCTGTGTCCCCTCTCAGGCATTTTGTGTTGTTCTTTTGCCTAGTTCTGCAGGTGCCAAGCTGAGAGAGCTCAGGCTGTGTCCACAAACACTCATTTTGTGCCTGATGTGTCTCACCTTTGTTTTGGCCTATCCCTGACCCTTCACTGCCTGTGTAGCATCAGGCAAACTGCTGGCTGTCTGTTAATCCCTGTGGCTCAGAAAAGAATTCGGCCCATCTCCACCATGTTCTAAAGCTGTCTGTATTTACACTAAAATGAGTGTTTTACAGGCACCTGTCCTAAATCCTGCACACTGCTGTTGGCTACAGGGTCCAGCTCAGATGATCTGTGGAGAGTCAATGTTCAGTTCCTGGTACTGGAATGCTCCATACACGGGGCATCAAGTGGTGTGGTCCAGCATTTTTTTTTCTGCTGGATGTTTGTGCTGGACCATCCACAGCTGAGATGCTGGCAGTTGTTTTTCTGCAATGAGTTCTTCTGAGTTTTCCAGCCTTGGAAAGCCCGTTTATTGCTTTGATTAACTAAGGGTTTTTCCAAGGACTGATTAGGTGTTGCTCACCGCTGACAAACTTGCCCACAGAGAATTTCCAGCAAGGCGTATCAGGGAGAAGGTGGAACTGTGTGCTCCCAAAATGATGTGATGACAACTCATATTTAAAGATGAGGTCTCTGGACTGTGCCAGCAGAGTGGTACTGTTGAGCCAACCACATAAACAAAACTAAACTGTGCTCTGACAGCAAGTCAGTCACAGCATACAGCTGCATTAGCTGCTCATACTACACCCCTTAATTTCAGGTTCCTCTTGGAAACCTTTGCCTGTTAATGCTGCATTTACTGCAGCGTTGATTTTCAAGTCATAAGTGGTTGAGTTCCAATAGCCACCTTTCTGCTGGTGAATCATCAACAGGCTGAAGTTGCATTAATACTGAACACATTTTTGTCATTTTTTTTCTGGAAGGCCAGGTTGCCCCCACACCACGATGGTGATATACATAGGAGGGCAGGTTGGTTGCTTTGTGACTGCCTCTGCATTGCTCTTGACGTTAAATATGATTTTCAACTTCCAGTCTAAAAGGGCTGGCACATCTAGCTATTGGTATTTCACCTTAAAGGTTGGATTGTCTTGTTGAAAAATGAAAAAACATTATGCAATGCCAGAGCTTCCTTTGCTCACCATAGATTGTGTCCTTGAAGATGAGGAAGTTCTTGCCTTCTGAAGTGACATAATCCGCATTTATCAAAAACCAACTCCTCTGCTTGTCACTAACATTTCATTTCCATAGCAGCCTTGGTAATTCTTGTTCTGGGAGATGAATTAAGGTGATCTGGAACCCTTCCTGAGAACTCACCTCTGCTCTGAGATTTACGTGTTCGACATGGTAAAACAGTCACAATACTGTAAATCTTTCATTAATTGACATGGCGCCTTCAAAGAGAGTAATTCTCTTACTTGCCTCATACGCCTACACAGAGTGTGACTAATGTGATTGTGACTGTGAGCCCTTAAATAAGAAGTGGAATTACAGAAGTAGGTCTCATAGCATTCCTAGATACATAGCAGGAAACTTGTACCTTGTCCTGTGGGTGAGAAGAGTAAGCTAAATTTATCGCATCTGGTAGCTGGAAGTAATCAAGACAGGAGGATTCCTTTTCATGTGATGCATGCAAGTCCTTACATGGATTTTTTACTTTAAACACAGACCATTTTCAGTGTGCTGTCTGTATTTTCACTTTGGAGTAGCACTGGCAGCATTTGGTGCTTTGCTCCATGTGGCTTTGTAGAAATACCACCCAGTACTGCTGACTCACTTATAAAATTAAATAGGCACCTCCTCATTTATAAAATTAAATAGGCACCTCCTTGCACTTATCTTTTCTCTTTGTGTCTGTCTTTCTGACTTTGAAATTTTTATCTGCTATGTGCAACCTTATGTCCTTTCCATGCAAAATGCAGTGCCCAAGATATCCCGTGTTGGGATACTTTTAATCTAAAGTGCTCATAATTGCCAGCAGCAGCTTCCTTTAAATTATTTACAGAATTTTCACTCGAGTGTCCTATAGGTGATTGGGTTTTTATTCTGTACAGTGCTGTGCAAAAATCTTAGCAAACAAGAAACTTCCACTTGCACCTGTTTGACCCTTGTTTTGAAGATTCAGGAAGATTAAGGGCAGGGAAATACATCATGGATAACTAATTCTGTGATGAAAAGGTCACACTTCATTGCCTTAGCTTTTTGAAATGCTATCTTTCCCGTGCTTTATGGAAATTGACCTTCTTCCCTTTAAAAAGCAAGTTCTGAAGGAATCTGACTGCAAAATTAAAATATGTCAGCTTTCTGTTTTCACTGTCCTCCTGTTCATAAGTTGTAAACATACAACTGTAGAACTCACTTTTTTGTGTTGAGCATTTCTTCATTGATTAAGTAATTTCTTTATTATATTGCAAATAAATATCATATGTAGTGTTATCAAGGGAGCATATGTTCTGATATCTGAGGATAAACATGAGAATTATACTATTGTTTCTCCACCAAAACTGCATGATACAAGAACAAAATATTCTGGGCCACAGGTTAAGTGGTCTCTATCCTCTTGAGAACATTTTCTGCCAGAACATGTTGATTTTATTGGTGTAGTAAGTCTCCTGTATGTGTACTTTGTGTTTACTCGTAGGCTCACTGGAGATGTGCATTTTCATTGTAAGAGTGTGGCATTAGTACCTGAAAGCAAAGGGAGCAAAGCAAAGCACGTGAGTGATAGTCCTGGGTACAAAGTATGTGGAAATCAGGTGAATGTGGTAGATTTCAGATCAGATGTGGAGGTCTGCCAGTGTGCCAAATGCTGAATGAAGAGGAGCAGGACAGTGTTTTACACTTGTGTTTCCCACTTTACTGTTGCTAAAGAACATGAGATTAACTCTGCTCAGCCCTGTGAGGCACATCTGGAGTGCTGTGTCCAGTCCTGGGCTCCTCAGGGCAGGAGGGACACGGAGC
>JAYRBT010000042.1:54894362-54910311 GCA_036023395.1 Myiotriccus ornatus
AATGGCACAAGAGGAACGGGCAGGAACTGATGCCCAGCAAGTTCCAGCTGGACAGGAGGAAGAACTTCTTTGGTGTGGAGCAAGCACTGGAAGAGATTGCCCAGAGAGGATGTGGAGTCTCCCTGACTGGAGATATTCCAGAAGCATGTGGACACAATCCTGTGCCCTGTGCTCTGGGATGACCCCCCTTGAGCAGAGAGGTGGGACCAGATAATCCACTGTTGTCCCTTCCAGCCTACCCCATCCTGTGATTCTATAACACAGAGTGTATGTGTTGGATTAACACATATGGTAGTGATTGGTGTTTAAAAACTGCATTTGATGGAAATGGCTTCCCTTCTTTTGTTCTGAGTGAACACTGAAAGTTGGCAGCAGCACGGTGGGGTTTGTCTGAAGACCTCTGGAAGCACTGCCGTAAGACAGCATTTGGGTCTTCTTGTTTCTCAACTCAGGAGCAAGTAGTGACAAGTCTGCAGCAGATTGTAGGTCCCTGGTGAAGTCAGAAGAAAGGGTATGTGACAGTCTTGCACTGAGCATTCTGGAAGGTAACCTGGCAGGTTTGTCAAGACAGCGATGAGATCTCTAATGTCAGGGAAGGGGACTCGTGCTGGGTCTCCCTCCTTCCCCTGAAGGAACCACATCCTAGCAGAATCCACATGGAACCTAGTAATTTTAGTCCTGTTAAGTAAGTACAAGGTCATGTGTCAGAAAGGGAAGTTACTCTGCATTCCTTCAGGTATTTTGGAGATACTGTTAAGGGTAGGGTCAAAAGTTCTGTCTTTGTGCTGTGGGTATTTCTCAGCTCTCTGTTCTTCTCCCTTAATCAGCATTTAGAGGCCTAGTGCTCTGAATATTTGGGTTCTCTTCTTTCCAATATCACTGGCTATTTGAGGCAAGTACTTTATGCTAGATGGCTGCTCATTAGGATGGGGAGTAGAGCCCTTTCCTGTTTTATAGGGGTGAGGTGAGGATAAATACTGTGTTTTCAGAGCCGAAGCAGTGTGGGATTGAGTCTTGCAACGTGGCCCACCGAGCAAGAGGCATGGTACATTCCATGGTACATACATGGTACACTTGTACAAAAGCGAAGATTGCCTGGGACAGCGTAATTAAGCAGTGATGCACAGGCAACACAGAATATTTTACTATTCAGGGCTACTTAGAAAAGGTGGTTATGTTCAAATCCATCAGGCTGGGCAGGATTTATACTGGGATGCTGGAAGATACAGGTGATGCAGTTGCAATTCTCTGTTAAAAAAGAATAGCAGAGGGTTTCCTGGTGAGTAGGGAAGGGCTATCATTATACCCATCTTTAAGAAGAGAAAGAAGGGTAGCTCAGGAAACTTTAGGCTAGTCAGCCTTCCGCAATCCCTGGAAATATTATGTGTCATGTTTGTTTCCAAATGTGAGGAGAATGAGAAAGTAATCATTACAGTTCACCCAGATGTACCAAGGGCAAAAAGTATTTGACCAGCCTAGGTGCCTTTTGTAATTAAATGACCACATATGTAAATGTGGGGACATTGGGGGATAAATTCTTCCCTGTGAGGGTGGTGAGCCCTGGCACAGGTTGCCCAGAGAAGCTGTCTCTGTCCCATCCCTGAAAGTGTCCAAGGCCAGATTGGATGAGCAACCTGGTCTAGTGGAAGGTGTCCCTATTCAGGGAGGGAGTTGGAATGAAATGATTTTTAAGGTCCCTTCCAACCCAGACCATTCTACGATTCCATGACTTCAGTGGGATTTTTGTTATCCTCTCTCACCTAGGAAGTTGTTGAAGTGTATGGATTGTTATATTGATTGAAAATTGCATGGATATTTGGGTTCACAGTATAGTCCTCAGTGGCTCAGTGTCTCATTGGAGACAAATAGAAAGTGTCCTGTGAGGGATTGGGCCAGTGGTGTTGCCTCTCTGGTAATTACGTAGATGGTGAGACAGAATGCACCCTGAGAAAAGTCATAAATCCCATTAAACAGGACGGAGAGTTTAGTACACCAAGTGGTACCATTTCAATTCAGCTGGATCTTGGGAAGCCTGAGAGCTTTGGCCAGCAGAAACCTCATGAAGTTTAGTGAGAATAAACATGAAGTTCTGTGCCTGTGCAGGTTAAATCCATGCAGCACTACAGGCTGGGGAGCAACTGGCTGGACTGTGGGAAAGCAGTGGGATGTGATGGTTGCTGCCAGGTTGAAAATGAGTCAGTGGTGCATTTTTGTTGCAAATGAGGCAAGCAGCATAGTGGTCTACATCAGGAGTATGGCCAGCAGATCAGGGGAAGTTATTATCCTTGTCAGCATTACTGAGCACTGTGCTCCTTCAGTCCTCAAATGACAAGCACAAGGTTCAGAATATGGAGAGAGAACTTCTAAGGTGATTTAGTAGTGAGGAGAGATGGAGGTCATTGGGCTGCTCTTTTGACAAACCTTGGGAATAAATACCACAATGCTCACATGACCATAGGAACCCAAGTAATGTGCTTTTTGTTTAAATTATTTATTGAGCATTACATCTATTGTGGCCATTACTTCTCTCTTCATAGGTGTTCTGGGAGCTGTAGAAATGTATAGAAATCTGTTTTTCAAATTAATTTGTCAAAACAAAAGAGGGAGGTGAGAAAATCGGCTGTCAGGATCATAAGAGATCTATTTTCGCAGATCAGTGTTCCTGATTGCTTGTTTTCAATTGAGTTGGTAGCTGGTTTAGGTCTGTGATTGACTGTGAGTGCTGCAAGATTTAATTGAAGAAGCCAACTCATGGAAAGGGGGAAGAGTAGTCCACTAAAAGCCAGGATAATTGGGAGTATGATTTTATCAGTAATCCAGGGTAGGAGTGCAGACAGAATGGGGTCAGCCTTTGACAAGATAGAAACACCCAGAGTCCTGGTTCCCCAAACCCACAGCCCAAGTCCCACTGCCAGGAGCCTGTGGGAGGGACTTTCCGTGTGCCCTGGGCACCAGCCCTCCCTTGAGGGAGGCCAGGAAAAGGTGTTGCAATCATATGTTGGTCTTCCTTTTGTGGTTTATCTGGCTCCCAGATAAACACCGATGCCAGCTGCATCGCGGTAGGAACATGCAGATGTGCCTGTATCACTTCAGGGCTGATTCCAGTCCCAAACCAGTTTTATTTCTTTCACTTCATGCCTGAGCCAAGAAACCCTACAGACCTGAGTGGAGCCAGTTTAAGGGAGATCAAATCTCACTGAGGTTGCTTGGGATTATATAGAGAACAGCAGAGAAAACGGCAACCCTCTAAACATTTTATGTTCTTAAGCCAGGAGAAGTGGGCCTGGAAAAGCCTGGGTTTGAACTCTTGACTTCAGCTGACGTAAGCTGAGTCAAAATACTACACCGAACTAAAGCTTAATTAACATGTAGTCATGTTCTTGCATTTCCTCATTCAGGATATTTCTGTGAAATACCTTTCCAGACTATGCCTATGTGATTAAAATAGGCATTACTGCTGATTTACTGCTCTCTCTTTTTGGTGGAGTGCTATGCCATAAATATAGTGCCATGTAGAAATCCTGCTCTGAGTAGATGTGGACTTCCTTCCTATGGTTGGTATTGCCATAGCAACACTTCCCTCCCAACCATGACTGTAATTACAAAAGTTGCCATTGATCTTATATATGTGGTAATTACACCTGTATTTAGCAATGGAACTCTTAATGTCAAACAAAATAAATACTTGCTTTTTTTCCCCCCTAGTCATTCTCCTCCAAGCCTCGATCTTCATTTCAGCAAAATAATTTTATTTTTAGGAAATTCCCTTTATCAGTTTTTCAGTAATTTGTTGCTAGATGTGAACACAGTTTTTCAGTCTCTGGATTTAGTAAGTCTACTGGAGCTTAGTTTAAGCATCAGCATTCACTGTGGCAGTATTACTGGAAAGGTTCTTGGTAGGAACATCTCTGCCTCTGCTGGATAAATTTTCACAAGGGGATTATTAGGACCTAATCTGGATCTCAGAGGAGACAAATATGAAAAAAGGACATTATTTACACATATTTCAAAGGCAGTATGTTCCTGAGAAACATTTCTTACGTTCATGTAACAGGAATATGTGTGTGCTCATATTGGTTTTCAATCCAGAAGTAGGAGCAGCAGCCAGGGAGTAAGTGTGTGCATGAGACGTGTCAAAGTAGTCAGTGTAGGAAGCAAATCACCACCAAAAATCACTTTTTTTTTCTGGTGATCTTCACTGGGCCTTCC
This sequence comes from Myiotriccus ornatus, assembly GCA_036023395.1. Taxonomy (NCBI): domain Eukaryota; kingdom Metazoa; phylum Chordata; class Aves; order Passeriformes; family Tyrannidae; genus Myiotriccus; species Myiotriccus ornatus. Next base: position 54,898,572 of record JAYRBT010000042.1, read on the forward strand.
AGATGTTCTTATTTAGGGCCTGGGCAGCGCTGTCTTTGCCGAGCAGTGTCTGTTTTCCTGGGGAGCTGAGTGTTGCAGTGTCGATGCAGTCCGAGCGTGTGGAATGGAGCAACCCTGGCCACACAAGTGGTGCAGTGGGACAGCCTCTGTGGCACGGAGGGCTTTGCTCAGCTCTGTGTTTCATGCACAGTGTGCTGCTGAACCCTAAGATGCCTTTTACCTTCCTCTTGGCTGTGCTGCCTGAAAGTGAACTGTATTTGGCTGGAGCCAGTGGATCTCACTGTTAGACCACATGCATAAACCCACAGACCCCTAGGAATTAGAATATATAAAACTGATTCTGATTAAACCTCGTGGATTATGCAAGAGCATTTATGAAATGAACTAAAAAACTGCAGGGTGACAGCAGCCAAGGTAAGAGTGTAATCAATCATGTGTAATCACATTTCGGTCTAGAAGCTGAGGGGTCGTTGTTATGAAAACAAAAACATAAATCAGTTTGAATTCCTTGGATATGATCTGCTGTTTCTTCTCTGAGCAGCCCAGCCGACAAATCCCAGCTGGGTTTGCAGTCATGAGTGATAGACACGGAGTTTTGAAATAAATTGCAACTTCACCTGGATATCTTGGTTCTGTCAGTCTTGCAGTATGGGGCTCGTTCATTTTAAATTCTCCCTCGTGCTTAGACTTTGGACTGGGTTTTATTTGAGAGATTCAAGGCTCTTAAGCTGTAATGTAAATACAGTTTAGTGAAGGACCTTTGCCTCCACAGCATAGGTGAGAAGTGTTTCTGGGCCCCTTTTACCAGAGTGATGCTGCCAGTATGATCCCACCCCTGCTCTCCATTTTCAGTGAGTTCTGAGGGCAGACTCATCTAAACCTCATCTAAACTCAGTTGTCCCTCTCCTGAAGTTGTCCCTGCAGAAGAGCCCCTAATACCTCTATCTTGGTGTGCTTGACATCCGAGACCATAAAGAAAAAAGAGATTGTTGTTATGCCGTGAAGGGTAGAAGTAAAATCACTTGTGTCGCTGGAGAGGAGGAGAGAGAGTGCAGCATATGGCCAGTGCTTTATCTGCAGGGAGCATCACCTTGCACAGATGACTTTTTTGAACCTGACCATGTTTAAAATGAAGCTGTTTGCTGTGTGACAGCAGCAGCACTGTGTGGGCACCTCAGAGTTGCCAGAAACTCACCAATGTCTGTAAATCTTGGAGTTAAGCTGGTTCCAAGCTGGTTATCCCGGGAGTCAGCATGAACTTTATATTGTTTATATACACTGTTCATAATGGAAATTTTATATAAACACCAGCGTGAGATTACAAAGTATAACATGGCATTGGTAGGCAGAAATTTAGATGTGCAAAAATACCTGTGCTGCAAGCCAGGTTTTGCCTCCCAGCAGAGCCTGCCTGTGAGATGTTAGGTATAGAATGTTCACTTTCCTCTCAATCTGAAAACTTAACATGTGCCCCACAGGACCCTGACATATCACATATTTCCCCTATGCTAGTGCAGAGTCTGTCTGTCCCCTTGGTGTGGGATAACCTGGATCGTGGCATTTTATTAAATGAAACAATTAAATGAAAAATATTTCTGTTACTGTTTTTAAGAGTAAGAGATTAGATCTGCAATGGAAGTTCAGCAGAATGAATGATCTGCACTGGTTTGTGGTGACAGAAGATTTTTGGTTTAGTTTCTTCACGGTTAAAAAAAGGTGTTCAAGTAAACTACGGTTGCAGAGAACTTGGTAACCAGACTGCAGAAATCTCTTTTGTTCATCAGTGTGTAGGGATGACTTAGGGGATCAGAAAAGTGTCAGGGTTTGTCCTGGTTTCCTGCTGGAGAATGCAGCGTTTGTAACATGAATATCACGGCCACAGCAGCGTTCTTTCTGAGCCCTTGACTGGCGCTGCCGAAGATGGGGCTGCGTATGTAACTTCTGCTCCGCTCGCCACCCTTCTCGGTCATGAGTTCTGACCTTGTCAAGTGGATTGTTTTCATAACTGCTAAGCAACGGCAAAAACCCAAACCACAAAGCATTATTAGAGCAGCAGTCTGCGTTTCTGTGGCCTCCCACCACGAGACAGAGCCGCTGCAAGCTCAACAAGCTGCAGAAACCCAACTTGGCCAAGTTTGAAGGCAAAACTTTCTTTGGTTTTTCATTTTTTACCATCTTACTAAATCTCCTAAGTGTGAAGGCAGTCAGGGTGTTTTTATGAGCCAGAGTAATTCAAAAGCTCGGTAAAGGTGGCATGCTGTCCTACCTGGTAGTTACATGGATAGATCCAGTGCCTCAAAAGTGCCTTGCATTTCCTCCAAATGCCTGAGGATAATAGTTCCTGGATGCTGCAAACTGGAAGGACAGTGCTGGATATAAGTTTATTAAAGACTTAAGTAAATGGTTTTCATTCAGGTATTAAACTTGTCAACTGTAGTAGTTTAGAGGTTTTTTAAGTTGTTGAAAATACTTCATTTTCTTGCTTAAATAAGTGTATCAAAGGTTGTGTAAATACAACTGGGCACTGAACTGTCGCTTTTTAAATTTGCTCACTGTAAATTTAGTTTTGTTTAATGAATCCTATAAACTGAGCAGATGAGTTGGACCTTGGAACCCTTCCTCTGAGCCTGACTCATAGACATTTTGATTTAGCTTCAGGAATGGTTCTCCTTGGATTCTGTTATCCTCAAGTGACACTAGTTTTGCCAAGCTTGGCTGTTCAGGAAACATAAATCATGTCCTCAAAATCCATGAGAAAGTACTGAATAAGAAAACAATAGGACAAATGAGCAAATCTGTTTGAATTCATGAGCTTCAGTCTTCTCACTGCAAGTAACTGAGGTTATAAGAGCAGAATTCCTGTGTAATCAGGGAGTCTGGGAAGTGGCTGTTCCACACAGACACTGGTATTGCTGGGACAAGATACTGGTCTGGTATTGCTAAGGACAAGGATATTATAATATGGACATAGCCTATAACAGATTTTAGCTATAGCTAAATATGTTATAACATGTTTTATGTTAAATATGTTATAAATACATTGTGTTGGATGATGTCTGCTGGTTCTTCAGTATTGTGCAACTTTCTCGGTACATAAGCTGTCAATTCATTTTGATCATAATCAGGGCAATGTTTCTTTTACTTAGTCGATGGAAGAAGCCACTGAAGTCACATAATGATTAATTTACTGCAAAAATTGTTATGCTGTGGGTACAAAACTTGCCAGAAAATGTAGTGCTTTTGATCTTCTGGGTTATTCTTGATGGGAAATACAATCAGAGCTGACCCAAAAAGGTTACAACGAGGTTCAGCTGAACTCTGTATGGTTTGCATTTTGATCTCCTTGGTTTGGTTGATTTGGGAAAACTTAAGCCCTTTTTTTCCATGGAGCACAGTGTACTTTGCCTTGCTGGTGTGAAACTCAAAGCTTTTACCGTGGCACGGATTTTTTGGTGGTGTGACAATCATCTATAAACTTGAGGTTTAAGTAGTTTATGACTAAACACCTTTTAGCACATTTGGTCTAGGTAGTTAACATTTCAAACTGAATTAACTTTAGGTGGCTTCTAGAGTGAGATTGTAGGCCTTGTGCAGTTTTATTTTCTAATAGACACCATTTAGCTGCTGGTGAGTTAATCTTAGTTAATCTCACAGCTCCTAGAATAATGCATTTCAACACAGTCACGGTGCACTTTAAAGTTAAGATCTAGCAGTCCTATAGGTAGGCATCTCCTGAGGGTTTTGCTTTGTTGTTTGGTTTTTTTTTCCCCTCTGGAGAAGGGAATGTTTATTGTCTCTGTTCCAAGGGCTTCCACATCTAATGTGTAGTGCTTTGATTTATAAACCAATTCATTTGCATTTTCTTTTTCATTAAAAGCATCATGGAGTGTAATGGTTTTTAGTTGCAAATTTGTACCGGCATGTAGTGCTGTAATCTTTGTTTTGACTGTTTGCCACAGCCCAAGTGAAGTGAAATGTTTTGGAACATCTTGATTTTGCTGTCTGACAAGTTTCCTCTAAGAGAAAGCAGATGGGTGTTCATCAGCAGGAAAAGAAGGGATGAAAGTGTGGAATGCACAACAGCAACCCTGCGAGTGGCACTCAGAGTGAGTGCCATCGATGTTCTTTTCAGGCAGACTTGGGCAGGTACTGAACAGTCTGCATCTGATTGTGAAGTGCAGAGGTGCTGAAGCTCACTCCAAGAGTGAATTATCGTAGGAGTTAAAGGCAGCATTGTATTTTATTTATTGATATTTTACATTTAAGCATCTTGGGCATCTGATTATTCCGTGTCTTCTGTTTACGCCTCTGATTCATATTCAGGTAAAGTCCCGTTGTCTAAACGGGTGCATATAATTCTAAATCTCTCTGAAGTGTAGCCTTTTAGAACTTTGTAATTTGTTTCCATTTGAAAGAAGTGCTTCAGATACTGCCCTGAACAGGAGCACACTCCAAATTCACGGATTTAATGAGGTCATCCTGTCCTCTTCTTTGCTATGTTATGGCACACATTATGTCCTTGTAATTCTCTTACTAGCTCATTCATTATGAAACTCTAGCAATGATTTTTCAGATGAGGCCAATAAAATTACACCAATTTGTAGTTTATGAAGTGCAGTCGAGCAAAGAGAAAGTATGTGCCAAAAACAAGTGTTGTGAAATTTCTCTATAATTGTTTTGAAGAGGTTTCCTAACAACAGAGTCATTTCTGTAATAGTCTTTTAAACTCTTCATGCTCATAGAAAGCCTAAAAAATTATGCTCTAGCATGAATTCTAGATGTGAGAAATTCAGATGCATCGTTTCTTTTAAAAGAAATGAGTTCAGGAAATAGTACTTGAAGTGGAAAAGCACTCTGACAGCTGAGGAGCATTTACAGCAGCTGTGCATAATGTCACTTGTCTTAAAGATGATTGCAGTCTGCCCAGAAATAATTAAAGAACATGCACTTCTAGGAGAAATAAGGGGTTGCCATGCTGGCTGAGGGATGCTGTGGCCTTGCTGCAGCAGCTGTGGGAATTCAGTACTAGTCAAACCATAGACCACCAGCACCCATTTCAGCAGAACTTAGGGGTTATCCCCATATGAATGACCTTATTTCCTCATCTTGTACTTGTGTGAGCTTTTCTGAGTGCTAAGCTTACAACTTCACCGTGAACTTGGAAAAATCCTTCCACTTCATGCCCCAGGGTTATCACCAGCCTTCCTGAGATGAGCTTACTGCTGCTGCCCACCCCTTGGCTTCTGCTGTGATTTTCCAGTGGCAGCAGAGTTGCCCTGGTGATGAGGTTTTTCTGGTTGATTTGGGTTTACTCTAATAAGTGGCATGCTGTTACGTAGGGTACAGTTTATAGCGTGTTTGAATTTGGTACCCTGGTGTTTGGGAAGTTTGGAAGACTTCTCAAAGAACACTGATGTAGAGGAGATATATATGCATAATTTCTTTTCCTGTAATTGTGGTCAGCAGTATGCCTAAATAAAACCAGAAAACCCGTGTTTCAGTCCCGGAGGAGTGACACACACTGTACCCTAAAGTACAGAAAACAGTGTCATTAATTACAAAATAATGTATCTTGACTGAGTCTCTGGTGAGCCATTGATTCTCCTCTGTTAAACTGTGGCTGCACTAATTGCCACTCAGCTGTCCTTGCTAATTTGCAATTAAACCTAGTTTCAGATGTGGTTTGCTTTGGGGATTTTTGGTGGTTGGGGTTTTTTTCCCTTGCCAGACAGCAGATTAAAGCAAAACCGCTTTTGGCCCAGTTGTGCAAAACATGCTTCAGTGTGATCCGAGTCAAAGAGATGCTTGACAGCCGAGAGGAGCTCCACAGCTCTGTGCCTGTGGAGATGGTAAACTTCGGGTGCCACAGATGATGTTGCGGAGTGGGTGTTAACAGCAAACAGCTGAGCAGTTCCCTCCAAGGCAAAAGTGAAGGCACTGTGAGAAGATGCCTTCCAGTAGTGCCCTAAAAATCCTACCAGAGCCTGAGTTGCTCTTCTCCTAAGCCACTGCAGATCTTTGCAGCTATTTCTGGACGTGGCTCTGAGACAAGAGAGGAACTGGGAGGGTCGAGAGCATCAGTTGTGCTCCTGTCGGCAGGGTCTTCTGTCGCTGAGGGCTGGAAGCTGAGGCTCGACCCAGAGTGGTTGGCAGGAAGCAGAGCAGCTTGTGAGGAGCCTCCTGTGCCAAGAAGTGATCCTTTCTTTTGAGGGTTGGCTAGGGATGCAGCTCCTGGAGGGCAGTGCTGCTGACATGGCGAATACCAACCTGCTACTCAGAGCTGAGCAGCTGATATAAATGGGAGATGAGAGCGCAGTGCTTTGCAGAATCCATGTGCTTAGCTCTCAAAGCTGTTTTGGAGAAGATAAGAAAACAGAAGGACTGAAGATGCCACTTCCACTAAGCTGTATGTCCGTATCTTTCAGAATTAAAACTTCAGTAGACTGTAAAAGGCCCACAAGACCTGCTAAATGTGCATTTGGAAATTGGAAAGGGCAGCACCCTCTCCATAAATCCTAACTGGGTTTGAAGCCGAGCACTACTGTATGGTTTCTGTGATTCATGAGAACAGCTAAACCCTAATAACATTATGGAACATAGTCATATCTCTCACGGGCTTCCTTTCAGACAACTGAACACTCCTTTTACAGCTACTGTTAAAAATTCATTTCGCCAGTCAGGCTCCGGATAGAGATAGAAAAGTTAGGAACTTGTATTTTACTAATTCTAAATGGAACTGTGCAGAAGGAAATAGGAAACTTGGAAAAGTCAGTTTGTGGGCTGGCTTGAAGAGAATACAGTAACTTGGTTTGTCGTGCTGTCTTCCTGATTTTTAACTGGGAACTGTTTCTGAATTCATAAACGTCAGATGATTTCTTGTCATACATTTCATTTGACCAAGGCCCCCCCATCCCCTGGAAGGTGGCAGGGAGAATCAAAACAACCACCTCGACTTCAAAGTCGCTGTTACTCAAAATGGGGCTGTTGAAACTGTTTTGACACTTGGCCAGGCACTGTGTTTTACAGCCCAGGCCAATTACATTTACATATACGGCAAAGGGAGATCTGATAATCAGATCTGGTTGGAAAAATCCCACTGAAACAAGTCTTGCAAGTGTTCTGCTCTGGCACATTTCGGGCCGTCTCCGAAGCATCCGCAGCCCCCGAACACTGTCCCTCTGTGGGCAGCGCTGGCATCGCCTGCCCCTGGACACTGGGCTGTTTGTCCTGGAGAGGGAAAGGGACAAAACCCTGGGAGCCAAAGCTCGTGGGAGGCTGTGACCTCAGCCCTCAAGGCTGCAAACAGCCCCCCCCCACCCGGGGTGATGGAGCAGAGAGCTGGGAGGGTCCTTGCTGAGGATCCTTGTCTGGCGTATTGAGACATCTGTGGGTTTTCCCTGGGAGGGGCAGGCTGAGTAAAAAACTGAAATAGCAGGTATTTTGCATAATTCAGGAAGGGTTTTTTTTTGTTACTGTTGTCCATTTTTAAAAAAATTTTCTCTGAAAGGGTCGTGGAGGTTGTTTTAATCCTGGATCCGTCCGTCAGTCTTCCTGGAAGGGCACTGCAGCCGAGAGCTGCAGGGTGATTCCTACATCTTGCTGTGAATGTACAGGAGCATTTTTGAATACAAATATGATAAAAAATAGTAATTGCAAATAATCAGGAAAGCCTTCCCCTAGGAATTACTGACTGTCGACCTGCAGGAGCATAGTAATGCTGCAAACTAGCACTGACTAGAGCATCTGGGGTCCCCAGCACAGAAATAACACTGACCTTTTGGAGCAAGTCCGGAGGAGGCCACTAAGATGATCAGAGGGATGGAGCAGCTCTGCTGGGAGGAAAGGCTGGGAGAGTTGGGACTGTTTAGCCTGGAGAAGAGAAGGCTTTGGGGTGACCTAGTTGGATATTAGGGAGAAATTCTTCCCTGTGAGGGTGGTGAGGCCCTGGCACAGGTTACCCAGAATCATACTCTCTGATTCTATGCCACATAGTGTGTATGTGCCCCTGCTTGTAACTTAAACAGCTCTTTCCTAAATTGTCTTAACATTTCTAAGAGGATAGAAGGTGGGTTTTTTTACAGCCCTACCAGGCTGCTACCTCTTGTTTTTAACTGTAAAGGGTTTTGGCTCAGTTGAACAGTTGTTAGAATTAGTGGTTGTTGGAATTAGGGATAAATGTACCACTTAACCACAGTGTAATCGTGACTGTGTGTTCAGGTTGACTTACAACTTTTGTCTTCTTTAACAGTGATCATGCAATTTGGCCCATACTGCTTTGTCTCTCTTCTTTAAAAGCCTGATAACACTTTTAATTGTCCCATTATCCTCCCATGTTTTGCCCTCTAGCAGGTCTTAGGGGTGGAAATGTACTTGCTGCAAAATCAGAGGTGAATAAACTAGAAAAGGTTTATGCACATTTTTTCCTTTGGATTTGTTTCATATTTGTCTTGTGTTTCCTGAAGAATTTTATTTATTTATTTATTTATTAAGGGATAATTTTGTACCGGCAAGCATAAACGATCAACAAGAATTCCTTCTTTTACTATCTTTTGAGAAAAATTTTACCATAGAAAGGAGAGGGAAAGAAGAGAGGGAATATCTTTTCTTTTGGTCGCAGACATCATGCAGTAAGAACTGCCTCAGCTTCTGCCAGACGTGGTATTTTACTTTCTGAGGTGCAAAGCAGTAATTCTTAATGTGTATGCAGCATCCCAGCACTACAGGCTTAATAGAAGCAGACCACATGTGACAACAGCAACACCACAGGAACTTCATCTTGTGTCTCAGTGGTGGCAATACATCAAGGTTGTGACCTCTCTCTCAGCCTGAAAAGATAACTGTTTAATGGTGGCTTGTTTTTTGGGTTTTTTGGTTGTTTTTTTGTTTGTTTTATTTTTGGGGGGGAAGGTTCTTTCATCTTGAGGTCTGGTTTTATTTTATATTTCTCTCTAAACTGTGCATTTACCAAAATTAAAGAAAAAAAAGTAGAGTGGGTTTTTTTGTTTGTTTATGAATAAATGCTGGCATGAAAGCTTCAAGGGGTGAGGCTCAGTTTAGATAAGGGTATGTAGCAGTGATAACATGAGAGCTCTCCTGAATTACAACATCAAACCCAAGGGCAAAGACATGGGAAATTCAAACAAGTACCAAGAACTTGTCATCTACTCAATTTATTGGCTGTTTTATGTGTTTCATATTGCCCCAAGCTAGAATGACATGGGAGAGAGCAGAAGGAACCAGCATCTATAAATTCTTACCGTCCCTGCCTTCCAGTCTCAACACCTGGTGTGGTGCACGGGACGAATCTGTTCCTTTCCCAAGGAGTAAATTGATCAAACTGGCATAAGCAGCATTTGTGAACATTTTTGGATTTGTGGAACTTAAAGTATGCTCATCTCCGTGTATTCTTTCTAACTCTGGATTTTGGCAGTGGTTCATAGACACACACCCCCCCCCCAGGAGTGGTCTTTGGCCACAGTCTGGGGCACCCGGATCAGTGGCAGAAAACCAGGAAAGAGATGTCAGCAGAGTGTTTGTTTTCCGCTAATTTCATAATGTCAGGCTGAGAACATCTTTATTGTAAGCTCTGCAGAGTGATTTCAAGCAGAGAAAAACTGAGCAGCTGCTCCTTTTCCTGGCTTGTCCTTCAGAGCCACGGATTTGTCGGGTCAAAGGCTACCTGGAGTTTTATTGTCCTTAAAGTGCAGGATGTTGCTCATAGCAAACACAGTTGCTGGAGATGGCAAGAATTAACTGTTTCAGGCGCCTGTGGCTCTTTTAAACGTGAGGGCTAAACTAAGTTCGTTTTCCTTAGTAGCTGTAGGACCTCTGTGAAAGATGAAAACCAGGAAGACAAGGGAGAGCTGGAGGCATTCACTGAATGCTCTTTTAAGATGTTTCACAGCAATACCACAGAAGAGTGGGAAGCTCAACTAGAAGTTGTTAAAAAGTTGTAAATCTTCCTTAAAAGTAACTCTTAATGTGACTTCCTAATTCTGCCTGTCCAGGTACAAGCAGTGGAAGCATTTTGAGGTGTCTGAGAAATGGAAGGAATCCCGCTGTGATTGGCTTTTTATATAATGCCATGTTTTCCGTAAATGAGATTTACAGGGAGTTTTTCCTTTGCTCCCACATTCCCCACAATGTCCTAAAATAAGCAGAATTGTGTTATAGATTGTTGGCTTGTGCCTCTTTCTTTTTTTTTTTTTTTTTAATAGCAGATAATGAATGTTTTTTTCATTTCTGTGCTTGCATCCCTACTAGCAAAAGAGGATTACAAGTACATAATATTTACAGGTATGCTTTTTTTTATTCCCCCTAGGTAGCTGTTGTAAAAGCTCATGTGATAGTGTGTCACACTGGGTGTGTCACATATGTATACACAGTTAGTTACAAAACTGCCACACATAAATCATTGTTCCTGTTAAAAGGTGTTAAGTGGAGCCGAATGGAATGTATTTTCTTCCAGATTTGCATACTTTCACTGTCAAAACGTCCTTCTTTCCAGGTACTGCTTTGAACAGCTGGGCTTTTCTGGTCAAGAGCTGTGTCCTTGCTTTGTGTTGGTGCAGAATTAAATGATGGGTCCTGGGCCCGTGGAGCAATTTAGTGATGCAAACTGGAAAACAGGGTTTTCTGTAGCTTTCTGCACCAAGCAGGTGAAGGTTCTGAAATAGATTACCAGAATGAAAAACACTGTTTCTCTGAAGAAAAAACGGGGTGTTATTTTCTGCCAGCCATAGTGTCGCATCCTTGGTTCTTGAATTTTTTTGTGTGGATACTTAGCTGGGCTGAGAATTGCACCTTTTAAACCCTGGAAGGGATAGTTTCACTCCTGTAAATGTAGCTCTAAAGAAATCGACGTCTTAAATCACACAAAGGGAACTCCCTGACTCACAGTTATCTCCATTTGTTGGGCACTGAAGCCCAAATGCATACAGAATACCAAACTGTATGAATACCAAGGGAAGCTTCTTAAATCACTGGCAGAATTATTAGCACCAAAGTTTGGGCTGTGAATTGTTCCTCTTGCTTCCAAGAAGAGGCTACAGGTTAAAGGTCTTCACTGGGAAACAGCATATTTATGCTTAGGAAACACTGTGTGCACTTAGCTGACATGTTTGTTGCTGTTTTCTTTGTCCTTTTTTTTTTTTAAAGTACTAGTTGATACCTGTTAGTATAAAACCTCTGCCTTGCCACCTGTTTTATGTCTTCCTTTCCCACCTGATCAATCGAGTAGTAAGAATTAAATCTGTTATTAAGAATGAAGGTTGTAGGGGCTGTAAAGTGGGAAAGACCATGCATCTTGTATTAGATACTGGTAATCATAGAATCGTAGGATCAACTGGATTGGAAAATACCTCCGAGGTCATCAAGCCCAGCCCTTGATCCAACTCCGCTGTGGTTCCCAGACCATGGCACTGATGCCACATCCAGGCTCATCTTAAAAACCTCCAGGGATGGTGAATCCACCGCCTCTCTGGGCAGCCCATTCCAATGGCTGATTCCTGTCTCTAAAGAATTTCTTCCTAATGTCCAACCTAAACCTCCCCTGGCAGAGATTAAGACCGAGCCCTCTTGTCTTACTGACAGTTGCCTGCGAGAAGAGACCGACCCCTCCCTGGCTCCAACCTCCTCTCAGGGAGCTGCAGAGAGTGCTGAGATCTCCCCTGAGCCTCCTCCTCTCCAGGCTCAACAACCCCAGCTCCCTCAGCCTCTCCTCACACCACTTGTGCTCCAG
>JAYRBT010000042.1:54910411-54976451 GCA_036023395.1 Myiotriccus ornatus
GAACCTCATCCCCTTGGAATCAGCCCATGGATCCAGCTTGTCCAGGTCCCTCTGAAGATCCCTCCTGCCTTCCAGCAGAATATATTCTCCCACCCTTTTTTCCTCCTGACAACAGCAATAACAAAGCGATAAAAACCTTCATCTTGTCGTCCTTCACCCTTCCACACGTATCACTGGGTGTTATGCATGATCTTACCACTCTCTCCCTTTATCAACTGCTATCATCCCACCCACTATATGAGCCTCAAAATGTTGATCTCCGGGTTTCATGCTGTCTTACTGGTTGCTTGCATCTTTCCATGGCACTGTGCCTTCCTTTTGCCAAGTGCAGGACACGGGATCATCCTGTAGTACAGAGCCTTGCTAGAGTAGGTGAAGGTAATTGCTGTTCCTTGAGGCAAGAGCCTCAAGGCAGCTCTTCAGCAGCAGCCACAATCCTTGGATGGTGCAGTGGTTTGTTATCCTGCTTTTCCATGAAGGGGGAAAGGTGATCTAGATGTAACTGTCAGGAAGAAAGTGCTCCTCCTTGCACACCGGAGAGACAATCAGCTGGGCAGTGCACTCTAAACTGCACCACAGAGATGCTGATGCATGGATTCAGCCCGCCTCCAGATTGCTTGGAAAATAAAATTGCCTTTCTGTCTATCTGCTTTCTGTGGGTGCAGCTGCACACACCCAGGATAAGGCAAAGTTCCTATCATAATTTGAGCCTCTTGTGAAACACTGGAGGATGTAACAAATACTGTGAGATATGTACAGACCAAACAAGTTCCATATACTGCAGGTGAGCTCTAGAATACTCTCTGTGCCTCACTGGGACTTCTGAGGGCAGTGTCACAATCGTTCCCTTGCTCCCGTAATGTGAAGGGTTCAGCCCGGTCTGTGTTGCAGGTGTGAGGATGTGGGGGAGCAATGCAACCAGGGAACCTGCTTCCAGCATTCCCTTCTTCCTGCAGCCTCCTGTGGAAATGCTCCTGTTGTTCCATATGTGGGTTGTGGAGTCCTGTGTAATTCTGGTGGTCTCTGGCCAGCCAATCACTTTGCTCAGCAGGTGCTTCCCAGATGTTGGATATAGAATCATGGAATCAGAGAATGGTTTGGGTTGGAAGTGACCTTAAAGTTCATCTAGTTCCAACCCCCTGCCATGGGCAGGGACACCTTCCACGAGATGAGGTTGCTCAGAGCCCCGTCCAGCCTGTCCTTGGACACTCCCAGGGATGGGGCAGCCACAGCTTCTCTGGGCAACCTGTGCCAGGGCCTCCCCACCCTCACAGGGAAGAATTTTTTCCCAATATTTAATCTAACACTACTCTCTGTCAGTTTGAAGCCATTGCCCCTTGTCCTGTCACTCCAGGCCCTTGGACACAGTCTCTCCATCTCTTGTAGGCTGCCTTCAGGTGATGGAAGGCCCCAGTTAGGTCACCCCAAAGCCTTCTCTTCTCCAGGCTGAACAGTCCCAATTTTCTTAGCCCTTCCACATAGGAGGCTAAGAGAATTGGGATATTATAACAATTGGTAGCAGATACTTCATTTTTCAACAGTCCTGTCAGTGAAAGACACACCAAAAATGGGTTTCTTCTCTGGCGTGCACAGCCACGGGCTGCAGCACACCAGTCAAAATGAGTGTCTTTGGATAGACACTGGTGGCACTTATCTTGTTCCAGTGGAGGTGAGTCCTTCTTTCCTCTGATTATTTATTGCTTGAGAAAGCTGTTTCTGTTTTGGAACTAACTGATTCAGTTTCTGTCCCTGTGTTTTTTTCTTCTACTTACTCTCTCCATCCTTTTGCATTTCGCGGGCGTGACAGCCATCGCTGCCAGTTCTTTGCTTGAAGGCCTTGAGACTAGTGGCTTGGCCAATAAAGCCTGACAGACATGGCCAGGACCACCTGGAACCTCTCAGGTGGCTGTGCCCTGGGCTTCCTTGCCTCCCTGCTTTTGGGAATGCAGCACAGAGGTGTTTGCATAAGGTAGCCGAGATCCATCTGGATGTGCTGCATCCCGTACTGGGAGTATCCTCGTACTGCACGAATGGAGCTCACTTTACCCCCTCACCGTAAAGTCTGAGCAGCAATACTCACTGAAGTCATGTAACCAGTCACTCTTGGCATGTTGTTGGTTGAGGGATGGGTGGAGTGTAAAAATGATGCCAGCAGAGTTGGGTGCCACTGGTGGCAACTTAGTCACCGTGTAAATGCCAGTACAGGGTTGCAGAATCCTAAAACTCTGTGTGTGTGGCAAAGTGTTCTCGTTATAGATCAGTTGTTTCAGAGGTGATCAGCACAGCTGGGAATGCTAGGAAGGGTTTCAGATGACTGAGCACAAAGCATAACAGGCAGGTTCAGGTAAGTTGTGCCGTCACTGCTTTCACATCAGACCAACAGAGCATGCAGCCAAGGTGTACATGAGCAGAACAGTGCCCACAGCCACCTGTCCGACAGGAGATAGCACTGAGACCCTGTTAATAATGCCTAAGGATAATATTATTGGAGTCAAGATTAGCTGAGTTCTTTTTTAATTATTATTATTATTAAAATTGTTGCATCTGTGGAGTCCCCGTGATCTTTAACTACAGTTAAAGGCACATATGGAACGTAAGCCTGTTATTCCAAGAAGCTAAAATAGCAGAAGCAATAGTGTGCAGTTTATAAACTTTCCATTGGTTGAAGGAATTTTAATTAACACAGGAGATACAGAAAGGGAGAGTCCCTGTTCTTAACAGCATTTTGCAAAGATTGCAGATTATAGCACATCTATTAAGTGTCCTCCACCTTGCTACACCCCAGCACATGCACTGGCAGATAAGAAAAGCCTGAAGATAAGAGAAGAGGCTACATTCCTGTGTGGATTGGCAGGGAGAAGGTAGAGGCCAAGCAGTTATTCCATGTTTTGATTTTCACACCCATCTGGGAAGGAGGAGGGAACACATTGCAACTCAGATGCTGATGGTGCAGGCTGGAAACATCTCTGTTCCTCAGTCTAGGCCAGCACCCCAAATTCTGCTCCCAAATTATGTCTGTGTGTGCAGGTGGGAGCTGGGCAGAACAAAAAGAAGCTTCTTCTGCAAGACCTCTTGCTCTTACCCTTTCCTAAGCAAAGATTAGACAGTGTGGTTTTCTGTAGTATTTTGAAACATGAAAGAAAACAACTCATCTCTCGGCAGATTACATGGGCACAGGTGCAGTTGCTGGATAAGGACTATTTGCTAATAGAATTCAGGCTATGCAGTGTTTAGAGCAGTGCTAGCTCTGAAAAATCACTGGCCAATGAATTTGAGGAGGAGAACTGTTCTGGTTAAACTGTCCAGGCCCACCTACCCCCAAATGATAAACTGAAGTGATAAATGTTAAAGCAAAGCTGTTTCATTTTTTAAATTTTGAAATAAAATAATTAGGGTTTGGAGATTTTTTTTTTTATTATTATATGAAACTGACACCAGAAGGGACATAACTCTATAAAAACATTGACATCAGCACGATTTTAGTTTTTCACCAAGAAAACTCCAGTCAAAAGTTCTTTCCTGCTGCTTATAGCAGTTCCCTATCAACTTCCATAAAAAACTACAGGTTAGTGGATGCATCAGATTATTCTTTGATGTAAGATGCCTGAGCTCAGTGCCAGTGATATTGTTTCAAGGTGTCTGCAATGTGTTTTGTCTGGCACTTAGCTAATGTGCAATACAGAATTAACACTGCACGAGCAGGTTCTTCCAGAATAAAAGTGTGCTCCGATGAGCATGGCAGGGGTGTAGAGGATGAAGGCTGTGGATTCAGCCCCATGGTGCAGCTCTTCATCTGCCACATCCACCTGTCCCTGGTAATCCAACAGGGCCCTCTTCCAACATTACATTTTAAGGTCACCTGCTTATTAACTCTCCCTATCCCTTGGAGAGTCTTGTCATCTCTCTGGAGGAGTCAACCTACAGCACATAATTGAGGTATTTTTGAAGTACCTGTTTATTTTAGAGAGTGCAGTTTAGATGCTTGTCTTGGCTTTGCAGGTGAGTTGTGACTCTCTAAAATCTACTCATTCAACTACTCTGATTTGCTTCCCAGTTTCTGCTTGAGGAGCAGGTATTGGTTTGTCTTCCTTCCACACCAAGGCAATGCTGTAGCTACTCCAGTAAATGCTTCATCCAGGTTTTGTATTTAATCAAGCCTGTGGACCTGATTCATCCCAGCAGATAATAAGGACCACCAGTTCTATTCTTTGGTCAGCCCCAGGAAAATGCTCACCTTAGGAGAACTTCTTATATAGCCAGCCAGCTGTTGTTGAAGCACAGTCCTGACCCTCAGGGCTGGGAACACATTTGTCAGCCAAGAGGGAATCGAAGCATATGTCTCACTCCCCGCTCCTCGGTGATGCTTCATTACAGTCTTCCTGCTCCTACACCCACTTCTGCCTGGGATCCCTCCTGCTCTATGTTCAGGAAAGCACTGGTTCCCCAGAGCAGTCTGTTAAAGTTCGGTGTGGACCAATCTAGGGGGAAGGTCCTAGGTCAGTTTTTGGTGAAGTGTTAGTTTGAAGTGGTTAGAGCACTTCAATCTCTGTAGCCAGAATCATGTCCTATCCATCTAGGACTGACTGAATAGCTGAGATACCAGTTTCCAGGTGAATCAAGTTGTCTGTAATGACAAGCTTTTATGTCCCTTGTCACCATGCCCTTGATAAGACAGTAAATAGACATTATCTTAGGCTTAATGCACTAACGCTGCTCACACTGCTGCCAGCTGGAATGCAGCCTCTTGGATGGGAAAACTCCCCCTAAGTATAAATTCCAGAAATGAGACAAAACTTCTACCTTTCATTTCCTTAGGAGAAAATCACCAAAATTTGAATAGTTTCATTTAAAAATATCATAAACTTTAAAAAAGGAAATGGACAGGTTTTCCAAAATCTTTTAAATACCAGCACTGAGTAAAACTTGATTGTTTGGATATCTCTTACAGTATTAATGTTAACTTCTGTCCCAGCTGCATTTGTTTTGTTGCTCTTCTATTGCCACTGCAAACACCAGTTTTGGTGTGTGTTAGAGTTTTGTTTCACTGTCTTTACAGAACCTTGCTCCTTGGTGTTGCTGGTGATTAGGGCGTGCTGACAATTAACAGGCAGGCCCAGGAAATGCCAGAGGTGTGAAGTCCATTTTGATACCTTCATCTGGGAACGGCTTTATCTCCTCAGAGTACGGTTTGACTAAAATAAGAATTAAAAATCAAGGATGTTCTTGGTCAGGAAGAGAAATTTTCTCCCTGTTGCGAAGACCCGTTTGCTTGAATGTAAAATGGTCAAAATATCAAGGTGCTGCCCACGGCTCCAAGTCTTTTTGCAGCCCTAAAAGTTGCACAGATGCCCATTTGTGTTCCCCCTCTCAAATCACATCTGTTTGTTTTCCACCTGTGGTTTTCCTTCGCGCGAATCCAAAACGACTGTGCCCAAATCCATTGCTCTGCTTGGCTTCAGGCAGGCAGGAGATGAGTTTGCTCCAACACTGTTAGTTTTGGGGCACTTGCTGGGTGAGGTGATGCCCTTTCCCCGTGCGGGGAGATCGCTGGTAGATGGAGGTGAAAAGAAAAAAAGAGAGAGCTAAGAGGTTATGTTAACTAAGGGCACGTCTGTGCTGCACCTTGGGCTGGCAGCACCTGGGGTGGTGTGAGCTGAGAGCTTAAAAGGGGCATCCAGAGTGTCAGCTGGCAGCAGGCACGTGGGTTAAAGGAGCAACGTTAATTAAGTTAATTAACCAAGGAGCAGCACTGCCTGGAGCGGATTTTATCACTCCCGGTGCTGGAAGCAGCTTGGTCACAGCTAGACCAGGGTATCAGTGCAACCCTCTGCTGCTCCGAGGCCATTTCAGCAGGATGTAACCATTGTTCTTGCCTTGGCTGGTGGCTTGGACACTGCAAAGTAAAGGGTTTTCTGAACACATCTCTGCAGAAAGCCAACTGTTCTGCTTTGGTGAGTGTATCTTGCCTTTCGAGCACTGACAATGCTGGGATTGCCTCGGGGTTGTTTTGCGGGGAGAAGGGATTGCATTTGAGGCTAGTTTGTTGTTTTCTTGCACTGATGTTTTGGCTTTTTGTTAAAAAAAACAAAAGATCCGTTTTCTGTGTGTGACAGAAGAGCACTGTGTGAAGAGTGCTGTTAAGGATGGTGGCTGTGGAATGATGTGTGCTGGTTGTATTTTATTGTTTTGAAAACAAACATGCCCCTCCTCTCCAGCTGCAATCTGCTGATTCAGTTGAAGGAAGCAAGGTCAGCTTTCATCCCTTTCTGTTCCTGTCTTCCTGTAATCTAGAAATATTTTAGAATATTCATTGTTCACTGCCTGAGAGCTTCATTCTTTCCTTCTTGGCTCTGCACTCACCCAGGACTCCTGGGTGCTTCCTGCTGCTTTTGCTCCATGCTTTGAGCTGGGGCAGGTAAGGAAAGGAGCAGGAGAGTTACAGGGATGCAGCCAGAGGAGGCAGGGTTTCCAGCAGCAAGGGGACACACTGAGTTGTCTCATTTGTATTTGTGTGAAAGATTTTAAAACTGGCCAGTGACCCAGCGGTCAGCAGGGTGGTGTCTCACGTGCAGTTACAGATGGTGCTCTGAGGGACCCCAGTGGGTTCACTGCAGAGAATGGCAGCAGTTCAGCTGCTTTTGGTGACATCAGATTCCTGAGGAGCACAGCTGGTGCTCGGCAGAACAAGCACATCCCCTGCACGGGAAGGCTGGGGACATGCACGGACAGCAGTCCCCTTCCCTGGGGATCAGGGAGGGCCATGGTGGAGAGAAGGAGGTAACACCTTCAGTGCCACATGAGCTGTCTTGGGCAACAGAGGTTTTTAAGTCACCTCCCAATTAAATGACTGTTGCAACTGAAAACAGGCAAATCCACGCCTTTTTTTCTCCAGGCTGTTGCGAAAAAATGAAGAGGCGTCCCTGATGGTGACAGGACGGTCAGGTGGCTTGGAGACACGGTGTGAGTCCTCTGTTCTGTTGAAAGGAGCAGTCCTTCACCGCTGCCTGCATGGGAGCCAGGATTTTTGGGTCTCTGTGTGTTTCACCATCTCATAATTTCAGGAAGGCACCGCTCATGTTTGCAGTTACGGTTGAGCATTGTCCACGGGCAGCTGGAAGACAGGAACATTTTTCCCCCGTGAACTTCCTGGTCGTTTGCACTTTGGTGGCAGGTGAGGGATGACAACGTAGCTTTCAGGGCAGCCAGAGAGATGAGCAGATTTGGAAAGCTGCCCTGCCTGAACAGATGTTGCTTTGCAAAAACAAGTTTGGAAGGCTCCTGTGAACGGAGAGTACAGCGAGATCACAGTGTTTACTGGCTTTAACTTTCATGCCACAGAAATCAACGATTTTGAGGATGGGAAGCTTCTAAAAGTTGCCTTTACTGTTGTTCTAATTCAATCAATGAGAAATGCAATAAACACTTACAAAGTAAGTAAAAGTGACAGGCCTGTCATAGGATTTTATTTTATTTCTATGCCTTTCTAAGCACAGCAAGAACAGTGATTTAATGAAGTAGAGTATTTTCGTCTGTAGTAGTATTTGGAAACAAAAGTTCAAGGAAAGATTGAGAATAGATGCTGAGATGATATGGTAAATATTGAACCCTTATGAAATAAGTCAATTTTTAAGCTTTCCAACTTTTGAAGTATTTCTTTAAAAGCAGTCATATGCTGTCCCTGGAAGGGTTAGTAAAGGCAATGCCTCACTGGCTGGAACGTGCTGTGAGTTCTGACTCCAGATCTCATCCCCTGCATCCCAGGGATGTCTGTGTGTGGGTGTAGCCTCTGCTGATGTGTGTGTGTGTGTGTGCTGCTGTCTTTGAATGTGCTTGCTGAACACCTGGCCTGTGGAGGAGTTCCTTTGTTGTCTTAGGAAGGGGAGCAGAACTTTGTAGCTCCGGTTGCTGCCTTTGGTAGATGCGGGCCCTGAGAACAGTGGAGCAAGGTCCAAATGATTTACTTCAGGATTAAATATTTATATTGTATCAGGCTTTTCCAAGAGCTCCCTACCTGTTTCTGTATAAAACCCTAAATGAATCTGGCCTTAAAGGAAAAAAGGTACCCTTATTACTGCCAAAAGATTAGAAGTAGGAAGTACTGTTCCTGAGTAGGAAGAGCTGCAGAGAGGTTATTTTAGATGGCTTTAAGTGTGTGTAATGATGTCTGTGGCATGTTAGCCAGAAGGACAGGTGAGGAAATCCTGTTTCAGATCGTAATTATGCAGTGTAGTTGCAGCTGAACAGGGATCTCTGTTGGTGCCTCACTAAACTAACTTTGGCACTGGGGAAAGAATGGACAAATCAGTTTGTACCGTGCCCACATGCACTGGCATTTTGGCTGTTTCAGAGTCAGAAGAAGGAGGGTATGCAAGTCTCAGCCTCTGCAGCTACAGAGTGGCCATACCTAATACTGGAAAGTCACGAGTCGTGTTATCATCCTGTTCCCATTTTCCTGCCTGCAGAGAGATCTGACATGAATAAGAAGCTGCGTGCTGAATGATGCCTTTTGAGCTGATTAACTTTGCAGGGCAGGCTCCTTAACTGGTCTTTCTGGTACAGTTAGAAAATCAATATTTCAAGTGCACAGAAAAAGGCTTTTTTCTTCTGAAGACTCCTCAGAGGTCAGTGCCTTTACTCACCCTCTCTAAACCCATGAGCTGCTTTCAGTCCCCACCAAACTCTGCCTCCACTTGCAGTCACTTTTCCTCTCCTCTCCCTTCTGCACTCTCTGTGCACAGCTCCCTGCAGGACACAGCTGGTGTGTTAAACTGCCTGCCCTGTTAACACTTGTTCATCCTCTGCTTCTCACTCCAGATTTGTCCCTTCTCCAGCTTACTCTGGAATCCCTCATTAAAACCGTGGAAACACAGAGTGTGCTGAGTTGGAAAGGATCCACAGGGATCATCCAGTCCAGCTCCTGGCTCTCCGCAGGACCATCCCCTACAATCCCACCATGTGCCTGAGAAGATCATCCAAACGTTCCTGGAGCTCTGGCAGCCTTGGGGCTGTGCCCACTGCCCTGGGAGCCTGTTCAGTGTCCAACCACCCTCTGGGGGAAGAACCTTTTCCCAGTATCCAACCTGAGCCTGCCCTGACACAGCTCCAGCCATTCCCTGGGTTCCTGTCACTGGTCACAGAGAGCAGGGATCAGTGCCAGCCCCTCCCCTTCCCATACTTCTTGAACACCAGGTTCTTTCTTTGCCCAAAGGCTCCCAGTTTCACACCACGTCCCTTCAACAGGATATTATCCTCAGTCTTTGTTCATACACTTTTGTGGGTTTTTTTGTACTGTATGGTTCCTTACTGCTGCACACTCACAGATCATCTCAGTTTCTTCTATCTGGGCAAGCCTGGATTTACAATGACTGGAAAATGTATGTTAAGATTTCTCTTAAAACAGCAGGTTCCATCCTCTTGTAAAAACTGCAAGAGAATCAAAGACCATTTGATCTTTTTAACCAAAGGTGGCCTACTTCAATCATATAGAGAGTTAAAAAAAAGGATAGTGTGCATTTGGGACATGTATGGGAAGAAATAATAAGCAACTTCCTATATTAATATCGTAAATAACAACAAAATCCACTGCCTGAGTTCAGATGTATGTGGGGTCACTATGAGGGCTCAGTGTGGAGCTGATTCTACAATTTGGAAAACTTTCATCTTTTCTCAGATGTCTTTTATAGGCCCTATTTACAGTTTGGGAATAAAGATGTAGAGGAGAAAATTCACCTTTTTCTACCATTTTTTATGGGTTCTTTCTGCAGTTTTTCCCTTGGCTTTCTTCCCATGCAATCTGATTTTATCAATTGCCATCAGAATTTTACTCAACAATTCCTCAGCATCTTCAGCAACTCCAACAGCTGTTTTCAGTTTCTCTCTTTTCTCTGAGCAGCTAAGAATGAGATTTCCTCAGCTGAGTGGCCACTATAATTGTTTTGCATATGTTTTGTAGAAGTTTCTGGCTTTACAGTGTTCCTAATATGTCAAAGGGAATGCACCCAAAACCAAGTTGCATCCACATTCCAGCCTGAATTACTGAATTAATCCTGCAGAAGGATGAAATTCATCACAGCAGGTCTTTTCTACTCCTTTTCTTCCCATGAGGTTTCTGTCTCCTTTGATCAGATTCTTTATTCTTCTTTTAGATTAATAAATCCAAATTAAGTATAACACTATTTCTCTACCTTGCAATGATGCAGTGAGCTGGAAACTGCTGTATATTGCTTGGATTAGAAAAGGATAAAATATGGGGGAAGTTAGTAAAAGTCACAAGCTCTTGTGGATTTGACTTTGTGAAAAATTGTCCATAAAGTGTGCCGTGACTAGAATTAGAATCCAGTTGGTGCAGGGTCTAGTCTTGCAGAGACCATCCTTGAACTCAAAGCCCATGAAGTTAAGCTAATTATTACAGTGCATACTGCAATAAATACAGCCATCAATCTTGCACCTTTGATAATTCTGAAGGTAGATGGACATACCGTCCCTTATTCCTTAACTGTGAAATTCCTCAGGGTATGTGGGAAAGTCAGAGAGTGAAAATACAAAGTTGTGGGGTGATATGAAATAATTTTCATGTCATCTCATTGCAGCTCACGCTGTTGCACTTCTTAGCAGCAAAGATGCATTTTGTGCATTTTAAAGTAAATTAATTAAAGTCCACCATAGCTATTCAGGCTGCTTGGAAACGCAGCTCTCAGAATTTATTATGGTACCATTTCTCTGCAGCCTTTTTTTTTTTTTTAAGTGAACCCTAGAGTTGTGAATTTCAGCCATTTAGCAGGTTTCCCACTTTACAAGGCTTTCAAATGTTGTATCTTTTCTGGTTTGACTTTATGAAGGGAAGAAAAAAAGGCCAGGTCAGGCTGATGACCCAGGGAGCAGCATTTCATTGAAAGTTCTTTACAGCTGCCTCTGGGAATGCTCTAGGGAAGCAGCAGTTTCACTGTATTTATTTTAAAAGTGGAATATTACAGGGCTAAAGCAAAAAGCGTTCAGGGGAGAAGGAAAGAGATGTGCAGGAAAGGCCAGAGCAGCACAAGTGTGATGGCTGGTAGGAAGAGACCAACCAAGACAACTAGTAAATATTTCACAAAACGAAGACAAAATGTGTTTTTATTTATCTTTTACTGCTCAGGAAAATATTTTCCCTTAAAAAACTTCTCAAAACACTTGCTCAGAAAAACAGCTTGTTGACCCATACCTTTTTTCCTCTTGTGTTTTGACACATCAGAATATCTTCATTTAAACCTCTTCCTTCATTTATATAGTGTCTGTCTTAAATTCTCATTCATCTAATCATCTTTCTGCTCCAGGTGAGATAAAGGCTGATTTATTTCTTACTTTGTGTACTCTTCTCACGTTCTGGCCCCTTTTGGGGTAGTGTCAGTGAAGTAGGATAATGTAGTCACTCTGCTGACAAGGCTTGGGCTTGATGATCTCAGAGGTCCTTTGCAACCCCTCTGATTCTATGATTCTGTGCTCTTGCACATGAGAGTTAAGGGCCAAATAGTTCTTGCTCCTCATAATTTTAGTGGGGAGGGAGAGAAGTATCCAACAAGGAGAATCAGTCTCTTTCCATTATTTTTTGCTGTCCTTTTTTTAATTATTATTATTTAATTTATTTATTTTTTTATTTTTATTTTGGGCCTGTCCCCGTTTCAGACCTTGAGTGTGGAAGCAGAACTCCTGACAGCAGCAGCCAGGAGAAAAAAGAAAAAAGCACTGGCTGTGCCTGCAAAGGAGCCACTGCTTATTCCAGCTTCCCTTAGAAACCTTCATGGAAACATCACTGGAGTAGTAAGAGTACATTTTGGGCTTTCATTCTGATAAAACAGCACTTGAGAAAGATGTAGAAATCCTCTCCCAGGCTGGAAGGAATAGAAAAGCCAGCTCACAGGCTGTGGCTTCCAGAGAGCAGACAAAGCCTTTTTCTTTCTGAATCAGTCTCCCTGCTCGGACACTCCCTGATTTTAGTCATTCAGCTGCTATTTGGAGGCTTTCCCAATGCTGGAAAGATAAAAATACTTCATTTGGGTTTTCATAAGCCTGTCATTAAGCAGGCAGTGTTGCCTGGGTGAAAAGAAGTTGTTTTCTGGGGAGCAGGTTCAGGCAGGAGGCTGAGACATCTCAGGAAAACTGGCCAAAATAATTACTGGGCTTCCTGGTAATCTGTTGTTCAAAACCACGAATTGTCATACCAAGAAGTTTGATTAGTGCACTGAAAAAAACTATGGAGAAGTTGCATAACCCCACAAAAATCAGTGGTTTTGAAAGTATTCTTATTTCTTTCTGGATAGAGTTCCTTATGTTGCTTGGAAAATTTAGCTGTGTTTGTGTCTGTTTATATTGTCTAAGTTGTTTTTGCCTAAGCAGCAGGATAATTTATATTGAGTTTTAATTATTTCCTTTTCCATCATCTTCATGAGTGTTAATGAAGGCTGGGTTTAAAGACCTGTTGTCAAGGGTGTTTGCCAGAGGTCAGTGTACTATTTGCAGCAAGCCAAACTGAGTGCCAGCCCAGCAAACAAACTAACCTTCAGCTCCCCTTCCCCCTTTTATGTGTTTGTTGGTTTTTTTTTTTATCCTTCCTTGTGTTTTTTTGCAGAAAAAATGGTGCTAAATGCTGTTATAATCAGAGTAATCAATAATTATGGAAGTGCAAAATGGTTCATCTTCCACTTCTGGGAGACTCTTCCTCCTTGCCCATCCCGAAGATGGTCTCAGCATTTGCCTTTGGCTGTCCATGGGTCTGTTCTCAGTCTCCAGGACCTTCCCAGAACACTAGATTGTTTACTCCTGATGACAACAGCCGGTTCATTCAGGCCCCTTTGGATGCATCCCATCTATCCCGTCCCACATTCCATCTTCCCGTACCTGGGTAACACTTTGCTCCCCCAAACTGGCTACGAGGCACCGACACCTGGGAGGTCTGAGAGCAGAACGTGCAAGTAAATACTATAAATTTTATATTTTCTACACAGACTTAGCAGGAATTCAGAATATTTCCTCTGTTGAAGTTAAGGTTTGCTATACAAATATCTGTGAATGCACATCAGGACTTTAATAATTGAGCAAGAAACAAAAGAATAAAGTGATGGAACCCTTGTTTCTCAGATCTCATGCTTTAGGGTTTGGCAATTTTTGCAAATAATTAATTATTCCCCTCAAATTGGACAAACCTAGCTGTTACTTGATCAGATTTTATCAAAGGTTGCCATTATACTGGAATATAATGTGTGATTTGCCACGCTGCATAAGCAAAGGGAAGGAGAAAGTAAACTGGGGAACAGAAAAGAACAGTAATTAGAAAAAGACCTCTTACATGTACCTTCACGTACTGTAGAAAAATATGTAATTTAAAATACTGTATTTTAAATATAGACACTTCCAAGTGGAGTTATTCTAAAGCAGCTTGAAAAGTGGAGAGTTTTGCTTGACCTTTAAGTTGCAGGAAATCTGAAGTGGCTTTATATCTGAAGTGGTTTCAAAAGGCTTGTGAAGCTCCTTTTTAATTTTTTTTTTTATTTTACTTGCAAGGGGAAGACTTTTAGCTTAATTTCTCTTTGCAGTTCTGGCTGATTTTCCTTCTGTGCTGTGCCAGGAGAGTGCAGTGCTTGGAGCATGTCCTGCCCTAGGATTCTCCTACACCAGTCTGGAACTGGTGGATTATCTGCTCTGAGAGAACAAGCAGTGGATTTTACGAGCAACCTAAACCACTTTTACTTCCCGTGCAGGCACTCCAAAGAAGTGAAGGGTTGACAGCAGGTAATAAAGTGAAGTTCATCTTTGTGGCACGGTGTTGAGAGAGAGGGAGGAGGAAAAGGCAGATGCTGCTCAGTGATAAATGGGCAGAAGTCCCCAGGCTACTGGCACTGAAATGTGAAATGGAGATGAACCCAAGGTAGCTTCACGTGTTTAGGCAAAGACATCGTGATGCTTTCTCGTGATGCTCTGTCTCATCTCTCTCTGATGGCAGTCAGCAAACCAGGGAGAGTTTTTAAAGAACACCCTGAGCTAAAGATTTGACTGGAAAAGATACACGAGGAAAAATTTAGTAGTAGAATACATAGCAAGAACTGATTGAGATGAAACGAGGAGGAGGAATAACTAGACTTGATTTAAGACTTGGTATTTCCTTTGCTCAGGAAACTCTGCTAACTTCAGCATTTGTGTTTATGCTGGATAGGAATAAAGAAAAATAAAGCCTAATTTCTGTGTCAGAGTGGAAGGTTATGAAAAATTTTGGTTTTCAGAAGGAGAAAGGATGGTGTGGAGTCTTTTTTTTTGAAAGACCAGTTTAACACTATGTGCTCTTCCACCACTTTGGGTGAGCCCTGGGAATGGCGATTCAGAGATCTCTTTGTTGATCACGACGAGCTGCAGTCACTGACCGAGCACTTTAGTTCCACTGAGTGACGTTTATTGCTCTGCATGTGGAGAGCTCTGGCAGAGTGGAGGACCCAGCACGGGCCAGGAATTGCATGAGTGTGTGTTTGTGGGGAGATGCAGCCCCTCAGGAGGCACAGCTGATAGTGAGAATGTATTGTAGGTTGTGACGTGGTGGAACATTTTCGATAGGAGGTTGAGGAAGCTCTGTGTGCTCTCAGAGGAAAACCATGGCACGTGCAGTGTTCTGGGTAGAAAAAAGAAAGTAAAATGCACAGTTTATTGAACCTTATTGGGATGAAAAGTAGGTTTTATAGAGAGAGAAGTAGGACATTTATGCAACGCTTCATAAAGTTCATGTTTAATTCAGTTCTGCCACGAAGATCTCCGGATCGGCAGGTGTGCTTCATCCACTGGCTGTACAACAGCCATCAGCCCTTTTCCTGCAATGAATACTTCTGTGAAAGGGATATTTGTTCATGTGGGATGGCATTTAATTGGGATGGTCTGTATGTAATTTTGAGAGAGAAAAGGCCTCTCTAGTAGCTCACACAAATTTCTCTCCCGTCATTGAGAGGCTGTGAAACACCTGCCCTAGGAGCCACAAGAACAGGAAAAACCCCAATTAGCTCATTTCAGGTGCCATACTGCAAAGATATCCAACTGGTACTTGATTAGATTTTAGCCTGTGGGCTAAAGTGACTCCTGCCCGGGAAATGGAAATTACAGTGGACAGGGAGTACTGAAGTGCAGGCAGGTCAGAGCTGGCCCCTTGTTTCTCAGCTTTGCTGGTGTGGTCCAGCCTTTGACCAGATCCCAGTGGAAGCAAGGGCCCTTCCTGTGTCCGTGGGAGAGGAGGGAGGTTCCCCTCGCTCATGGGTGGCACAGACGGGACACCCAGGGCGCGCCAGGAGATCGCTGAGCTCCTTTCTTTTCGAGGTGTTCCGTGCCATTCTCCTCCCACCTTCCTCCCTGCAGCGCCCTGGGAGTCAGGGGAGGCTCGTTTCAGTCAGAGCTACTCAGTCTGTTTGTTTAGGGTTGTGGTTTAAGGTCCTTACAGTAAAAAGGGACAAGCTCTTTTTTGTACGTCTTGACTGTGTCAATATTGTCCTCCGTAAGTGGGAGGACAAGTTGTATGAGTGAAGCTTACACATTTTCACTTGTGCTTTGCCAGGCTTTTCAAGAAAATCTGCTGGATGCGGCTGAAATAGGTATATTCTCTGTGAGGAGAGAAAGTAATTGTTGTTTTTATCCTGAGTGTCTACTGTTTCCTTGCTGGACTGACTGGTTTTGCTCTAGGATAGAGCACATGGAAGACCTGCAGCCTGAAATCTGTTTGGTCTGATGTGTGGAGAAGAACATGAAAGCATCATATTACGTTATTTCAGTGAAAATGAAGATATAATAAACTCTGGAATAAAGGGGCTCTTCTCCCTAGTCATTAGGAAAGGAGTGTGAAATTGTCTTAACAGATTGTATTGTGTGCACAATAGTTCTGCTGTCACAGGCTGAAACCTGATTTGTGCTGGAGCTGCTTTGTGATAGAGTGAGTCATCTTTCAGTTCAACTGCAAATTAAAAATGCTAAACCCATTGTGCAAAGAGGAGGGTATATCTTCTAGAAATATCTGTCAAATAAAAAACTCATCTGGGCTACAGTGTCAACTTGCCTGTGGCTGTTGCAATTCTTCTCCCATGTTTCGTGGTGTGTGCCATGACTGCATGTGCCCAGTGTGTCCTCGAGCTGTTTTATTTCCTAATAACTAATGGCTTCTCGCTGCAGACCTTACAGCACCTCCCTCACAGCAAATAGGAAGGAGGGAGTGGATGATCCCTGTACTGTGCAATAAATTTTCCCATGTTACTAGAGAGCTGGGCTGGCTTTCCTGACTAAACTGACTGCATGCAGATGAACTTCTGTAAGAGCTGATTTTTTTTTTTTCTAGGTAAGCCATGTTCCTAAATCCTTGCCCTGTAAGGGATGCTAGAGCTTCTCTTCAGTGCTGGGCTGGGATTTTCCCTTTTGAGGGATCCTCCTCCATCCTCACTTCTCCATTACCAGCTGTGACTCTTTCATAGAAGTGGTGGTTTAAGGCTGGTGGTGGCTA
Organism: Myiotriccus ornatus; assembly: GCA_036023395.1. Lineage (NCBI taxonomy): Eukaryota > Metazoa > Chordata > Aves > Passeriformes > Tyrannidae > Myiotriccus > Myiotriccus ornatus. The sequence goes on from JAYRBT010000042.1 coordinate 54,926,904, forward strand.
CCAGGGTTTGGTTTTATTCCTTCTTGCTTGGTGGCCAAGGTGGGCTATTAGAAGCTTCCCTGCTCCCTGCAGGTTGTCTTCTAAACAATGCTGTGATTCTATAAATAAGGGGAAAGAAAAGAAAGTCTTTGAAGGGAAGGAGCAGAGTACTGGCAAAACACCCACAAGGAGTTGGAGAGGTAGACTGAAATTGTTTGAGTGATCCCCCATGCAAATCCTGGGGAAAGCTGCTCTAACTGTTACGATTGTTATATATTAAAATTGGAGCACTTGCTGAGAAAAGGTGGATTAACTGTTCCTGCTGACAGGCCAGTGTTTCACAGTTTGAAGGCCTTGGCAGTGATACAGGGAATTTTTCCTGCCCCTGCCTCATCCCACCACTGTCTCACAACACCCTCTGCAGTGCTGACTCAAGTCTTTCTCAAGCCACATCATAAACCAGTCCAGTGTATTTGTTTAATTCACAGCTTGACCCCGCAAGGTTTCTTCTGCACGAGTGAAGGGGCAAGAAAACATGGCCTGAGTTGTTAAAGGTAGGAATTTCTAGAAAACCTTAAAGATGCTGCCAGAACCTCTGTGTTTAGCCAGAGTGCACCTTCAGAGATTCATAAAAGGGAGCTGTTGAGGATCAGTGATGCTTCTCCCTTCTGAAATAAACTGCACCTATTGTCTCAGTCTTAATATCAGAACTGACGAGTGTTGTAATTAAGGCTTATGAATCTACACATATAGCAAATTGATTGGCTCAGGCTCTATCTCAGTTAAACTTCAGGTACTGTAAATTTGGAAGGATCAGCCTGCTATCAGAGGATTTTCCTGTCGTGCAAAGATGATCTAAGAACCTCTGTATCACCTAGGGGCATCGCCCGTGCTTTACGCTCATTAGTGCTGCTAATTGCTTGTATGGAGCCTTTGGCACCTGGCAAACCTGACACCTCACAGCCAGCTGGGGAACCTGGCAGTGCAAAGGAGCCTTTCTTCTACTTTCCCTTGCGTTTTAGATCGTAGATAATAGTTTTTATTTTCTGTCGTCGTTTCCAAGGATGATCTGCTTGTTCTGTGAAATACTCAATATAGGTTCTTTCTGTCCTGCTGAACTCTGTGACTTTCTAACCTGAACTGGAATGCTGAAGTTTTCTGTAGGTCTGGAAAATCTACACGAGTGCCTGACTCTTACTTGTAAGAAACGGATCATCCAGTCTCTTTAGACAATCTCTTTATCCTCTTGGAATTTTGGGTATGCAGGATCACCCTAATTGCATTTCTTCTTCAGCCCCTCAAATTGTATGTCTTAACAGCAACCATTTTTTCCTCTGTGTTATTAGCAGATTTCAAATAGATCAAAATAATTTCCAAGTAAGTATCGTGTAAATTAGTAATTGTTTTCCCAGCACAAATCAGCTACCATTGTCCCTCTGTCAGAAGGCTCACACTGTGTTCACAGGCACGATTTCTTTCCCTTCTGGTTGTTTAGGAGTGTCTCTCTTGCAGGACATCTCTGCCATTCAGTTGTTGAAATCCAGGTTTCTTGGCGTGTGTTCGGCATAGAACCGAAGAGGAGGGATGTGGTGGCAAAGCCTACGATGGATGAGGTGGCAATTTTCCAAATTAAGGCCACCTTGGAGCGTTGTTTGCTCTGCCTTCAAACTCCCTTCTGATAAAACGGGGATCCTTGGGTTGTACTGTTGCTCTGACTGGCACCTTTTTTCTCTGTTCATCCTCTTTTGGAAAGGGGTCAACGAAGAGAACTGGCAGCAGTTGCAACGGGGAGTCTCTGTAGGGTGTGAGTACTCAGCCAGGAGAAATTTTCAGGAAGCCAAATATGCTGAGTTTTGGGCTGATTTGCACTGCCGGGGGGGGGGGGAAGTTTTTCCTAAAATAGCATTTTGTGCTACAGAGACTTCAAGAAATAAAATTTTGAGCGGAGGGAAACACCTCTCCCGTTTCATTTTGCTTCTGCTCTCACAGCAACAGGGAGGTCCTGCTTTTATGCCATTGAACTGGAGAGAAAAAATGGTTGTTACTGCCATGTAGTACTTTATTACGTTCTTTGCCCTGAGAAATGTAGTTGAGTAGGAGCCCTAACCTCTGTGTGCTTATTTCAGTAAATATCTCTGTATTGCAGGAAGTATCCTGCCTCAAAGGCTGCTTTTTGGCAAGGTCAGTGTGTGTTTTGGCTGTTAATAGCAAAACTTTTTGTCTTTCTTGTGGCAGTCCTGGTGTGGATACACGCTACTTTCTATGTCCCTGCCCAGCTGGGCTGTGTATTTTGGCGAGGAATTTCCAGCCTGGCAATCTCTGTGTACTTTATGTCAGCCCTTCTTAATAGGGCTCTTATCTGGACCTGAGATTAGCAGTGAGAAATCCAAGGTGTGGGGGGGATTCCAACAAGTGTTGCAAGGCTTGGAGGTGAATAATTTGTGTCTGAAGAGCGAGGCCTGGTTAAAAAGGGTAAATCTTCTGCGTTCTGCTGGGCACAGATGAACTGAGAGGAGGAGGTCAGGCTTATTCTGAATATCAGAATTTAAAATACGCAGATTACAGGGGTGTCAGAGAGAATGAGGCTGCTTTCTGTGTCTTGGGGTGATGGAGCTAAAAGCACCAAAGCAACTTGGTGCTGCTTCAGAACCAGTAACATTTGCTTGGTATTTATATCTTCAGACTGTGAGTTTTATCTCCAAGATCATGAGGTCATACAAAACTTAAAGAGAGCATCATTTCTTGGAAAAATGTAGTAAAAAAAATTATTAACAGGAACTGAGTCATAAGTTATTTTTTTTCTTAAATGATATGGATAAATCCTTAATTTTAGAGGGGTCCTAAATACTTCTACCTTGGAACATAGCAGTTTGCTGTCCCTACAAGAATAGAAAAGGCTTAAAAAAAAAATAATCATAGGAAGCGTATTTATTTCTGTACTTCACTGTGCTACTTGAAGCTATTCCAATAGACCAACTCTGTGTGGTCTTGTGTATTTTCAGGGCAGGCACACCCTAATCCATCCAGAGGAATTTCTTTATTTTATAGATCATGCTAGGATGAGATTGGTGGGGGGAAACCAGCATTGCAAGATTTGTGAGTATTTTCATTTATCAGATAACTTAAATCTTAATTGTTGGCCAATAAAAAGTAAAATTAAAAAGTAATTAAAAAAAATTTAGGATAGGAGCACATAAATTTTGAATGCAGAGCTTCTTAACAATGAGGAGGAAATTTGTAATTAAGGAGAACATGTGCACTAACTTGAACCTGGCACTGATTACAACAGGATTACTCAACTACTTTAAACTTAATTCAAACTTTCCTTGAACTTTTAGAGCTAAATCATCGTTGAATTACTTCTTTCCCTTCCCTTCTTGCATTTCAGTGCACAGGGGATGTATTGGATGACATTGGTACAGTCTGACCATCCTTTTTATGATTCTGCACTTATGTTTTATTCAGTGCTGGATTTTTTTGAACTTCTCTAAATGCACCTTGTCATCCCTCATCAGCTTGTCTTCCAAATACTGGAGAAGAGGGGAAGAAAAAAAAAAAATCGGTCCCTGTATTTGAAAAAGGAGGAAAAGTTTTCTCTGTGCCAGCCAAGAGGCATTTTCTATTGATATTTTATTGTCTCTTCTTTCTGGAGAAGTGTGTTTGAAAGGCTCCCAGTGCTGCAGAGCTCTCTGCTGCCTCATTATTCAGAGCTGCTGATGTGAAGAGGAATGTTCCTTAATGCAGCTTTCAGTAACTCCAGGGAGTTGTCTTTAGTTTCCTCTTCCTGCTCTTTTCCCTTTATCTGAAGAGTAAATGTTTGTGTTTCTTGGAGAACTTTGGGGAGTGAAGTCTGCAGGCTGTGCTGCCTGTCTTCCACGGAAACCGAGTGAGGAGATTTGAGGAGTGTTATTTTCCTTGCAGCTTGTGAGAAAATCTAATTGGGAAGGATGTATTTTTGATCTTCTGGTTGGCTTCTTCCACATTTAATTATTATTTCCCTCCTGAATCCACATTTTTGTCTTTTTTTGCTCTTGAGTGAGAGGAATAACTGCATGGCAAAAAAAATCAAGAAACCAAAACCCACCAAGAACCGAAAAAAAACCCCAACAAGGACGACAACAAAAGACTTTTTAGAATGTGCATATGCACCTGAGAACGATAAAATTGTAATACTGCAGCAACTATTTTGATAAAATCAGTGTGGCTTACAGCATATATGGTCTTTCTTGCTGTTGTGCTCATTTGTTTCTGAAATGGAAGTTACTTCTGATCCCTGTTAAAGAATGACCTAAACAATCTCAAAGAGCTAAACACAGATCTCCAAAAGAGGAAAAAAAAGTGGCTGCTTAGCACTGCATCATTAACTCTAATTCATTAGCAGCCCCTGTGAATTGCATTGCTTCTAATAATGGGATTAATAAAATACACACATTCTTTGTTTCTCTGGGGTATTTCAGACCATTAGTTAATGGCCTCTGAAAAAAGCAGGGGTCGAACAAACACATACTTCAGTAAAAAAAAAAAAGGCAATTTTAACAGCTGTGCTGTCTTTGCTGTATTAGTGATTTACATATACAAATATATATCAAAAAGTATTTCCACTCTGGTAATTTCTGCGTGACTCAGCTGTGATCAGAGACCTGTTGTGAGTGGTACTACTGCATCTGCAAACTTCCCATCCCAAAGCCTGCTGGAGGCATGTGTGTTTCAGGATTTTGCATCTCTCTCTGTACTTCGAAACAACATCCTTGGACTCACTTCACGTTTGCTTTGTAGTTTTATTTTTGTTTTCTCAGTCTGTTTATGCTGGTAGAAGAAAGAGAGGTGTACTAGTTAGAAGAGTCAAAAATCCCTAAAGCCATCTGACGAGGGTCAAGAGCCAGCAAAACTACCTCCTGAGAGTAACAAAACTGTCAGAAATGGAGATAATATTTAGTATCAAGAGTGCAATCCGTTTAATTATGGAAGATTTTGTGAAAATGTTCTCACTGCTAGTAGAATGAGTTCTGCTTACTTATTGTGTAGCTCAGTTTCAAATAAGGGAAGAGCTGATAGGGGTAGAAAAAGAAGTTTAAAAACGTAAGTGCAAGTAAGACCATGATTTCTGTGTTTTGTTGTTGATACCTTCTTAAAAACTGCATCTTTAAAATCCATCCCAAAATATTATGGTGGTGCCTGTCAGATGCCAAGAAATGAGAGCCCATTTCCCGCTTCCTACTGAACTATGTCCTGCACGTGAGGAGGCCCTTACAAGTTGTTTTTCATTTCTTTCAAGCTGTTCTTCTCAGTGTTAAGGAGATTATTTTCTGGAAAAGTTCCGTTTCCACTTCGTCAGTGATGCGGATCGCTGGGTTATCTCCCAGGAGTGATTTGGCTCCGTGTGTTCAGAGATCACAGAACTACTTTTGTTTCGAGCTGCTGTGGGTAATTCTGGGTGTAGCAGGGGGAGGAGAACTCCTGGATTTGCACACTCCGTTCGTTGTGGTAGAAGCTGAATGGAAAGTCCTGCATAAACACTCTGACTCAGACTCTAATCACAAGGAGTCCTACAAACTCTCCTCTTTGCTGTCCTCTTCCCTCTTCTTATTTATTTATTTATTTATTTATTTTTTTAATAGAAGCTGTGTTTTGTAGTCCCACTTAGCATCCGTGCCATGGCCGCCCTCATCCTGCCCATATTTAGGAGGTTTCCTTCAGTTTTCCACTTTGATCAAACGCTGGTTTACTCCTCTGAAAATCCCTGCAGCTGCCTTGGAGCTGCCTGTGAACGCATGGCTTGTTTGCATATGGCTGACGATGCTGCTGGCTTAGCTGGGCTGCTTCTGAATTTCCCTGTTGGAATTTCCAGAGGAGAAGGCCTTCTCGCCCCTGCTACCTGCGTGGTGTGTTTGTGATCCCAAGGAAAAGGAAAACTCGCAAGCTCTTAGGATGGCATTTGCTGTTGGAAGGGGCAGGGGCAAAACCAGGAGTCTCGCCGTGCACCCTGGAGCTTTAATTCCCTGGCCCTGAGCTGTCCTGGGGCCTCAGGAAGAGCAGCAGCCTGTTCCCGAAGGGTTTGATCCTTCCCTCTCTGCTGAGAATTCATTGACAGGAGAATGTTGCACAGCAGAACCCTGGGTATCTTCTGTCTTATTTCGGCAGCTGGACAGAACAACCCAGGCTGCAGATGTTACCTGATGGATTGCCAGGCTCACATCAAATGCTCTAAGTCTGAACAACAGAGAAACGTGGCAGAAATGAAAAACAATAAATACTTTATGTTTACCCTATCTGAGTTTCGAGTCAATGATAAGGTAAAAGGCAAACCTGTGGTATTTCAATTGATAACGTTCTCTGTTGTGTTTCAATTAAAAAACCCAACACTTAAAGATATCTTAAATCTTTGGGTTTGAAAATACATGTCTGTATTTATATATGCTTCGCTAGGAAATTAATAGTATAGACTATCAGTCTGGTCATCCTTATAAGAAGACTCCTCTTAGTGAGGTATATTCCAATATTTTTATCTTTCAATCCCCACCAAGACAAGAGTAACCAGGTTCTAGACTGCACTTCTTAATAAAACCTCGGTGTAAAACTGCTCAGAGCTCTCTATTGGAAAGAAAAATAATTACAGTTATTTAACTAACCTTAAATCTGTGTCCGAACACAGCAGGTGATTTTTTCCACTCTGTTAGATCTGAGATCCAAAGTGTGAAATTTCATTTTAGCTTGCTGTCACAGGGCTGCTAAACTTCCTGGTGCATTTTTCTGTCAGGCAGCACAAACCGTGCTACTGTATTGTCTGAGCTCATCAAGACATTTCCCTCACAACATGTCAAGAGCTTCTCAGCTGCTAAGCAGTTTCCTCTGTCTTACAAGGAAGGTATTGGCAAATTCAGGCAATATGAAGGGATGGAGGAAAAGGAATATTTGCCCAGTTACATCTTATAAAGGTTTGCAGTATGAGGTTATTGTAAAAATGGTTGAAAAAAGCAGTCGACGGATTTTGTGTCTAAAATGAACCAAAAAATGGTTTTCTGTGCATGTACTACACAAGTACATGCATATTATCAAAGAAAAGTCTTCAGTAAAATCCTTTATGCTCTGGGAAATCCAGACAGACTGAATGGAGAACTCTGTGGTCGTCAGAAACTGTGTGTGTTTGAATCCCAGCAGCTTCCTCGCTGTCTTTCAGCTGGTCCAATTATTAATTATTTTGCATTTGTTTTGAAGCTTAATACAAACAAAAACATGCATTTATACTCATAAATATGCACAGGGGTACAGAGCTACTCATGTTTTCTGTTTACATCTTCCACTGGACATAGCTGTGGAAAAGAGTTGTAACAACAGGAAGGTAGCATGGCGTAGATTGTTTGTCTTTTAAAAGCATGGTCATTAAGGGGTCATCACTTGGCCATGTTCCTGTACATTGTCCTCCGTTTCTTCTTTTGTTGTTTTCTGTAATTTTTTTTTTTTTTTTTTAGGTTTTGTTATGAAAACATATAAATGCAATTTCATTGGATTTCATTGGGAGTCCTAAGCACTGTGCTTATGTATTTACCTGGCAGGAGAGCTGGATGGAGTGACAGTAGGAAGGGGAAGGCAGTCTCTCCATCACTGCATGACATAGATTTACTTACTGGATTGATCTACTTGGATCAGTATTGCTGTTGACTCAGAATCTCGAGTGAAGACCATTCTTTTTTATGTCACGACAGTGCCTTTGTGAAGAACGTCGTTGCTGTAGTCACATAAATACTCGCATCGCTGCTATCAATCACCACTTCTTTTTCATTTGTTTCAGAAATGCAGGCAGTTTTTAGTTACCCTGTGTGGTTTGGGGCGTTGTGGGCTGGTTTTCCATGAGTGCTGGAATGTGGGAGTTGATGGGGAGGTAACAGCCCTGAAGCTGCTGTGCTGAATTCAGAGCAACTGTGCTAAATGGGCTGCTCCAAAAGTGAGGCTTGAAAAAAAACCACTGAAACACCTCAGCCTCCTTCTACCCTCAAATTGTGTGTGAGTATTCCAAGTAGTGGAAAAGGACAGAAAATCTTCGAATGCTAATACGTTAGCTGTTGGATGATAATAACTTATCAACTGAGATCACTAAAATAAAATAAATCTGCCACCACAGAGAGAGTTACAGACCCCTGACTTAATCACTGAGAGACCTCCCTCCTGCAATGATAAGGTGCATTGTGATTGCTGTGCAGTGGTTATGGCAAGGGTTTGGATTTAGGGTCTTGGGAGAGGACTGCTGGTTGTAGAGATCCCAGGAAAAAGAGGTGAAAATGGCTGTGAAGAATGGAGTGGGGGAAAGAGAAGTGAGAGGACTGCCTGCAGAAATGGTGTGATGTAGGATGTCTGCTTTTAATTATGCTGAGGCAGAGCAAAAACTCCCTTCTAGTCCTGATCTCTGCACAGCACCTAAGCTTTGATCCAGCAATTTGCTCAGTGGCTTTCCAACAACTATCTCTCACAAAGAAATGGAGAGCTCCCCCTAAAAAAAAGGGAAGGTGGGTACAGATGATGTGTGATGCAGAAAGGAGCCTGCAGAAACAGGTCCTTTGATGTCTCTGGTAGCTACAGTTCTTACAAGGTGACTGATGAAATAGGGGAGAGGCAGAATATGTCCATACTTGAGCTATTGAGAAATATTTGTTCTTCAAAATCCCGTATCACACACGTAGGAATGTCCTCAGCACCGGTGCCTCGTTCCAGCTCCAAAATGTTTATAGGCCTGTTTTCATCAGTTTTAGAGAGGACATAGTGAGACTGAGAGAGACTAACAGTTTCCACTGAAAAACTCAAGGGGCTTCTCCTGTGTTGTGTTGCATCAGTAGCTCTTGTGCTTCATTTGTTCTTGATTCTGAACGGTGTCAAACAGTTTGGGCTGCTTAGAGGAGTCGGATGTCTCTGAAGATGTACAGGTAGTGCTTACACAATGACCAAATCTTGAAATTCGGGCTTTTGCCCTACATCTGCATCTTGTTCCGTGGGCAGGTCTCAAGCCCAGCAGCCACAACTCGCAGTGATTTCCAGAGGATCAGGAGCTGCTGTCCTGATGTGATGTAGCATTCGGCCTTTGCAGGATCAGGCTGTGCACACTGCTCGTTACCTCCAGCTCTTAATTATGCTGTCACACTGCACTGTCTCTTTAGATTTAACTGTTATAAATTAACACAGAATTGCAGAACTGGTGTGGTTTTTCAAACCGTGAAGGGTCTCCGGGAGCAATGAGAGTCTCTCCTTGCATGTTGCTTCTTGGATATGCTGGTATGGACTTGAGTCGGTACTGCTGGCAAACAAAAAATGATTTGAAATATATTAGCTGGAGAGAAGTGGTTTAACCTTCAGGCTTCTAGCAACAACATTTATATTTGGTGTAAATTGCTTGGAGCAAAATCTCTTGCAAAGAGGATTATCATCAGGAGTTCAGTCTGGCTGTAAATGTGCCCATCTTTGAATCTCAGGGTTTTATTTCTTTATGCTGCATTAGCAGCTATAGTGCCTGTACAAAGGGTGGATTATGACCTTCCTTTTAATTCTGTAGCTAAGTGAGAGAAGGTTTATCTTTGCCAGTTTGTTATTGCTGGTAGGTTGTTCGTGCTGTTAAATAACCATGGAAGTTTAACAAACCATAAGGATCTTTTAATTTGTCCTTGGAACAGCCATTTTAACATCCTCTTTGCTTCATTTTTTTGCCATGAGTAAAATTCTCCCCCACCTCTTCCCGAACATCATGTGCTGCACAAATCTTCCTGTGGCTAAAAAACCTTTGGAAATACATTATGTAACTCGAGTGCATCACTGCTGGTGCTCCCTGCTTGTTCTTGTTAGCAGCACAAATGTTGTGCAGTGCCGAACTATGGCCATTTTCCGTTCTGAGTCACTCTTGTTTATTGCTGAAAACGCAGAAAATATTTTTAAACACAAAGGCTCAAATCCGAGCTAATTCGTGTTAATCCCAGCTGAAATGTTGGTCGTGGCAGTGGAACTTCCCTGGTCGGGAGTCTGGCCCTGTGAATGAAATCAGCGGAGCTGAGTGACAAGAGGCTCCTCCCGGTGTTACTGAGAAGCCGGGAGCTAAGTCACTGTGATGAAAAACATGTCACTGCTTCAGCTATTGCTGCAGAGCGTGGTGTGAGACTCTGCTCTGGGACTCTAAGGCCACGGCACGCTCTACTGCTTCCAGATGTCCCGGGGCTAAAAATAAGCTGTGAAATCTCTGAGGCAGATCCCGGTGCTCAACAAAACCTTGACATCCGTATAAAGCATCTCAAATGGCAGAGCCTGCACAACTAATGCACCTGCACACACCTGAGATCTCACTGTGAGTTGATGGATGCTGTGAGAGCCCTTCTTTCTAGTGCCAGCACGTAAGTGAAACATACAGATGATTATTGCATTTTTTCTTTCTTTGTCTTTTTAATTTTTGTTCTTTAAGCGTGGAATGGAGCTTTTTGTTGCTCCACAGGAGGTGGTGGTAACACTGTTCCTGCCTCTGCATACCACGTGCATGCTCTCCTTGGATTATACTGATTTGCTTCAAGCCATACAATTGCTGTATATTCATTGGCACTGGAGGAAAATTGCTCATTATTCATGTATCCACCTCTGCTGTCCACAAAAGTGAAAAGATCAGGTTGTGCCTGCTACAGTCCTATTTGCGGGATTATTTATTTGCTGATGATTAAACTAACAACAAGTGCTTTCAGGCGAAGAACACGCATCAGAAAGAATTGCTTTTATGTATTATAATTACATGCCTGGTTTGTGGAGTCTCTGTCACACATCCTGGGGCAAAATGTAAAAGAGAAAATAATTATATGAAGATACATTGTTCAGGCATCCCCAGTGTTCAGTCCATTTCAAACTCATAAAATAATTAATAGACTGAAGAAGCAAATTGATGAGACTGAAATAGTCTGTGACCACTTTATATTGCTTTTTCTGATCTCAACTGTGCAAGTTCTCTGAAGCAACAGAGGAATTTTTCTTTCTGTGCATGTCCCAGTTTAATTATGACTCTTCCAGAATCCTGATTAAAGAAAACTGTCTTATGTATGATTGGATATTTGCACCCAAGATTAAAAATTTTTATTTTTGGAGAAGTGGCCAAAAGTTATTTAGTCTTAAAGGACTCTCTCTGTCTTGTAGCTTTGTTTCAAAAAATATTATCTGTCGTTAGTTGTAATTTTGGTTTTGGGTTGAAAAGACAAATACCCCAGTAGAAAAGCTTCTGAAATGGTCACTTCCCTAGTTGAGTAGGGCATGGAAATCCCATCAGTTCCAATTAGTGCCTAAAACCTCAGAGCTGCCCGTAATTACTCACTTGAACTGGGCTTCAGGAAGGTCTTGTGTGGGCTCTTCTCCACAATTCAGTGGCTTTCTCACCACAGAGAGGAACCTTAGGCTATGAAATTGTCTTTATCCTTCTTTACCTCAGAGTGAGGGTCAGCTCACAGCAACTGCTGACCGTGGTTCAGACTTCAGATAGTTCAACCAGACACTTAATCCCTTGCAGTTTAATTGACTGGGAAATAGTCAATGCTCAGTATTGACTGATCTTTCATTAAAATTAGAAGTAAAGTATAACCTTGCTCCAGGAAACAATTTTTGTTTCTTTGACTGAGTGTAAAAAGCCAAAAAGGCGTGCATGGAGTTCTCTGTGTTTTGAAGTAGACATCCAAAGGGTCAGGTCAGCAGGCATTTCTTGGATCACACTCCTTTAACCTCAGAAATCTTCTGGTTTCTTCAAGTCTCCATAACTTCTTCAGTGCTTTCTTTACAAAGACCAAGCAAAATCAGTTAAACCAGAGAAGAATAAATCACACTCCTAAAAATACAAAAGAACCCAAAGATAGTTCTAAAAAATAAAAAAGTCAAGACTTAAGTTGAAAAAAAAATTTTAGCAATGCTGAATATAAACAGGAGAGTTTATATCAAACTGCCTTTGATTTTGGAACCTAATAAAAACCTCTTTAAATTTGCTCAGACAGTGGGGATTCAGGGATCTGTCTGAACACATCAAATTGCAGCATTCTGGCTCTTGTGTCATGATCTGGAAACATCAATTTGTTTGTGCACATTAAACAAATATACAGATGTTATTTCCTGATAGTTATCATGGCATCAGATGGGTACAAGATTTTTGTGTTTTCTTCTAAAGCTCACTTAGGAAAGGGAAAAATGAATGTACTGCATGGAGACACAAATCTGATCCCTTAAGAGGCAAACATCATCTCATTCTTCATGGCCTTTTATTGTGGCCCTGAGCAACTGGATCCAACTCTGAAACTGGCCCTACTAACTGCGTGCTTCCTCACTTGGACTGCTTTGCTACAGAAAATAGAAAGGATGTGATTTTTCTTCCCTTTTAACCCTGTAGGGTTAAGCCAAGAATCCAGAGGAACAGCAGATTGCCTTAGAAGTTCCTTTTTTCAGTGGCTGTGTTTGGTGCTTCCATTTTCACCGTACCAGAATAGCTTGGGAGATACAATTGATTCCCCAGCTTCATGGAATCAAACCTTCAGAGTGGTCTCAGCCCAAGATGGGGAAGAACTGTCAGTTATGTGTGTGTGGCCCTTGCCATAAACACTGAACAAATTGTGGCTGCGCGGTTAATTTTAGGGACACTTGAAAGGAGTGTGATTTATTTGTTTTACTATTCCAGCAGGCATTGAACATCTGGCCAAAACAGATGAAGCCCCTTTTGGATAACTTTGAAACAGATAACCCGAATGAAACACCATAATAAATGGATGTCCACGTGTGGAAACCTTTAACAGTTTTTTGTGCAGTTATCTACAACTCTAAGGCAAAGCAGAGATGTTTAGTGGTGCAGGTGGGAAATGCTCTCTGCTCCTCAAGTGTGGGAAGGAGAGGAATTCCTATGAAACACTGTGGTAATCTCCAAGTTTGAGGTGCCGAGTACTTTCTAAATGTACCTTTTTTCCTAACAGCATATTAGGTGAGGTTAGGAAGATAAGATCTTTTGAATGTGAATTTGAAGTAAGGATCCAGTGGCTGGAAGTCTTATATTTTATCTTTTTTGTTTCCTGATTTTGTATGGTCTCTACTGACTACGGACTTCTTAATTTTTCTATGTTTCAGGGCATGTGTCATGACAAATTTCTTAAGTCTTTTGTCATCTCCATCTTATCTGGCTAAACTACCAGCTACTTCTGGCCCTACACACCCTTTCACAGACTCCCAGGTTCTGCAAGTTCCTGTCTTCCAGCAGCACTCAGTTTTTCCGAACCTGAATTGGATGTGACATTTTGTTCTAAATAAGTTCATTATCTAAGAGTTTAACCTGTTTGTTGAACTTCCCAAGTGGCCAGCTCTTTAATAAGAACAGGTTTTTAATAGGCCTAGATGGACCTTCTGTGTTCATTTAAATTATAATCTAGACCGTATCTGAAAGTAGGCTAATATACCCAAATCCACTGAGCCAGAATACCCACAGCTCCTAGTTCGTAAAATTGTGTCCCTCAGAAGTTATTCTGCTTGGCCCACTTCCTAAATCAGATTCTACACCTGATGATTTGTTTTGGACAAAGAAATTTGGGGGGTTTTCATCCGTTTGATGTGAAGTACTGTGGTCCCAGGCAGTATTGGGAAAGGAGAAGAAGAACAATGTCTGTATGAAGGCTTGTGGATTTTTCTCTAAGTTGGACACTTCGCTGTGCCTCAGTGGCTTACCAGGCTTCACAAATGCAAAAGGTTTGGTGAAAACAGGGGCTCTTAGGAGGCTGCAAAAATGCGACAAATGCAGTATTTCAGTTTTGATGTGTTTGCATTTTACTGGCGTGCAGTTCAGTCATGCTGAGAAACTTGAAATGGCCAACAGGAGGAAGAGAATGAAATGACCTACAGGAGGAAGAGAAGTTTTTCTGGGGTGCCTGGAGATCATTGTTCTGGCTCGTGAATGCTTGATTGACCATGTTCTACTATTCTTGTTTCTTTTGGTTTCATATTCAGGAGGCTTTTTTTCAAAACAAAAACATTTAGTGGTACTTCTCATGAGCCTTTCTCTTGCAGTGTAAGTGCTTTATGCTTGCTGTGATCTGCATCACTTCAAAGATAGGAGTTGTTTTGCTTCCACTGCACTAATAGGGAGAGGGGCTTTTCTAAGAGGATTCAGTCCAGCCTTGTTTGTCCTTTAAGCAACTTAAAGAGTTCAAATCAGGATGGCTGGGGTCATGCAGGCCTGAGACCATTGCATCTAATTAAGATCCTTAACTGGGACACTTCGTGGGGGGGAGCCTGGTCATCTCATCCCCATTATTTAGTTCAGGCAACCTGAACTCCAGAGAGAGCTTCGTGGCTTCACAGTGTAGGAGATAAACACTGTTCAACACTGTGTGGAGCATCTCCTGCTGGGAGTCCTGGACAGCAGGAGCTGTTTTGGAGACTGCTGTGTGCAGCTATGGTGTCACATGGAGGATGAGGCTGAGCCTGAGTTTTTTTTTAAGCTTTTCAGATTTTTGTGGTATATTTTCACAGGAAAGACTTTTAAAAAAAAATCATCTTTAAAATTGCCATTGACAAACGTGAGCTGCCATAGGTGACCAGAAAGGCTGTCCCCAAAGCCCTTAAAAACCCTTATTTCTTCATTTTCTCAGGTACCTGCTGCAGGAAAGGACAGGACAAGAAAGCACCATGTCTGCAGTCTCAGCTTATTACAATGGAAAGACCGTACTTATCACAGGAGCAACGGGTTTCGTGGGCAAAGTACTGGTGGAAAAACTCCTGCGCTCCAGCCCGGAGGTGAAGGCAGTTTATATTCTTGTCAGGCCAAAGGCAGGACAATCAATGCAAGAGAGAGTGGCCAACATGTTGAAGTGCAAGGTAAGTTTCTGTGGTTTATTCTGGAGTCCGGTCTGAAATCCATTTGGGTGGAGCAAAGGACTCCTGTTTTACTCAATTCACGAAGAACCAACTTCTGCTGTAGCTGTTGTATATTTTTGCTGTGTCTAGAACAACCAAAAAAAATCTGACATTAATGAACCTGGGCCTGATTTTGATAGGGGATGCAGCATTTTACACTGTAATGTTGTAATCTTTCTACTTCCTCTTTGCATTGCTGTTTGGTGAGAATTTTCTTTGTCAAAAGTGTGTTACCGTCCCAAATTTCATTTCTGCAAGAAGAGCAGCATTTTGCATTCATAAACTCTGTTCCTTCCCCCTCCTATAAAGCCTAATGTGTGAGCATTAGCATTCAAAAATAAAACTGAGTGTGAACCCATCACACCCTGCTCCTCACCCTTATTGGAGAATTAAAATAATTTCACAGGATAAAGCCTCGTGGCTGCATTGCTGCAGTGCAGGAGGGCATCTGCCATCTTCTCTGTCAGCTCCAGCTTAACCTCATTCAGCAAGGGATAAAACGCTGCTGCGTTTGGAAGGGGTGTTTCCCAGAGGTGCTTGCAGGAGAACACAAGGAGCGTGGGCTGAACAACAGACCTGTGTGACTTCCACCCACAGTGCTTGATTCTGCAGAGCTTTTTTGTTTGCCATCCTGGTGGGGAAATCCAGATTTCTAGTGGCAAGAGCAATGTCAAAGTCCTTTGCTATATTTAATGTAGAAATTTATAAGGAGACACTGCTAGACCAGTTCTCTAGAGTGGACTTGGCCTGAGGACCTCAAGACTCTTGGATCCTCAGGCTTTTTTAGGCCAGTGGTGGGATCATGGACTTGCTCAGACTCCTCCAGCTTTGGTAAGTGCCAGAGTTCAAGCTGATGCTTAATGCTAGTGTGACTTGGTACAGAGCTGATGTGAAAGGAGAGGAAGGGACAGATCTGGCCCTAGCAGGCAAGGAATTACTTGGAATTAATCTGAGAAATGTCAACATGTTTTTAGAGTATTGTCCTATAAGTTTGAACAAGACTTGACTGGAAGAATAGTCCTCCTCCTTCTACAGAAGTTAGAGGTAAAATAGGTCTGTAGATAACTTTCAGACAAGAATGACTGGGAGAAAAAATGCTTTTTTTTTTTTTTAATGTTTTGAGGCAGCAAGCTAGAAAAGGTCTGATGTCTGTCCAAGAACAGAGTTTGATTATTTTTGGTGTGTTTTTAACGGAGGGTAGGTTGTTTTCATATTCAAGAAAATTTGTGACATAAAAGGAAGCAATCCCATTGGTCATTTTTTTTGCAAGTCTCTCATGGAACGATTTAGCTTCGAAAAGACCCTTAAGATCTTTAAGTCCAGCGTTTAACCCAGCGCTGCTGAGTCCACCACTAAACCCTGTCCCTAAGCACCACGTCCACACAGCTTTAAACACCTCCAGGGAGGGTGATCCAGCCCCACTGCTCTTGGCAGCCTGTGCCAGTGTTTGACATCCCTTTCGGAGAAGATTTTCTCCCTAATGTCCAGCCTGAACCTTCCCTGGTTCAACTGTGGGCTCTTGTGCTGTCACTTGTTCCCTGGGAGCGGAGCCCGACCCTCACCTGGCTCCCCTCTTCTGTCAGGGAGTTGTGGAGAGCAAGAAGGTCCCCCCTGAGCCTCCTTTTCTCCAGGCTGAGCCCCCCCAGCTCCAGGACTTGTGCTCCAGCCCCTTCCCCAGCTCCGTTCCCTTCCCTGGACACGCTCCAGCCCCTCAGTGTCTTTCTGGTAGTGGGGGGCCCAAAGCTGGACACAGCACTCAAGGTGTGGCCTCACCAGAGGGACAATCACTGCCCTGGAAATGCCAGACCTAGCTATTTGTCCAGACCTGTACAAGCTTTGTTTGCATTTTATGTATAAATACCACTGGCTTATCTCTTCAGTGGGCCAGCACAGGGTGGTGGTGGTGTTAGCTCTAGCTGAGGCTCCCTAGCAGCTGTTCTATTGTTGCAGCTGTACTAGATTGCACCCATTTTCCTTCCTAGGATGTGTCAGCAGTTTTAGGCATGCCAGCAGCAAACAGGACTTGATGACCTCTCCTTGAACCTTTGGCTGCCTCAGCGGGTGTTTAGGATGAACGAAAGGAGGAGGAGTCAGGTCTCTAAGTTAGGTTGCTGCAGCCTTGGAAAGAAAAGCTCTAAGGGTACATTCACAAGTCCTCCAGAACCTCTCGAGGAAGAAGCTGGTTTTTGTGATGCTGATCTTTCTAAAGTAACTAAAAAAATTCTTGCCTAAGGCATAAACCCTACTCTTCGAAGGTGTTTTCCTTGTGAAAATGTTGACAGCCTTTGAGATTTATTTTTCTAGTAATGAAACTGTTGATTCCACTTACTGTTAACTCCATGGCAGATGGAGAGGGCAAAAAATACAATTCTTGACATTTTTGCAGATTGTTTCCAGTTGAGTTTGCTGTATGTCTTTAACCCATAGAGTGGGTCATTCACAATCTAGAGACTGCCCTTTCATTTACAGTTGTGGTTTGCATTCTCCAGTTAGGGAAATCACAGGATCAGCTGGGTTGGAAAAGTCCTCTGAGGCCACTGGGTCCAACCTTCAGCCTAACACCACCTTGTCAGCTAGATTCTGTGATTTTACGTTTAGCTTTGATCTAGTATCATCCTCTGGAATTTCTTGTCTCCACACCCAGCAAAGCAGTATTCCAGGAACCAGAGAAATAGAGAAAAACAGGTTGCCAACTTCCGAATATTCTAAGCAGAGAGATAAAATGAGTATTTGGGATGGAGTAAGATGAAAGCAGACAGATAGACTGGCCAGAATTAGTTATGGTGCATCACGTTTGGGTGCTTCAGGTAGGGTCCTCTGGGGACTCCTGATTTTTTGGTAGTACTTACAAAGATTTTGAAAGAACTTGCCTAGGACTTTTGATCTCTCTTCGTGTATCTCTGTGAAATTTTTGTGGCTTTTGTCGTTATATCTACAGGGGCTTAAACTCTGAGGTGTCACATTTGTGAGCTGTCTTGTTCACAGCGTGTGTATGTGAAGACGACTCCTGTTAAATAGAAAAGCAACTGGAAGTTACAAAAGGGTAATGTGGTGTGAAGGAGCAAAATAGCTTAGTTTGTGCTTTTCAGTGTTTTTTACGTTTCAACTTCTGAATCCAACGTGAAGAGTAAAATACAAAAAAATAGGTTGGTCATAAATCAGAATTCTTTGTCTGTGTTCTGCAGCTGAACAGACAACTTTGAAATGTAATGTAATGCTGGTTTGCTCAGATCTTGTTAAATTAGTTTCACATATGGATGCATTATTGCATTAATACAAAACATGTAATGAACAGATAATTATCTCAGCATCAAATCCAAAATGAGCATGTGCATTGAGGAACGTGTGGTGACCTTGCCTATTTATGAAGGGAGATGTTCTATTTTCCAGCAGCAGGTCCCTAAGGGAATCAAGCTATTACCCTGTGCTTAATGAAATGCCATGTCTGCATTGCACAGAGCGCAGATGTTACACAAAAAAACCCCCAGGTTTCAGTAGTGGCTGCAGCCTGCAGATGTGGATCACGAGGCAAAGCTTGACGGTGCTGTTTAATCGTTAGTTGATGGGAGGTGTGTGTTTATCAGAGGTAGGGGATTGTTTCAAGGAGTAATTTTTGTTGTCTGATCCCTCTGTGCACAGGAATAGGCAGGAATGCTTGCAGGGGTTGTCTCAGATTCCCTGGAGAGCAGTTACTGGGCTAATGCTGAGTCACTGACTGTAGCTTTCCCGTTGTCCCTGGGAGAGCAGAGCATTTTCCATGCCCTGCATGCACTGAACCAAGGCTGCTGCTGCTGTTCTGCTGCCAGGCTGCTTCTCAGATCTGTTTGTTCAGTGCTCCTAATTAGAAACATGAGTCAAAGCAGGGAGTAGAAAAGGCTCTTATTAGTGTTTCTGATAATTCAGAGAAAAAATGGGGAGGCTGTGAGGCCGCTGAAAATGGGGAGTTGAGTGTGACCAGAAATATGTCGAAGTGCTGCTGCTTTTTGCTGTTGTCCAGCCACAGTAACCCTTTTAGTTACAGTGGATGGTACAGACAGACCTTCTCTTCCCTGCAGAGCTTTGTCTGGAACTGCATATTAGGATGGGACTGACCAACTGGAAACAGCAGATGCTTAGTGCTATCAGACACCTTTGCCTCTTTCCTTGACAAGTGCGTTATATCAGCAAACATACATGTTAGCCCCGTAAATTTCACCAAATCATGCCAGATTTATCTTTTTCCACCTCCTTTGACTCTCCCTATCTCTGCTCCCTTACTCATGGATCTTGCTCATCACTGTAAGCAGTAAAAGTTCTCCACAGCAAACCAGTGCAGCATCTCTCCATGTGAATCCCCTCAGTCTGACACTGCAGTGGTGCATGTACCTGAATCAGAGTAATGAGGTTTTTAGGTTGATGGAACGGGGTCCCACTTGCTCAGTAAGAGGTCTGGAAACTGCTAATTGGAGTGAAACAGAGCTGAAGATGTTTTCTGCTTTATTGCTTATTTAGATTTGCCTCACTTTTGTGAGTAAATTAGCAGAAATAACTCTGGTACTCGTGTACCAAAGGAACAAATCTGTCATTTTAACAAAAACTAGTTTCTTACTTGACCCTGTGATTTGGAAACCACGTTGTAGAGAGGAGTTACATCTCAGGGGTGGTATCTGACACGAATGTGGGCAAGGTTCTTAAAGCAGTCTGTTCCTCTTTCCTGAGCTACCACTAACCGTTCCTTGTTCCATTTCAGTTTTTTCTCTTCTCCAATTTGCGTTTCTGTTTCAAGACTGGTACGGGTTTTCTTTCCATGTTAGCAGCTCACATCCTACAGCACAAGGAAGGGCCAACAAGGGCAGGTGCTTCCATCGGGATAACCTGTCACGCTGGACCAGAAAGAAGCCACCTGACCCAGAGAAAATGGGCTCATTGCAGAGTTTCACAGTCACGATGGAGTTTCCATCACTCCTTAGTATACGTGGATGCCACACAGCGATTTAGAATTTCTTCACGCCCTCCCCGAGTCGATCAGGGAGAACAACCCTAAATCTTTGTAGCTGTGCCTGTTTTGACACACTGATATGTGACCAATGACAGTATTAGAAATAATAACTCTTAATTTCCTGTACGTAATGTATATATTTATATATATTTCCAGTGTGTCTGGTGGTTCTGATTCATCTCGGTGCCGGTTTGCAGACTGGTGTAGAAGTGTTCAAAATGGAACATCTTAGACCAACAGTCCTCATAGGAGAGGTATCTTTATCGTCTTTGTGGCCCCTCACTGGCCTTGCACCAGTATGTCCATCTCTTGTGCTGGGGATCCCACAACTGGACACTGCTTCCCCCACCAGGGAGGGTTAATAATTTTGGCAGTGCTGCTGGCTGATAATTGGTGGGCTGATCAGTTCTGAAGGGCACTCTATAAACTGTCTTAACAGAGACAGAGAAAGGAGTTTCAGACCATCCTATAGGCCACAGGTTAGGACTGAAATTATATTTTTTTTCTGTCTGTCTGTGTTTGAAGCACAAGTAAGTTATAGAATTATAGAGCCATGGAATCAGTTGTGTTGGAAAGGACCCTTAGGATCTTGGAGTCCACCCATTAACCTGACACTGCCAAGTCCTCCATGTCCCTGAGCATCACATCTACGTGTCTTTTACATACCTTCATGGATGGTGACTCGACCTGGAGTTACTTCCCTGGGCAGCCTGTTCCAATGCTTGATAACCCTTTTGGTGAAGAAAGTGATTTTAATGTCCAGTCTAAACCTCCCGCGGTGCACCTTGAGACTGTTTTCTTTCCATTCTCTCACTTGTTACCTGGGAGAAGAGACTGACCCACACTTTGTTACAACCTCCTTTCAGGTAGTTGTAGAGAGCAGTGAGGTCCCCCCTGAGCTTCCTTTTCTTCAGGCTAAACACCCCCAGCTCCCCCCGCCCCTCCTCATCAGCCCCATGCCCCAGACCCTTCACAAAGGTGTTTCCCGCTGGATGAAGCTGAGTCCCTTATTACATGGCTTCTCCTTGCACTCCTGCTTGAATCTCTCCCTGGAACATCAGTCTCTGACCACTTACAGGTGAATTCTGTGGTGTTACCAGCACGGTTCATGCTGGTCTTGTCCCTTAAAAGCGGAACTCACAGTACTGAGAGCTCTAGGAAGGATTATGACCTGATCCTGTGACACGTTGTCTTTTATTACAACAAGAAATGCTGCTGAAAGCCAGACAAGCCTTGGGGATGCCATTTGTCTGCAGGTCACAAGCTCTGCCAGGTGGTAGAGAGTCCAAACCTCAGTTTTGTCACTGTCAAGGAGAGGTCACGGCGTAGTGCTCTGTCTTTGCAAACTGCCTTCCATGCTTCAGCTCCTGGGGGTGTTCACAGCAGGAAAGTCAAATTGTGTTTCTTTTCTAAAATAGGCTGCAGTTTTCAATTTTTTTCCGGTTCTGCATAGGCACAACTGTAAAACACAATGAAATGAGGAATGTTTAATTGACCTACAGTTGTAAATGAAAAACGAGAACACAGTGCTGTATGAAACTGTAGGGGGTTAATGTTTTCTGTCTTCATGTCTTTCTACACACATACCCACTTCATGCAGAATGATATATAAAAGCTGCCCTTCATTTTTATCTTTACTTCTTCATTTCATGCAACTTTTCCTTGGCCTGGACAGGAATCACAATAAACCATCAGATTTCAAAAGGTTGTTTTTTTTTTTATTTTATTCACTTGGTGGTTTTTTTCCTTAAAATCACTTTGTGATGTCAGGTAGATCATGACCTAAACAGGAACAGTTCCAGAGGAGAATACAGAGCCTCAAATATAAGCATTCCAGAAAAATCCCTCTACCCAATTATATACTGATGCATGTGTTGCTAATGCCATACAGCTGAAAAAAAAACAAACCTGACAAGGAGAAGTTTCTCAGTTTCACATTAGATGTATAGCAAGAGACTTACGCACATGTTCGAACGTAAATATTTGGTTATCCTGCTAAACTTGTAAAGATTTTGTGCAGTTCTTTGAGAACTCTGAGGGTCAGAGACTTCATTTCATCCAAGGAACTCTATGGACAAACTTCTCATACAAAACTGTTCTCTGCAGCCCAGTTAAGACATACACAGTTGTATACACACAAATGAACACATGCATATCTTTTCAAGCCATTTTTGTTTTATTTGATGGTTGGTATCCCAAGGGATTTGTGTGTTAGTGACAATGTCTGCAGTGAAGATTCTGGCAGCTGGTAAATGACAAAATAAAGGTTCAGCCCTTGAAGCAAATGAGCAGGCAGTACCTTGAGAATGATGCAATTTAAAAAACCCAAAAAAACTCAAAAGTAAGATCTTCTCTTGTCACTAACAGCTTAGAGTTGCAGTTAGGCTGCATTTGCTGCTGTCTGTAAAATGATATGCATTTTTAGTGCAGTGATATTTTGGGACACTGGTGGCCTGTAACTTGACAATATTTTTTCTTTAATGTGCAAGGGTGTCATACAGAAGAAAGAGGGAATCTCACCAGGGAGTTAGCAAACTAAGATTGCAGTTGAGTCACAGCTTTAAAGGATCTCCGTAACATTGCTTGAATTTGCATTTGTGCCGGCATGTTTTCTGGTTTGCAGCCAAGGCCCAGTTCCTGGAATCAGTAGAATTCTGTGGTATTTTCAATTAGCTTTGGTTGGATATCTCATGAAGGGTGGATTTCAAAGAGATGATGAGCCCAAATAAGTAGTTTATAGTTGACCTTTATATATATAGTTGACGTGGCACTGTTTTGGATTTTCTTTTTGTTCTGGATGATTTTGTTTCTAATATTAAAAATGCATATGTGAGTTTGATTTCACTGTCAGTAGTTAAACTTCAGATGATAGCAATTTAAATATAGTAAAAAGTATCTGATACAGGGATGCAAATGGAGTTAATCACTCTTCTGTATCTGGGAAACCAACACTGTCTGATTTCAGCCTAAAAGCCTCGGGGGATAAGAAAACAGTTTTGGGTTTGGAAGCTACCAAACCCAGCAAGTAATTGTTTTACTGGCACTGCTGACTTTCATCCACCTTTCATTGCCCATGTGATTCCACCTAAACTTGACCTTGTGTGTCAAGTTGGAAATGGAAATAGTATTCTCATGTCAGATTTTCGATTTTAGATTCTCTAATCCACAAAAATCACTCTTATGCTGGTCAGATCTCTCCATCCAGAAAGTCATCCCTTTTTGGATGTTGGGCTCCTTGCCAGGAGAAAGCTTTCAGCATCACCACCGCTGCTGTCTGTGTATCCTGAGAGGTAAAAGTCGAGGAAGTGAGAGAGGGATAAAGGAAACGTGTCACGGGGGAGAGGGACGGGGGAGCTCAGCATGGCATTTTCAGAGAGCAGGGGAAAAGTGCAAAGAGCACTGAGGAGAAAAGCTCTGCCCCCCAGGCTCGAGAGCTGACATCAGTAGCAGAAATCAGAGCCGTTTCCCAGCAGCTTTTGCTGGCAGCAAGGCTGCAGAGCAGCATCATTAGAGAAGTCCTGTTGGGCATCCTTTGAAACCCTCCAGTTTCTCCTGTATCCTGGTTTTGCTCAGGCACACGGGAGAGCTGAGCTTTTAGGCAGCTGCACAGCATGCTTTGTGTTCCCAGTGTTGCCAAGTGACCCGTTCACCAACGAGGCCTTCAGCAAATATGTTTTTAAACAATGTTTGTCATTTTGCCGGAGCCTGGGACTTGGCTCTTGATGTGTGCGAGTTGGCACAATTCCTTTTTGGGCTGTTGCACTTCAGAACCGCTCCGGACACCAACGGAGCTGCTCGTGTCCCAAAGCTCATCTGCAGGCTTGGGATCTTTGCTTGGCATGGGGGCTGAATAAGGACAGCTGACCTCAGACAACCTCTGGGGGCCTGTAAATCACGGTCAGGAATGAAGGCTTATCCTTGTCCGAAATGGGCCGGCAATGGACCTGTCAGTCAGCACCCAGAGAGCAGAATTTCCGTTCCATCACTCAACAAAATAGAAAGTTTAACTCATGTTTTATCCTTTATGTCCGATTTTATTACATTCTATCCCCAGCTACTCCTGCCATTCTTTTTCTTAAAGGAAGCTTTTCTGTTCTCCTGAATTTAACCCTGGCCTTCCTTACCTGTGTTTTTCCTTATCTGGCAGCTGATTATGACTGAGTGATGGATGCTAAGACCAATTTCGTGTGAAAAGACCTCACAGATAAAGTCTGTTATGAACAAAATATGGCAGTTTAAGAAGAAATCCTAAACACAGGGAGCAGAGTGTTTAATCTTCTCTTTTGGCCTCCCAGTCAAACCCCTCAGACCTGATCACTGTATAAAAGTGGGCTGAAGGTCACCTTCAAATGCAGTTTACTCTGTTTTTATTACATTTACCAAAGCCATTTATTACATTTACCAGAGCCATTACCTCCAGGGATATTAGGGAGAATGCTTTAAAAACTGCGAAGTTCTGATTTGCATCGTTGCGTTCACAAATCAAAATGTCTGAATTGTGCCAAGGAACCCAAGTGTGAAAATTGGGTTCTGGTAATTTTCTGGGGTCTTGTATTATGCCTTTTGTTTTCTTTTAATGGAGCTGAGGGCGGGGGTGTTATTAGTGTTAGCCTGTCGTAAATTAATTTTGCTTCTTGAAAGAAGAACTGCTGGGGAGAAACAGCTCTTGCATGCACAGTCAGTGTCTTCACAGAGATTTAAAAGCAGGGGCTGAGTTTGGTGTGTTCAGATGGGACTTCTGGGCACTGCTGCAGTATAAATAGCAAATATTAATAACAAATACAAACACTGACATGTTTCTTGTTTAAAAGCCAAACAAACCTTTGATACTAACTGTGTGTGTACATTTGATCTGTATTATTGTGTGTTTTCTTCTCATCTTTCTTGTCTACTCTTCTAGTTGTCTCCTTTTGTTGCCATCTCAAATGCGGGGTTTCACAGCTTAGTTGAGGGATGAGGTCTCACATTTTGGTTTTGGGTCTTCAAAACACTAAAATCTGTTTTCAAGCCTTTATTCTACTGCAAAGCTCAGCAAAACTGGGCTCCAAGCTGGGCATTATTGAGCATTACAATTATGTATTACACCATGAGTATTTCATCTGTATAATCAAATTTTTATGGTGAACAGTCAGTATCTTCCTGGTAGGGAGTTAAAAAAATGCCCCCCCCCCATATTTTTTGGCAAAGAAACATGGGCAAGGACAAGCAAAATGCACTTTTTTGTTGAATTACCGTGATTGCTTTGGTGGAGCTCCAACACTAGGGCCCTAAAAAGAGGGGAAAAATAATCCCCCAATCCCAATATTTTGATATGACCTCTTCTAAAGTAACAATTCACATTTGGGAGGGGGGTTGCAGTTGTTTGGGTTTTTTTTAAACTACTTCAGATTTTTATTTTTAAAAGTGTAGAATTAGAACTCAAAATTACAGGAAAAAAATTCTAGTCAGTTGGCAATTTTTACCATTACATGGAAAGTTTCCCTTTTAGATCAAGCTTTGATCTGCAGGGAGTTGATTTTATTAGAACTCTGTGTGTGTGTGTGTTTTGCAACAAATTTCTTTGCCACAGGGGCAAAGAGGGCATTCCATTTATTTCAGAAGCCTCCAGGCTTTCTAGATTCTGGAGGACACTTAAGGCTGGAGAAAGGCAAATGCTGTCAGAAGGGGCAAGAGGGACAACTCAGGCAGCTGCAGACCAGGCAGTGTCACTTCTGTCCCTGAAAAGACCACAGAGGGAGTTTTCTGGCACATTTCTAGGGACATGGAGGTGACTTTAGAATGGTTTGGAAAAGAGAAGACCTAATCACAGCCTTCCAGCACCTGAAGGGAGCCCACAAGGAAGGAAGATGGACAGAGACTATTTCCAAGGGCCTGGAGTGACAGGACAAGGGGGAATGGCTTCAAACTGTCAGAGGGCAGGGTTAGATTGGATATTAGGAAGAAATTTGTCCCTGTAGGGGTGGGCAGGCCCTGGCACAGGTTGCCCAGAGAAGCTGTGGCTGCCCCATCCCTGGGAGTGTCCCAGGCCAGGCTGGATGGGGCTCTGAGCAACCTGGGCTAGTGGAAGGTGTCCCTGCCCATGGCAGGGGGTGGAACTGGATGATCTTTAAGGTCCCTTCCAACCCAAACCATTCCATGATTCTGTGATTTACCCTTGGGGCCCTTAGCTTGACCAGTCTGACTGTGCTCTGTGATAAAATGACCGAATCTGTGGATAAGGGCAAAGCCATGGGTATAATTCACCTTGACATTAGCAAACCTTTCAGCACTGTCTCCATCAGAATGTCAACGTGAAGATAAAGATGTTACAGTCAAGATGGGGGGAAGAAACCTGGCTGGACAGTCAGACTGCAAAAATTTAATGGTTCATGCTTTGTCTGGAGACCACTTATAAGTAGAATTCCCAGGAGTTTCTCTGGGAACTTGCCCTATTTAGTACCTTTAAAAAAATCCCTGCTGCTGGGCTGTGTTCAGCACGAGGAAGTTTCTGTGTGGGAGAGGTCGCTCCCTGAGCAAACCTTTGTGAGATGAGCTCTTCCAGCTGCCTGGGGAACATCCTGGGGGGGTGTTTTAAGTCGCAGGAATTGCTGCACTTGGTGATAGCGAAGCAAGTGAGCAGCTGGCTGGGTTTCAACCCCCCCAGTATCTGCTGGAGGCAACACAGCAGGGCATAAGCAGTGCAGGAGGTTCATGGAATGTGTTGATGAGAACTTCCTCTTCCGAGTGACAGAGGAACTTTGGGCTTCAGGAGACAAACTTTGACCTCTTCAGGAATCTGCTTGATAGAGTGCCATGGGACAGAGCCCTGGGCAGAAGAGGGGGCCCTGGAAAGCTGGTTGATAGTCAAGGATCACCTCCTCTGAGCAGGGTTAATCTTCCCTAGTTTTAGCTTTTAAAAGAGGCATCTACCTGAAGGGTGCAGTTTCATGGATGACCCGAGCCACTCCAAGTCCCTGCTGACACCACCGAAAAGGGTGGATTCTCCAGGTGCTGCTTCCCACATGCTGCTGTTGGGCCCTGTACACAGTTACAGCAAAGGAATCGGTCTGAGTGAAACCCCACAGACAACCTTCGTCCCCAAAATTTGGCACCAGTAACAAAAAAACCTGCACCCCCTGGCTGAAGATGTAATTCCTGCCCGTGCCAGTTCAGCT
Organism: Myiotriccus ornatus; assembly: GCA_036023395.1. Classification (NCBI taxonomy): domain Eukaryota; kingdom Metazoa; phylum Chordata; class Aves; order Passeriformes; family Tyrannidae; genus Myiotriccus; species Myiotriccus ornatus. The sequence goes on from JAYRBT010000042.1 coordinate 54,953,895, forward strand.
CCTGGTGTGGCCATGTGACAGACAGGGATGCAGGGAAGAGCCCTGGCTGTCAGTGGAAACGTGGAGTTAAGACTTCGGCTCTCGTGAGGAATGAGGGTGGCTCAAGTACACATATGTGTGTACTCTTAAGTCTTTAGCCTAATCTGGGCAGCATTTTAGACTGAATTCTTAGCTTTTGGGTGCCTAAAGCTAGAAGAGAATGCAGGACAAGGAGGAGAATATGGCAGTGAAACAATAATAAGCCATGACATCTTTTCCAGTGCCGTGGGTAGAAGCTCTTACCCAGCCACAGAATTCCACATGGCACAGTCAGGGATAACCAGGATGTGTTTTTTAGAGGTCATTTATGTGTTTGCTTGTTATGTGTTTGCTGGCTTTGCCAGCTGGTTTTTCTGTCAAGCTGAGGTGGGTTCAAGTTGTTTTTTTGGGTTTTTTTTTGGCTTTTTGGTGTTTGGTTGTTGTTTTTTTTTTTTCCAGAAAGGGCAAAAAACCACAAGTATGTGTACATGTAACTATTAATGTCATAAAGAGTGTGGTGAAATCCAGAAATAGCCTGCAGAGATAACCCATATTATGGGTAAGAATTTGGAGAGGGATGTGTAACGTGGCTGGGCACATCCAGAAAGATAAGCAGGGAAAATACAGACTTGCTCAAAAGAATGAGAGACAAGACTCCTTCATCTCCATCCTTTTTCCTTCATCCATCTCCTGCATGTTGTCATCATTTATATTCTTCAGGGAAGGTATTTTTCTCTGCACAGGGCTCTTGCTGTGTCCATTAAAGGACGGACAGTCAGGTTTGATTGCTATCTTTCCTTCAGTTTGAAATACTAGTCCTTACCACGTCATATCCATTGTCAAAACAGATGATCATCCTTTTCTTACCCCGTGTAGATTAAATAGAAGATTTTAATCATTGTGTAAATATCTGCCAAAATACTGCTTTAGAATCTGTTGCAAGCATCAAATAAGTGGTTCTTTAAATATAATCCCTGTAAAGGATTTACACTAAGGTTGCACAAGAGATCAAGGCATGGAAGTTCAGAGGGGGGAAAATTTCTCATATGTGAAGGCTTGTGTGTACTAAAAATACATTATGGTCTGTTCTCAGTAGATATTAGTCTCATTCTAGTATTTTTTAGCCTAGTATACCTGATCCTGTGAAAGCTGGGTGTCTGCTGCACGTCCTGAGTGCTGATTTTGCTTGGTTTTGTTTCATCATGAGCAGAAATACAAACTGTGATCAAACTCAATGGACTAGTTTTGGTAGCAATGTCCAAAGGGCATCAGGACTCTGTACACTGTAGCCTGAATAGCAAAGAAATGCAGAATAAATCAAGTTTACTGCAGTTCATAATTGTTAGTGTAGTGCCTGTATGATTTTGATGGACCTTTATCAATGGAGAGTCCCTGAGCCTTTAGGGAATGGTAATTAGATTCTTCCCTGTCAGATTTTTCCATGTGCACAGTACACTGAGTGAGAGGACAGTAACCATTCTTAGCAGCACAGAGACCTTGAGCTTCAGGAGGGCATGGAAGCAGTAAATCATTTTGTCATCCTTCCAAAATTCTGCCTTTCAATCCTTCCTTTTGAAGCTTGGAAGATTATCATTCTTTCTGCCCTTCCTCTGTTACTTTTTCCATTTCTTTCTGACAGGCAGGGTTTGCTGCTTTGGGGCCCAGCAACCCATCTCCCCACTTTTCACTAAGCCCAGGAATCTCCAGGGAGGGTTTTGATCTCGACGTCACTCTCACGTCGGCAATTCTAACTGCACCATTTCCTAGTCAGCTCTGATCCAAATCTTGTGTCCAGCTCTGCTGCCATTTTCTGTTTAATGATCTGTAGATCGTTACAGCCGTGACCTGCTCGGTTCCATCTCCATGTATCTCCGTTGCCTCCCAGATTTCCAGGGTCACCTGTCCCTCCCATGACCTGCACCTCAGCAGCTGCAGTAAAATTCACAGCCATCTTAGCACACCGTCACAGATGCAGAAATGGGGAAAATTAGAGGAAAATCACAGAATAGTTCCAGCTGGAGTGGACTCTAGAGATCATCTCGTTCCAACCGCACTGCCACGGGCAGGGACACCTTCCACTATCCCATGTTATTTAGAGCTCTGTTAACCTGGCCTTGGACATTTCCAGGGGTGGGGCAGCCACAACCTCCCTGGGCAACCTGTTCCAGTGCCTCACTACCCTCACAGGAGGTCCCTTCCCTTTAGGAAGCAAAGTCCTTTATTCCTTACTGTTCTATATGTCTTTTCTTCCTCTCAGCATAATCCACATCCCTTACTCCCAAATGCCTCCCCTTTTCCTAAAGTATTTGCTCTCTTTTTCTCATGTAAACTAGTTTTCTGTGTCCCTCTCTTTCTGGGACCTGGGCAACTGCTCTAGAAACCTATTTCTTGCCTCCGTTTTCATCCTTCTCTTTTAGTTTCTATTTTAATTGCTGTGGTTTGGATTTGCCTAACCTGTATGAACGAGTTATCTCCTGTGTTTGTGCATTTCACTCACCTAAATGCCATAATATTAATTTGAGAGACCTTAGCGGTCCTGGGAGAAAAGAAAAAGAGAACTAAACTTGCAAAATGTATGGCCTTATAGAACAGAAAGCAACAAACCAGCAAGTTAAGTGCAAAGCTGAAGTGCACTGCAGGTATAGTGGCCATGCAGCCCGTGGATACCAGCCAGAATAATGCTGTGTGGTTTGGGATCAGTCCAGCTGGGAAAACTTTCCAGCAGAACTTCCTCCCATCAGTATCTTGATATGCTGAGCTAACCCCACCTTTGCTTGTGCCTTCCTGGAAGGTGGTGTGTGTCTCCGTGATGAGAAGTTGTAGTCACAGAGATACAGATCAGTAATTGAGTTGCTTGGTGGAGACAGTTCTCAGTTTTTTGCATCAGGCAGCTGATGTGTTTCAAAGGTTATTATTTTATGGGGAGCCTTGTCAGGGAAGGTGTTGTCCTCAGATTGTTATCTTATCAAAGAGGGATGTATTTAATGTTTATTGCTGTAAAATATTAACCATAAGTAAACAGTGGAGCTTGTTGATGGATGTGCTCCATCTCCTGAGGGACACTGCCAATACACTCATATCTCAGACTGCCACACTGAGAACCGAAATGCATAAAATAAATGAACCTGAGTAACGTTCACTGTGAACTGAGCGAATTTTGCTGCAGGCTTTAAGCAAAATGACAGCTTTTTATTTCTCTAGCGATTTCAGCGTTGATCAGCATCAAACTATCATACTGCTCTTGTGCTACCCACAGGTTTTTTCATAATATTGGAGCATCTCCACCTAGTTTAGTTCAGGAGAGAAAGGTGAGCCCTTGTGTTTATCCCAGGTAATCCAGCATTACGGGTGTCTAAAGGGAAAATTATCAGAGATAAGTGTCGCTCTGCAGGAATCAAGGAGGCCGTTTCACAGGGCCAGGTTCAGCTCGCAGCAGCATCTGTGTTTGTGCTTTTTACACAAGCAGGGCATGTCTCCCTCCAATTTTGAGGCTTTTAGGCCTCGGTCATCACCCAGTTATTAACATAGATCACAGTCCTTAATCACTGATTGCCATAATCACTGCTGGGTGCATGTGCTGAAGGAGTCCTGAAAATAGGATGGAAGGATGCTGGAAATGTTGTGCATGGCCAAGAAGAGAAATTTTGAGCTTTTTTTAATCACACATTTACTGTCCAAAGCAGAGGAGAAGGTGTTTACTGGTATGCAATTTAGATGGAAGGAGAGGAGTAGAGAAAGCAGTTGCTGGGGCAATTGCAGTGCAAGGCACTCATGGAAAAGAGCATATTGCAGTCCAGTTAAACAAAAACCACAAAAAAATACCCTCTTGTATGTCCACATATGACTGAAACAACTCTCAACACAGAGAATGGGTGTTCCATGGGCAGAGATGGGTCCTAGAAATCTTCTCTAATGTCTGAAGCATATTATTAATAGTCTTTAAAAAGAGCAATACCAGCCTTCTGCCACTACAGCAGTTTTGGAACAGGTAAAACAGGTGCAAAAGTATTGCAGTCTGAGCTCATGGGGAATGTCCTGGGAGGAAGAGAGGGGTCCAGTCTCCTTACACCTGGGAAGAAGAGCCTTTTCCTTGCCAATGCAGGAAAGAAAGAGCGAGCAGAAACATGAGTAAGGACAGAAGCAGAACCAGAAGCAGTGATGTTATCTTTGAGTCTGTATAATTTCATTAAGCACTACGAGCAAGGCTTCATTTCTGTGTTCGTGAAAATATCCAGCTGCCCTCTCTTGCTCTGTAGCAATCACTTTCTCAATAAGGAACAAAGCCAGGAAGGTTCCAGACCAAGGCACTGTGCCTGTGGGGCTGGGACCTATTTTCTCCTCTGTACCTGCACTCCAGTGTGTATTGCCTCATCTTCAAAGAGCAGTGACATTAGCAGTTGATTTTCTGCGGTCCTTGTCATCTCTGATGCTTTGATTTTGGAAAATGCAGGTGTTCTAAAGGGTTATAAATTCTCACCTTAGTAACGGCGCGTTCGGTTGAAAACCTGTGCACGCGTTCCGAAATTCTTCCTTGTTTCGTTTTGGTTTTCAGAATGTGTTTGTATTCTTGTAAAAGGCAGCGTGGGAGCCCATCTGCTTGTTAGGGATAAATAATAATGAAATTGTAGATTATCTCCAGCAGATATTTGTCAACACTGTGCAGATGTGTACGTATACAAACCTGCATGTCATGTTTCAAATTAATTCAAATAAGTTCGTGTCATTTATTCTCCTTTAGTCACTGCTACTGCTTTGTCTCTCTTTGGAGGAGGCTGTTTGGGAAACAGTGATTGTTTTGCATGGATTAAGAAACCCTTCCCCCTGTATTAGCACATATTTCAGTAGGGGAGACCAGATGATAAAAGGAATCAAACTGATGGACCCAGGAACAAAGGAAATCGTGGGCTTGACAGTCAACCTGTAACCTCCACCAATAATAGCTAGAAATGTTTCCTTGGAAACCAGGCTGAAAACCAAATTCTCTCATATTAAATTTTCAGTTTAACTGAGAAGCCAATTGTATGTGATATTAACTCTCCCTGTGTGCCATTGTGTATTTTAAATACCAGGGAATAACCTGAAGTAGGGGCACATAAACGGGGGCATGTTTCTGTGTTCCTGTGAGTCTGTACATTGGTTTTGATTCAAAGGTGAACATTTCCCCACAAATAATTTAGGTAGAAGTCACAACTTTCACACAGAAGTACGTGCTGTGAAATTGCCCTTTGTGCTGGACAGAGTCAGTTGCAGAAGAAATGCACTGGTGTGTAATTTGTCAAAATAAAATGTAAGGTTGGTTTCCTTCGGAGGTTCCAGAAAGATATTTTAGGGAATGTGGTTAATTGGTTGCTTACCCTGACTGGGGGACAACTGAGCAACTACTGCAAGAGCCAGAAAACATTTTTGGTATTAGAGGCCCCTAAAGGTGTGGCTAAGCCAAAACCTTGCTTATGTCTGCAACAAAGATTAACCTCCTGCTGGAATGGGCGTGGAGAGACAAGCTCTAGCAATCCAGAGGCATTGGATCTCTGCTGCTGTGCACGGATATACATTTGGCCCGATCCAATTGCACGTTGCCCATCCATTTACACAAAGTGGACAGTAGGAGAAGCTCTTGAAGAGGTGCTTTTGAGGTCTGAGATGGTTTCTGGGAATGTTTTTCGTGTACCGTTACAGTGCTGATTTGGGGTCTGTGCTGCATCGGAGGAGAGCTGACACAGCTGCCTCTGAGTTAACCTGTGGATTGCAGAGAAGATTCTTTTGATTGTCTACCGTAGTTGCTGTACATCTCTTTATTTCATTTGCCAGTGTCTGCTTCAGTCACAGCAGTCACTCCTTGGTCCCTCTCAGATGTGTCCTCTGAGGACAGTTTTCACCACGTTTATTTAGATGAAACCCCTGCATCACCAAGTGGCAGTTTCCACGTTTCCTACCTGTGCTATGTCTGTGGACACATTAGGAATGCTGCCTCTGGGCAGTTTTCCTCCAGATGGAATGTTAACTCCTGATCAGAACTGGTCAAGAGCAGTTTCTGTTGGGGGGGAAAGGTATGGAGAGCAAAGCAGTTATTTGTACCCTCTGTCTTGGTAAGCTTGGAGCTGAGTGAGTGATCCCCCCAGCCTGCTTGGAGGCAAGCAGAGGCGTTCTCCAGTGAACACCATCTTTAAATCTCTTCCCAAGGGCTGGCACTCTCTAGGGCTGGCATTACTCTGCCTCACCCATGTGCTTGTCCCTTCCTTTCTCCCTGGGGAGTCCCAGCACAGGACTGAAAAGCAGTGAACAGTGTCAGAGGAGAACACATGGTACCTACAAAAAACTAATAGATTCTTCCACAAGCTTGTTACCCAAGTTTTTTACTATCTCCCCGATGTCTGTTGCCTTTATTAACACAATTTCTTATGCTCCAGTTGCAAAGAGATAATAATATTCCTAACCCTAAACGTGTGCTGTATTTTCTTTTAAACATAAATTAGGCTCTGAGTCAGTCCCATAATTTTAATATTAATTTGTCTCTCAAATGGCAGCTCTCAGGAAAGAAACATCTATTTAAGGAAGGCGTATGACCTCTTAAAGGACTTTAAAATATCCAGGTTCCCCTTCCAGTTCTTCTGTTGCTTCGTTATGTGGCCTTGGGTAGGTTGCTTCGAATCTATGTGTCTGTTTCCTGCTCTGAAAAATTACGTGGCTCTTCCTTATAAAGAACTGACTGAAGAAAAAGGCTACATAATAGTTAGGTATTAATGAAATACTTGATAAAAAAACCTATTGGCAATCCAAAATAGGTGTCTGGAGACCTTTAGTTACCCTTCTGCCTCAGATCTAATCTGGAAGGTCGAGGGGCATTTAATCAGTGCCATTCCCTGGCCACTCGTACAACTTAGAGACCATCCCCTTTCAATTTGCTTCTCATGGGCACCTGTGGAAGCAGTGAGATCCTTGGAATGCAGATGCTCTCTAGGAAAGCAGTCAGCTTTGTGTGCCTTGCTGCAGATTGTTCAGGTAACTAATAGCTGCTCAAATCCCTGGCATCAGGGGAATCAGCAGAACATGAAACCAGAGTGGCGAAAGACATCTGTGCTAAAAATAAATAAACCCAAAATAAGATAAGCTCAGTGCCCAGGAAGGAGAACATGCAGGGAAAGTAAAAGCAAGTTCAGCACTGAAGAAGGAAAGGGTATGTTGCTAAAGAGTAACTAGATTTTAAAGTTAATTATGTATGATGTTTAGTCAATTAAATGAGGCCTCAAGCTCTACTAAACATTTGTATGGATAAAAATACATATTACAAGTAAAATATGTATAGGAAGATAATGTTGTAAATGAAACATTTAAACCAATCCCTTCCTTCTATAAAGCCATGATGAGACCTGACTGGGAAGATGTGATTTTCCAGCTGCCTGATGCAGATTTACATCTTTCTTTGAAAAGTCTCTTGTAGCTCCTGTCAGATGGTGGGCAAGAACAAATACATCTCAGGTCTGCTGCTGCACAGTATTTCTTGTGCCCCTGGATAATTTCTCTGCCTACACCTTGTTTTGTGCTCTGCTTAATTTACTCAGCAGTCCTTTTCCCTGCTTTTGTTTCATTTTCATTCTAACAGCAAGGCAAGATGCATTTTGGGTGCAAAGGCACAGCCGAGCCTGTGCACTGGGAAGGTGCCAGAGCTTCTGAGCTGCAGCACTGAAAAGAGGGAGTGCCAAGACGTGCCATTTCTATTCTAAAAGCTTTAACATCTTGTTAAAAGAGATTCGATTTCGTCTAAGGCCAGCAGCACACCTCCAGGGAGTTGGTTCAGCAGGTCGCTTCAGAGACTGAATGAAAAGGCTGTGTAGGTAAAGTGGAGGAGAAGTTCTGTGTCTGCAATAGGATCCCCTTTAATCTGAAAACAGCAATTCACTTTCTCACTCCTTCCCCATTTCTTTCCTGCTTAAGGCATGGCGTGTATTTACTCGCACTCTCTCACTGCAGTTTGGCAATTTGTCTTCTTGCTTCAGTGACAGAACTGAAGGTGACAGCTACCCAGGGTGCACTTATCCTGGTCTTGGGACACAGGCTAAACTCCAGCTTCTTGTCTGCCAACGTCCTGCACTTGGAATGAGCCCCCCAAGATGAGACCCACGCTTCATTGCTGTTCTTTGGCAGGTGGAATGGATTTGATGTGAGGTGATACCTTCCCAATAGATCTGTTAGCTCTTTCAGTTTAATCTGATTAAACTCTCCCAGACACCTACTTAGGGAAGGTAGACAGGGTGAGTCTGAGCAGAAAGATTAGGTGACTCTTGCACGATCAGGGAAGGGTTAGAGGAGGCAGAGGTAGGAATTTGAGGGGACCATAAACATAACAATGGGCACATGAACAGACTCAATGAAATCAGGCGTCAGGCTGTGAGAGGGGAAGAAGGGCTGGCACGTCATTCAGTTGCTCCCCATTCCCACTTCTTGCACAGGTCTTGACTTTTGGAACTCTGGAGAGTGGGAATCAGCAATCAGTGTGGAGGAGGGAGCTGAAGCTGATAAATCCGTGTCTAAACCCCAGGTCAGTGTGTTAAACTCTGGGCCAGCCAGCCTCCCTAATTTCAGGTGGCTACAGGGAAACCTTCAATATGAACTTCCACGTTAGAAAAGATAAGAGCTGTGTCCTCAGCTGGAATACGTGGTGTGAGCAGAGCTGCTGACACGGGCTGGGTGATCAGACTGTCTCCATCATTCATGAAGGGGAAAACAATCAAAACTCTGTATTGTCTCTCCTAAGTGTTTCTCAGATGACTGACAAACAGAAGTTGGACAGGTTTCTTCATTTGTTGCTTGTGATTATACCACTGTGGCTTAGAGCATCATTTCTAGGATGAAACTTTGACTGGGAGGGAAGGGTAGACAGGTTCGTTTCCCCTCCGGCCAGTCCTTGAGCAATGGGTGTTGCATGTAAATGCTTCATAATAATTATGAAGAAAGATGTGAGTTCTTGTGTTGCCTCCCAAGGGACTCGTGTCACACAGCTTGTTATAGCCGTTTTCTTTCCTAATAGAAGAAACTGGTTGTAGGCGTAATTCTGCCACGGTGTGTGGGAGGGAAATCTTGGGGAACAGATGGTTCTTGGTGAGCAGACTCCAGTGACTAAGGCCGGCTCTCAAAAAAAGAATTAATCTATCAAGCTGATATGCTGATGAACAGAAATAGGAAAAATAACCACAATATAAACACCCGAACGAACCGTGAAGCGAAGGCTGCCTGTTGTATGTGTTGCATGCTTGACAGTGGTGTTTCTCCCTGGTAAGGAAATTGCTTTTTAACAGCTCTCTTATGGGAGGGATTCTCTAAGCTGTTTCTTTTTAAAATGCTGATGTGTTTATCGTTGAGCACAAGAGGGCAGAAAACCAGGCACTCAAAACTCCCAGTGGGGAAAAAAAAAAAAAAAAAGAATTCTGCAGTGGGAGGAATTTTGCATCTACAGATTCATGTCTGTCCGCTTGAAGGTGGTGTGGGAAACCACTGGGAATTTCTGATGGAGGTGAACCTAGTCTTGTATCTACCCAGCGTCTGCAAAGGTCTTGAGAGAAGAAACACGGTGATAACCCACACCTGCAGCAGCAATTGCCTGCCTGTGAGCCCCTCTCTGCAGCTCCCCCCGGGGAGGTGGTAGTTTGTGCACAGAAAGATTTTAGAAAACATCACCCTGTAGACCCACCAATATGTACAGTCAGAATGGACAAATTCTCCATTAAGCTCATTTCAGTCCCCTCACACTTATGCCTTAAAGGTCGTGGTTTAATTATCGGCGCTGATAACGACTTTCCTGGCCAGTGCAGAGCAATTTCTGACACCGGGTTGCTGAGTGGGGGGATTAAAGTCTCTCCCTGGTGGAAGAGGTTTTCCCCTACGAAAGAAGTACCCAGGACTGTGGGCTATTGCTCAGTCATGAGTAATCTCTTAAAGAGCTCCTTGCCAGCCATTTGATACGTTGGTGTTGCATTTTCAGGGCGTTTAGCAATCCCACCAGCTGGGAATTGGATAAGCAGCATCTCAATTTTACCAGTGTGAGAACAGAAAGCGGTTAAATTAAGTGGTCCTTTCTTATGTGGCAGTATTTTTTCAGGACTCATTTGATTGCTATATTGACTGAAATGCAGTTTTAGGTCTATTAGGCCTGCAGACCCAGCACAGCTCAGGGGAGATTATTTTAAAGTCCGTATCCACAGTGAACTTTTCAATTTAGAGCTGACTGCAATGTAGTGGGAAACTCTCAAATACTAAATATGTAGCAGACAAGGCAGAGTTTCACATGGGTTTAACAGAAGCAGTGCTAAGCAGTCTGAGACTTAATTCTCCTTCCCTTGGGCATTACAGTAAAAATGTCCATTTTTTTAATAAACTACTATATGCATCTGAACCATTTTTAGCTACATGATAATGCTAAACTGCAGGGCTAAAGGCTATGCATACAAAACATCCTGCAGTAAATGTTTCAGAATTGGCATCTGGCCTGGTAAAATCATATCTAAACTGGCAAGGCTCTTTTTGAGCAGCATGCAAGGAAATGCACATCTCCACAGCTGCAACACCCCAGCTGTGGATTAGCATCCCTTTGGAAGTGGGCTTCAATCTTGGAGCTGATCTCCTGAGCTTCTGTTTCTGTAACAGCACAGTGCTGATCTCCGCACCTCTCAGGGCACAGATGGCTTCAGCATTGTCAGTGTTGCATATTAGTTGTTATTTCTCTTGGTTTGGAGAGTGATGATCAGATATTATTATATAAATTTTCAGGAGATGCTTTCAGGAGATGCTGTAGGAGGGAAGGAAGCACAGTGTTTTGGAGATTCATCTCTTCCAGTCTAAAAAGGAAGAAGATATTCTTGGTTTAGTACGTTTTTACTCTCTCTGAATTAGACAAAATTGAAATGCTCTGAGTGATGAATTGAGTAAATGATGGGAAGATAATAGCTGTGCCATTGTCCCTGGAGAAAAGATGCCAAAACTGAATGCTGTGGTGAGCTGACATAAAATGTTCAATGTAAGGAAAATTGGACTAGGATTTTTGTAGTTCTTTCCTCAGAGCCCCACTCACCTGGTGAGTTAAAACCCTTTTGCTGTAAAAATAAGTCTGAAAGCAGCATCTGCCTGAAGTCAGAGGGGTCCATATGGGAGATACCTGGCCATTAGCGTGGATACTGCTGGAGAATACAAGAAGACACAAGTTGGGCACCCCACGTAGCTACTCAGGGGATCACAACTTGTGGGTGGCACGTGGGGTCCCAAAGAGGTGGACATGTAAGTGATATTGCAGCACCAGAAGAGGGTTCTGCAAAAGAAAAACACAGGGGAAGGTGGAGGACCAGCAGAGTTTGAGAGTCCCTCCATCCCACTTGTGACTTCAGTGGGGAAGATCCGCTCATGCTGCTATGGTTCCCTCGGTCTGACAGGAATGACACCAGGAAACTACTCCAGACTCTCCTTTAGATCATAATACACCAGTGAGCTTCCCATTGTCCTGTACAAGTGCGAGGAACAGAAGTGTGGGGAGCGGGGCACAGAAAATCAGAGAATGCAAAGATCAGTGTTTCCTTACTCTGCTACAAGTGCTTTGGTGCCTGTGAGTTACAGGTGTCATTTGATGGGAGGATGGAGACAGACTGGTTTGCTGTGAGTCTGAGCATCCATCTGGAGGTGGGGTGAAGGCTGTCCCTGCTGATTGATGCATAGGGCTGGTTTTTCAGGCTGGTGAGCCAGAGGGGGCCATATGTTACTTTAGGAGCCTGACTCTCCCCTTCAGGTTCCAGGCTTGAGGCATAACTGAATTAAGATGTTATGATGTTTTTAACTTAAACAATGCACTACTAAGAGGCTAACAGAGCAATTAAAAGATACTTAATCTAAAGGCACACACAACTATAAAACTACTACTTACCATTCATTACGAATTGCACCCAACACTGTTGAATTATAATTTTATCTCCCCTTGCCACTGTAAGTCTGTCCCTTCTTTTTCCACTCTCGTAATTCAATCTGGGAGATTGATGGGCTGCCTCCACTGACTATGGGAGAACAGGTGGAGAAATCAGTTGTGCTTCCCCCAGTTAAATATGAAGTCAGGAGCGAGCAGTATCTGCAGAACGTTGTGTCTTTCCTGTTTGTGAAACCCCAGTGTGGGACGAGAGGTGCATTTCGGTGCAGGGGGTTGGTTGGGGTACGTTCTGTTTGTTTCTCCTCTGCTCCTTCCGCCGGGGTTTTTTCAACGGTAGATTAAAGCCTTAAGGGAATTTATAACCTCTTGGCACTTGGGCCGAGGACACGGGCTCATTACCGGTAATCCCCGCTCAGACAGATGGGGAGGCTCTTGTGTACAAACAACTTTTTGTTTGCTGTTCATAGAATGGTGTTCGTGGAATCCAGCCCTGAGTTGGAAGGGACCCACAAAGACCATCCGAGTGCAGCTCCTGGCCCTGCACGGTTCAGCCCAGTGGGACAACACTGCTCATCCCGGTGACACACGGACAGGGGATTTGATACACCTGAAGCAAAATCAGCACAAGTGCTCGCTTTTCTGCCTTGTGTGGACTGGGTAGCACAAAATTAATTGGTGCAGTTTTGATCTGGGAGCTAAGGGCAGGACATGCAGCCAGTGTGAATTCCATTTCAGCTTACGTGAGTTCTCCTCTTTGGTCTGCCTCGGAATACACTTGCAGAGAAAAGGAGCATTTCTACTGATGGATGTACAGTACATGAAAACTGCATGTGAAAGATGTCTTGAGCCACAAATCCTGTGGTCAGAAAGTTCTAAGATTATGGCTTTAGCTGGAACAATTAATAGGAGAGGCAGAGATAGTCAGTCAGGCTTGTTGATTACCCTTCAACAGTCTCTGAGTTGCCAGAGCAAGCTAAAACCTGAGTCCGGCTTAAGGACACTTGATATGGCTTTTTTGATCCTCTTTAAAATGTGTGTTTTTTCCTTACATACTAAAATACCTGAATTTCTCTACCGCTAAAAAAAGAAAGGAAAGAGAAAGAAGACGACACCTGACTGCAAACAGAACTAATCTTTTCCTGCCTCAAAGGAGAAGGTCTTTCAGAGTGCATGAAACATCATCTGGCGTGTCTCTTGCCATCAGGCCTGTCAGAACATTCTAGTCAGGTACGACTGCAGCGACAGGATAGGGAGAGGCATTTCGCATGGTGTAACTGAGCCATCTGTGGCAACGCTCTGCTCTTTGTACCGGGAAGGGAGCGACATCTGCTCCTGGCAGACGTGTTACTATCGCAGGCTGACGTTAAATGGCCCTCCTAACAACAGGTATCTTTGCTGTGAAACAAGACAGCACCTCCTGCTTGATGAGACCCAAGCTGGTGGAAAAGGGAGGACTCGTGCCAAGAGGCTGGGACGAACTTCAGGGGCCATATTTGCCTTTTTCTCTCATCCAGATAATCTGACAGAGTTCAGTGGAAATTATTTTATTTTTTTTACCAATTATTATTTTTTTATACCCGTGTTTATCGTGGGCAGACCCAGTGGATCCAAGCTTGGTTAAAAAAGAGTTCTCCAATACAGGTGGCAGTCCATATTTCAGAGGGAAAGTCTGAGCTGTGATTCCAGATGTCAGGCTTGTTTGTGGGTTTCTGCAACCATATGAAGGGGTTTCCATGGATTCGTCTGAGAACTGGCCATAGTCAGAGGCGTTAATTAGAGTTTGTCTCCAGTACTTGCAGAGCCAAGACTGCGCTGTAAGTAGCTGACACTATTTGGACAGATGGTTCTATCTTCTTAAAGAAGTTTTAATTTCCCTAAGCTGAAGACTCCTTGGATGGAAATCAAGGATTACTTGTAACTTCCTAGCTTTCTTGGAAGAGTGACACTAGAGAAAATCGGTTTACAGTGGTTAAGTCATCCCCTCTTAGATGTTTTCTTAGAATCTCAACTGTTTGCTTCTTTGCTGGATTGTTCACAAGTGTCTTCACTCGTAGCAGTATCCTTGCTCTTTCTGTCAGTCTTCTAAATTGCATTACCTTCTGATAATCTCCCAGTAATTTTCCAGTTTGTTCACTCTGTGTGTGTGCAGCATGTAGCCTAACTGTGAAAATATGATCAGGGTTAAGTGACAGCAAGAAAGGAAGCAGATTTTAACAGGCTGAGGTACCCTGGCTTAGTGCTTTTCTTTTAAGCACCAACCAGAAAAATGACGTTGTCATAGGAAAAATGTGTGTGGAATGGCATAAGAAGGCCAAACGACTTGTATCAGACATGAGCACAAAAGAAAAGTGATGAAATGATAACTTGCCTCAAACTTGTCTTTTCAGAGGGGAGGAACCTCAGAATTCTGAGGTAAAACAGTGTGTTTCACTGTGATTACACATGACAGTGCATTAGAGATCACCGTGTGTAGCTGCTGTGCCGGTCTCCGTAGACTCCTAAAACTCAACCTGATTTTTCGTAGGTACTTTCAAAGGGTAAAAGTAGTTTTTGGTAATTTCTCTAAAAGTCTTTCAGAGCCTTTCTTGGTCATTTCTCAAAGCGTCTCCGAGAAGGAGATGCCTGTGTTTGACACAGCCCTCACTCCTGGCTGGTTATCCTCAGGGACTCAGAAAACACTCCTGAAGTTCCCTGGTGCCCAAGCAAATCTGGCAGTGAAACTTTGAATATCTGTAATGAAGGCAGTTGATATGGAAAAGCAGATTCAGATCCTGTGTCTGGATAACTCTGTGAACTTACTAACTGCGTGACAGGAACTGAGGAAGGGGAGATGGAGCTGACTGTGGCTGTGGCTCCTGACATCCTTTGGCATTTGACTCCCATTGCCCCACGGAACTGGGGCATAGTTGTGGAAGAAGGACGAGAAGGAAAACAGTTCTTGGAAGTGCATGGGAAGAAACATGTTAAATGGTTCGTGTAGGGAAAGCTGCAAGTGTTACCATCCTCCTTCCCTGCACTGAAATTCTTCCCCCTGTTGTAAATGTCACGCGTACCATCAGACGCCCGTGGTGATACCCAAGGACCACGCAGGGGCACGAGAAACGTCTGTGATAAATGTAAAAAAAGCTCCATATTCTGTCTGTGGCTTGCCCACCCACCTCGAAGATGGTACCAGAGACCATGGAAAGCCTTTCCATGTCTGTCAAGTCCCTGCAACGTCGTGGCTCCCGAAGAGCTCCTTTCACTGTTCCGGGTTCACTGGCGTTACAATCCGAGTATTCTTGCTAGAAAACAGCAATCTTTGTCAGCAGCCAATTCTCGAGGAAACTGGCTATTTGAAACCACATCCTAAGTAGCTGGCTATACACACTAGCCTTAGCTGACCTATATTGAAACTTTCTCTCATCTCTTTTTTTTCTGGAGATGATTTAAATAATCAGCTGTTTTGTTTACTTGATGTCAGGGCGTGGGTACTGTATTTCCACTATATTAGCTCTACTCAGGGGAAAGTAATAGCTCTGGATTGAAGCATAAGCCATTTGTTTTCCTATAATGAGGAACGCTCTGCTGCATGCTTTCTAACTGATTAGATGAATTATGCTTTATTTGCCTTGAGAAGAACCGTACTTAAAAGCAATTTTCTGAAGAGGAAATGAGGCAGAGAGTGCAAAAGGGGGGGAAAAAAAGGCTCTATCTCAGTTGAAGCTCCCTGACCTGCCTTTTCACACATTTCTTGACTGAACAATCCTGGTGTTTATTGCTGGAAATCTACCAGGCTAAAAATTAATTGCAGGCTAATTACTTTATGTCGAGAAGCTGCCCAGTTATTATCTCAGATTTGCTACAATGGCAATGCTAGAAGCGTTATGAACCTTCCTTCCTTCAAGACTATACTGGAGGATTTTATCAATGGCAAACACAACTGGGATAAGGCCTTTCATCAGAACAAAACTGCAGAGATCAGGTGGGTTTTTCAAGAGTCATTTTCACGACTTTGGTACCTTCAGTAGTTTAAATTTGTGATGGTCACTCGTGAGGCTGCCATTGAAATCACCAGAGGGATGGATATACACTTCAGGGTGTTACTCTGTGTATTTATGTACAGGCTATTCCCCTGCATTTATACACCATTTCTCTGTTCAGAAGAGGGATTTGAACCACCTTGGATTTAGAATTATTCCACACAGCCAGTGAACAGCTTGTCCTTTATTCTTTAAAGAAATTGTTGCCACAATATTTTACCCCTTGGCCCTTTGTCTTTCTTAGGATAAATTCATGAATATAGAAATTCATGCCTATATTCTCCTGAGTTGGGCTAAGCAATCCCTACCACTTCTTTGTCTGAAAGTATGGAAGCTTTTTACCTTTTTTTTAATCTTTTTTTTATTTGAACTCTCTCAATCTTTTCAGTAGTTCTTCATACATGAGATCCATTTCATGGGAATTCTCTGATTTTTCTCCATTTGAACTGTTCACTAGTACTTTGAAATGTGCATATTAATCCTCCTAGAGAAGCCCAATATCCTATTAAACACACCTGAGGACAAAAGGTTACCTGCACCTGCATGGTGCCTCTTACAGTAAGTTGGTTTTTTTAGGGGTGAGGACTGATAGGTCCAAAAAAAAAAAAAAGGACTATCCATGCCTTTGAAAGGCAGTTATAAGACCAAACTCCTGCAAGTTCCTTTTTAAAGTAGACCATGGCTTAGTCACTCTACTGTCATTAGTTTGTCTTTGCTTCACTGGAACTGTGTCCCGAGGAAGATGCGAAGCCTTTGGTATTTTGCAGTGTTCACTGCTTCCTTTTTTTCTCATCTGTGCCGTTCCACAGATGTGCAATTTGCCCCTTTCTTTGAGGTTTTTCTGTCTTTGTGGTAGGAAAAAATTTCTGACTGAAGGATTGGTAGGCAGAAATCTCTCTGAGTTATTACATCTGCTGTAAGGCAGGAGCAGAGAACACCGAGAGCTGCAGATGTCCTTTGGAAAGGGAGGTCACAGCTTAAGTGGGCAGGAATAAGGAAAGAGATGTCCATCAAACACACTCAAATAGAATGTTGGGAGAAATTCTAGATGTCCTGTTTTCACAATAAGGGCTTGACAGTATAAAGTGAAAACACAGAGATTAGATTATTATTATAGATGAGAATTGCCTGATTATAAAATAAGAAACAAGGAGTTCTCATCTCAGTTGAGGGGCAGCACAGCCTATGCTGAACTTGCATCCTATTTGGAGGTTTAAAATAGAAATAGCAATTATTAGATTCATTCATTGGTTTGGGCAAGGCAGCAGTGCATGCCCCTGGCATGCATTAACTCGCTCAAGAAGACACTGAAATCAGGGCATCGTTCTTACCAATTTCCCTCAGTGTAATTAATACTGGACAACTTGAAATCAAACACCTTGCCTTTCTCTTCACTATAATTGTGACAATTCCTGTATCCCTTTGGAAGTGCTGCTGACTTGGCCAGTGTTTTCATGCAGTTCCAGCAGTACAGCACACCAGTCCTCTTCTGCCCACTGAATATATTTTATACTGGCAGAGGGCTTCTAAAGAGAAAGGACAGAACAATCCTTAGGTCTCGTGCAGTTGTTAGGGGTTTGTTATTTCTGCTCTGGATGAGCAGAATTTAGAGATGCAATTACGGTTTACCTGCAGACTAAGCATACTCTGTATGTGAAGCACTTCTTGAACTGTAGGAAACAGTATAGAATAAGCTGAATTTGTTTTGTCTTTAAATCCTTCTGCACTTCCCTGTAAAGCACTGACAAGTCTGAAATCTTCAGATTCCGTAAAAGAGGCAGCAGGCTTTGATTAAACAGCTGCTGCTGTTGTCTAATTTAATGGTGCCAGTGAACTGAATGTTCCTGTGGCCCAGAAGGTTTCCAAAGCAGTGTGCTGACTTGTGAGCTTGTATTCAGAAATTGCCTTCGTTCCTTCAGTGAATCATTGGAGGGGGTGAAAAACTGCAGCTGTGGAGTGGCACGTGGTAACAGCAGGCACAGAAACCGAAGGGGGATGTTATCTGCAGTAGGAATGTCAGGAGGAGATGGCATCTAGGCAGAATATAACTGTCCAGACTCAAGCAAGGCACTGCAGAGGCACTGCTCTTCTTTTTATATGCCGTGACTGAAATGGCGGGAGGACTGATTTATTCTTCCTCTGCGTTATTTGTGCCAAAGTAAAACAAGTAGAAAATCACTCTCATTTGGCCGAGTTCTACGCCCTCTTTGCAATACAACAAACAAATACAAACAAGTGTTCCTAAAACTCCCACAAGACAGCTTTGGTCTCACATGGGTTCTCTGGGAAGCCTTTCCATTTTGTGTCCCATCAGGGCTCGCTCGCGTGTGATCTCTCATGAGATGATGCATATTTGGAGAGCCAGTCCAGCATCTTGTTAGAAAACAAGCTTTTTACGGGCATTAAGGCTGCCTGGGAATTCAGTTCCTACAGTCCAGCCAGCTCTCACCGACAGTTCTGCCCATGAATAGCTTTCTCTGTCTTAGAAATCTATTTTCTGGCCTGGCCATACTGATGAAAGGTGTGTGCAGCTGGGTGCAGCTGAGAGCAGTGAAGTGACATCATTGTGTCCTAACTTCTAACTTGCTCAAGTTTCTGCTTTGTGAAGGATGTGCAGCTGTGTGTCAATTTAAAATCCATGAAGTCAAGTACAGAGTGTGATGCCTAATGGGGAAGGCTAATGATTTTATCATCACCTCCTTATCCCTGAGAACCTCAAGGTTTATCTAGACTTGGTTGTCAGATAAGGGGAAAGATGGTAATCCCTTAGTTAAACAGGAAAATACTGCTCTTAGTATCAATTTAATCTTTCATGTGTCTTTTAGTATGTTTAATTTATGTCACACAATGTCTGCTCTTGCATAAGCACCGGGCAAATCAAAGACAGAACAATCTCTAGGAAAACAAGAGACAGTGGCAGTAAAGAGATTTCCAAGCTCAGTGTTACTGGTGAGCAAATTACAGAGCAGAGGGGAAACACCCCAAAACCACAGAGCTACTGAGAAGTCCGCTGGTCCACCCTCCTGCCCCAAGGCAAGCTCAGCCATTCCCTGCTTATCTAGACGGTTCTTCAGTGTGCCCAAAGGCACGATGCACCCTTTGCATCATGCCCCACTAATCTGTCCCAGTAGTTCCTGTTAGTACACTGGTTACCTTGCAGGTGTGATTATCCTTTGAAATCTAGATTGTACCTCTTCAGATCTTGCAGATTTTCTATTTTATTTGTTCATTCTGCCTTTTGTGTTGCCACTCTTTACCCTCCCCCCTCCCAAAAAAAAAAAAAAAAAAGGAAAGGGGGAGCTTTTTTGACTTAATGGCTACTTTTCTTTTGGTTGAAAATTGTTCAAATACAATAATGCTGGGCAGCAATACAAAACCCTTGGAACAGGTGCTTCTAGAACTTCAGGTGATTTTTTGAAATCCTGCTCCAGCAAACTCACAGCGGTTTGACATTCAGGCTTCATCTTCTTTTCCTGTGAGATTACAGAGTAAAAGGTCTCCAGCTGGAAGTTGCTGTAGCCATCTGCTTTCATGGTGTGAGCAACAGGGCACCCAGACCTGCTGCACTGTTATCCCAAAGGCAGTTCCCCACGGGACTCGTCTGACATGAACAAAGAGTGACAGCAGACAAGGGGCAGCAAAGGAAGAGGAGGGGCGAGAACGTGCCCTGTTCCCCTCCTCTCCACAAGTCCCTTCTAGAACCATCAAGAAAGTTGCTTGAGTGTAATGTTGCACAGGCTTTCCCACTCCATACTCTGCCCTCCTGCCCTTTAGCTCCTGTGAGGCTCCTCCAGGCAGCCCCTGAGGCAAGGTGATTTCAGGAGTGGAGACAGAGGAATGTCAGTGGCTGTCCAAGGAAATGAGTGGTCCAGAGAAGATTCATTAACCTTTTCAGGGCAATGCACTACCTCCTCTACTTTGTTCTGTCTCCCCTGTGAGGTTTTCCCATGGGAGGGAGCAAGTGAGTTAACTGTTTTATCACCTCACCTGTGTCCTCCTAGACAAGCTCTCTCTTTTGTGCCAGTTTCGTTGATTGATGTAATCAGACTGGCAGCTAATCAAAGCGATCTCAGTAGCCTAATTCTGTACCTGATCTCTCTCTGTTTGTGCTTCAAGGTCTTTGACAGGGTCCGAGAAGATTGCCCTAATTTCCACGAGAAGATTAAGCCTATTAATGCTGAACTCACTCAGCCCAAGCTGGCCATCAGTGCTGAAGACGAGGAGGAGCTTCTGACCCGGGTCAATATTGTCTTCCACTGTGCAGCAACTGTTCGCTTTGATGAACCCCTGAAGTATGTCCTGCTTTCTGTGTTTGCTGAGCGTGATTCAGAGTGCACAGCAGCCCACGACACGCTGCTCAGAGCACCTCTTTGCGTCTGCAGTGGTGATTCTCCGCTCGGGTGTCCGAGCTGCACGTCCTTCTGGGCTGAACGTGCAGCGTAAATGCTCTGAAAATGTCGTGTGCACGTCAGAAGTGAAGCATCTTGGCACATTTCCATGGGAACAGAAGGAAGTACTGCCAGCTTGGGTTGTAATACAGTAAGGGAGTTAAGAATGGCCTAAAACTGGGGTGGGGAAAAGTGTGTTTGAGGTCAAGAGGGAGATGCTTCGGCAGAGCTGGAGACAGCTTGAAGTGGAACTGTGTTGTGTCTGTCTCCAAAGCAAGTGTTAATGGCCTTTCTTGTCACTGACTAACTGGAGGGGGAAATGAGATGTGGTTTGAGAAAATAGCCTTTGAAATAGCCAACACTGAGTGTAATTAACTGTTTACGATAACTGCTGGGTTTCTGAAGGATTTCCCCGGGGAGTGCTTGTCCAGGCAGGCTTTTCCATTAAGAAAAAAACAGAAATAAGCCACTAAACCAAGATTAGATGTGTAAGTGCTTCTATGCAGATTGTACAGTTCAACAAACTGTGGTGGTTGATCAGGATTGCCAGGTCTTCACAGCTTTTTGGAAAACACTAAAGCTGTGAGAGTAGAAAACAGTTATTTATATCAATCTTTATTTGCTCGTGCATAGGGTAAATAGATATCCGCTATATCCACCACAAGTATTTGCTTTTTAGAAGAAATAATCAGAGAAACACCAGAAAGGAAGCATCTCTTGTCGTAATCTAGGATGTAGGTGCCAAAGATGTAAGTACCAAAGCACTGCATTAATAGCCATAAATGTTCTTAAATCAATACACAAATAAACGTGCTTTAAAAATATGTCTTAATGGCATGAAACATCAAAGGGAAACTATTTTTTAATAAGGAGGATAGCTAGGAAGAAGTTAAAAGTTTAAATGGTCATCAGCTCATAGGAAGTGTAGAAGCTATTTAAGGACTGATTGCATGTGATCTGTTAAAATCTCTCCAACAGAACAAGGAAAATCCAGTATAATTAAATGGCAAAATATGAGAAGTTGTTCTAATCAAACTATTCCTGTCTAAATAACAAAATACATCAGATGGGTAAAATTTCTAGCAAGTGAAGTGTGAAAGCACAGTATTGCTGCTCAAAAAAGGGTTTCAAGCAGCAACTTGATAATGACCAAAAAAAAACCCACCCTATTTTTTAAACGTGGCAGAAGTCCAGAGATTACCACAGAATATGTAAAGCCAGTAGATAAGGGAGGTGAAAAAGCAGTGTTATCAAGATAAGAGAAAATCAGCAATCAAGAAACTAAATTAATTACTGGCATCAACATGCAGTACATTTAGAGAATTCTCCAGATGAAACTCTTGAGGGCAGAAACCCCAGAAATTTTGTTATATTGAAATATTAGTAGATGCTGGTTTAAGATATATATAGAATATATAAAGAGTTAGAGGGTTAGATGAAACTCCCTTAGAAGGCTAAAGGGACTTCGAGCATCTCAGCAGAAATCCGTGCTGGGCCTGTATCATGAGCACAGTTCTGTTCACCCCCTCTCAGAAGGGATGGAATGGAACAGAAGAGTACACAGAAAAGTAGCTTTCCTAGGAAGGGTAGCTAAAGTAGGAGTATCCATCCTGCTAGAAGGGCAAAAAGAAATAGCAGTGTATGGAAAATGCTATTCTTTAACAGCAGCATGTAAAAAGAAAAGTATATCTGGCTTTAGATACTGTGATCCAAATATTAATCACTCTCTTAGCTTTTGTTTTCATTTCTCTGGACTGTTTACAATTTATCTTCAAGGTAATTAACTTTGTTAGTGTACACTGTACTTGATAGTTTTATTCATAATATGGTGTTGAAATGCTGTAATGTTGTAATGTTGTTGAAAGCTGGGCTGAACAGATTGCATATTCCTTATCCTTGTCCCTCCTGTGCAGGAAAGTGTCTCTCTTGCAGTACAAAGTGTGCAGCAGAGTTGTACATCTGTTTGCTCAGATCCATTGCAGATAGTCTCTAGGACAACTTCTAGCCGTGCTGGGTGCTTGAAGGTCAATCTTGCTAACTAGGACACTCTCATGTGCTTATCAGCTCCCCACTCCTTGGGAATTTAAGCTGTTATCTCTAACTGTGTCTTCTTTGATTAAAAGTGGCTTCAAACTGAAAGAGTAGGTTTAGACTGGATATTAGGATGAAATTCTTCCCTGTGAGGGTGGGGAGGCCCTGGCACAGGTTGCCCAGAGAAGCTGTGGCTGCC
>JAYRBT010000042.1:54989740-55012478 GCA_036023395.1 Myiotriccus ornatus
CTTCCACCAGCCCAGGGTGCTCAGAGCCCCGTCCAGCCTGGCCTGGGACACTCCCAGGGATGGGGCAGCCACAGCTTCTCTGGGCAACCTGAAAATTAGGCAGACCTAATTTTCTCCTCTTTCAATTTGTCCTATCAACAACTTTGTTAGGACCTTGATAGTAAGTGAAAATTAGTATATTATTGGCCCTGGCACAGGTTGCCCAGAGAAGCTGTGGCTGCCCCATCCCTGGCAGTGTCCCAGGCCAAGTTGGATGGGGCTCTGAGCAACCTGGGATAGTGGAAGGTGTCCCTGCCCATGGCAGGGGGTTGGAACGAGGTGATCTTTAAGGTCCCTTCCAACCCAAACCATTCTAGGACTCCATGACATTATGGAAGTGGTCTTTCTACCTCTTTCTGTGCAGAAAACTCTAAACAGAAATAACTGTTACACATTTGAGAAGGCAAGCTTTGAGGTGACAGGTGTGCCTCAAGAACAGTTTGCCTTGTGATCGTGAATTTTGTCAGTAGAAAAGATCAAATTACTTTCATGGCTGGCTTTTCTTCAAGCAGATGTAATTCCCAAGGTAGGGGGACAAATCCTGACACCCTTACTCATGCTGAAGCCAAGCAGCAGAATTTGGCTTAGCTGTATATATTGTGAAATACTACACACAGTCAGTACAGATGGACAGGGCCTGATTTGCTTCCTGTTATGCATTCATTCATGTCTTTGTGCTTTAAGTACAGCAGGCTGGCAAATCACCACTGTGGTGTTCCACCTCTCAGACTCTGCTTTCCTTTTGTCCTTGCATTATTTATGTGG
The DNA here is from genome assembly GCA_036023395.1 of Myiotriccus ornatus. Classification (NCBI taxonomy): domain Eukaryota; kingdom Metazoa; phylum Chordata; class Aves; order Passeriformes; family Tyrannidae; genus Myiotriccus; species Myiotriccus ornatus. Next base: position 54,990,545 of record JAYRBT010000042.1, read on the forward strand.
CAAACTTAAGTCAGCAGAGAGTCAGACCGTAATTGCATTGACAGAATAAATGTCTTAGCCGTGGTATTCGATCAAGTGTTCTAGCAGGGAAGAGGTTTCAGCAACTGCCCGAGTGCTGAGAACATCACACCGAGTTCCTGGCATTTTTATCTTCTTTATGAGAGGTAAAACCTTGTGGTTAGTCACAGGTCTTGTGTGGCTTTTTCACGGGAGTCAATGCAAAGCTCTTCACAGGCTGCTGCTTCAGCAACAGCCACCACAGCACTGCTACCTGAGGTTTGCATTTCTTAACCCATTTTCAGTCTAAGTCTGCTGGTGAAAACAGCAATGTATCAACGCATTGTAACCGATCTTACTGTGTTTCTCTGCTTGTGACTCTGGATTTTAGCAGTGAAATCATCTGGGTGCAGCAGAAGCTTCCATAAGCAGTTGGGCTGTGTGATGATGGGGCTGAAGGCAAAATTTTCTCATTGGGTGACACTGTGGAGCTCTTTCTATCACATGTTGTAGCCACAGTTTTCCTGAGAGCAGCATGCTGCAGAGAATTAGGATGGAGTATTAAAGTGTGCAAAATTTTGCCTTTAAAGATGTTGCATGTCTTAAGAAATGAGGTGGGGAAAGATTTACTGCATCAGGATGACTGCAGCCATCCAGTCTGAATTCTCAATTCAGCCTCTTACCAGTTTCTTTTTGATAGACATAATTCTAAAATCTTCTTTATATATGAGACAGACTTTCTCAACCCATCCATATCATTTTTCTGTGCCTACTCACTCTTATTTGGCTTCCAGGCAGCCAGTCTCATGGCAGGCACTTCCAATAGCCTTTCAGAGCCATCACGTTCATGGGTGAACACAACAGAGTAAGGATTTTTTAAGGGGAGAGGAGGAAAGCAGTAGAAAACCAGATCTGCAGTATATCAGCATCAGGATTTGAATAAACAGAGCCATAAATATATTCTTGCAGGCACTATCAAAATTATCACCATTTCAAAAATATCAGTGGTTCCCAGTTAAGCTGATAGGTTTCCAGTAGGAAACGACCTGACCAAATGAAACCAAATAAACTTAAGTATTGACAAGCCAATGGGAGTGTGTAAATAACCTGGGATATAAAGTGCCTTTTGGAGAAACTTCCTAAAGGGGAGAAGCAGCAGAGCCTATGGGACTGCTCTCCTGACCCATGAGCTGCTGGTTGGGCAGATACAGATTCTGCTCCCAACTGGGAGCAGGTATCTTTGTGTTTAAGCCAGCTGTGACTTTATCCAAGTGTAACTCCTCACGCAGTGTTTGGACAGAAACAAAACTGCCAAAAGCCGGGCCGGGACAGCGCATTCCTTCCCAGCAGCCCATCCCAAAGTACTTATCACCACCCCCCTGCCGGGAGTAATCCCCTTTGCAAACCTTCAGTAACACCCCTCCAGCGAGCCCTCCCTGCCAGCTACATGAGAAACTCGAAACGGGGGGCTTTTGCTAATCCTTTTTTCTGGGAGAACATGCTGCGAAGGGGAACATTTCTGTACCACAGCCCACAGGGTGACCACAGGATAACCACATCATTGCAGTGTGGGAACAGAAGGGATGGCAGTGAGCTTTAGCTGTTCAGATGCAAGATGATTTGCAGGAGGACCGGTTTTCAGCCGGTAAACTTGCAGTGCTCGAGATACAAAAGCAAGGAATTTGCACTAAAATTGAATTGCATTATTTTAAAAGTCGTTGGTGTCTCAGCATAGCATCTAAGTGGCTAACAAGTTGCTACTGTTTAGAAGAAGTACAGCAAAAGTCACTGCTTGAAATGCAGTAATGAGCTGACCACAGACACACAAGAGGTCCTGTCTGAATGGTATGATTGAAATCTGCTTATCTGAGGATGATCTGGATATTTCTTGTGACTTGCAAATTCTCATCTGATTTTCTATTTGTAACATAAGCTTAGAGACTAAACTATAATATAAGCACAGATTGGTGTCGTTAACTCCCGAATCAATTTTTTAAGAAGTGAAAAAAGCCCACATATTCTTCTTTCTTGAGCTCACTGGTGCTCAGGAATAGGAGCACCATCTGTTTATCAGTCCCTGGGATGACAGTCTTATATTCAACTACTGCAGTTCTATTAAGCCTCTGCAATATGCAAATGCCCCAGATATGCACATCTAGATGCCACTTCGTGGCACTGTGCCATTGCAAGAGCTCAGAATCAGATCCAGCGTATTTTGTGCCTTAACTTGCAAAGGGAATGGAAGATTGTTTCCCTATCCCTTGTTTTCAAATTAAGAGTGCAAGACGATTTGCTGCCTTAGAGCATCCAGAGCTCTTTTTGAAAACAGGCTGAGGTATCTGTTGTTGTGGTTCAGTGTGGTTTGAAAGGATGTAATGATGCAGCGCCCTGTGTGTGTTAAGTGACCTGTCCCTGACTCGGACCAACACAGACATCGGCCCCTTTGAAAGCCTGATTAGAAATTAAATGTCATTTTTGTTTTATCCTAGCAGATCGAAGTGTGCTTTTCATGATCTGAAGCAGTGTTAGCACTTACCAGCTTCTATTACATCTGCTGCAGGTGAAGGCAGAACTGCAGCTCCTTGAAGCAATTCAGGCTACAACTGCCTGCTTTTCTTCCTTTATGCTTTGGTGTTCTGATGAGGAGGTTTTTGTCTGCCACTACTGAGTCTGGAGTATGATTGTGCTTCAGGTAGGCAGTAGATGGAGTCATCACGCCACAAGGGACGATGAGATGATCTTGCCCAAGGCCTGGTTACGCAGAGAAGTGTGGGTTGAAGGTGTTCACCTTGGGCTGTGTGTCACACTGCCGTGGTTGTGCCCAGCTGGAAGGGAGTGATTCTGAGTGAAATGCCTGTTCCCTTACAGGGCAGTACGTCATGTCCACGTTCAAAAGGAACCCTCTGGAGCAGGCATTCCGAACGCCCAACGCTCACATGACCTCCAGCTACTTGATAAACCAGTACTGGATCACTGTCAGCCACAAGGCGCCGGCCATTCTCTACGACCTGTACATGAGGCTCACGGGGAGAAAGCCCAGGTAAGAAACCATGAATGCAGCCTCCTGCCACTGTGGTGGGGAGCAGGTCTCCAACCAGTGATGAGAACTGGCTGCCTCAGCCTGCAGTCCTTGATTGTCCTCCCGTCTCCTTACCTTGAGAACAAGAAAGAAAACGCCTGGCCGTAGCTAAACACAGCCAGGGTGCCCACCCTTTCCACTACCTGGGCAGCAGCACCTTTTTTAAACTCAGTTTTACACGCTTCAGATGTTCCCAAGGCAGGAAGGCTGTCCTCTGTATAGCCAGATCTCCACCACTGCGACTTCCCGATGTGATTGCCCCTCTCTGCCTTGACCTTGCATAAGGACGTGTGACTGGCAAGGCTTACAACATTCCAGCTAATAATTTTTTCCCCATAAATCAGATGCATAATTAGCAATTTCCAGCACTGGCCCAGCCCCCTGAAATCTAGGAAGCAGTTGTTTTTGAAAATTATTAAATTTGGAGTTGTATTTAGGAGGGCAGCTTCCCATTCATTACAGGTGGTATTTGAGCCTTGGCAGCGTTATGGCTTGGAGGAACAGTGATATCCCTGTCCCATGGGCAAGGAATCCTCGTGTAAGTAACATAACTCCAGAGACTGTCCTCCTTTACTCCCTGCCACCACAGAGGCAAATTTGTTGTGCCACATGAGAACAGCATGCCAGCGCTGTGTGCATGTCAGCTGCTCGTGTGCTCTTCTGCTAGTTAAGAAGCTGGATTCAGCTGTTTGCAGGGAATTCCCTGGCTGGTGCATTGCTCTCATTTCTCCCTGCTATGGAGGGAAACTAGTCCATAAAAAGACTTCCAGTTATGCAGGAGGCAGGCATTATCTTAGAAATGGAGCTAAGCTGAAATCGAGCAGGAATAGGCTGGAATCTCCAAACTCTGTTGAAGTGGGCAGCAGTAAGAAAAATAAAGCACTGCCATTACAACTGACATTTCTTTTCATAAAGCTGATTGGCATAAGTAACCAGTGGACATTGCCCAGAACACCGTACTTAAATGTCAAACAGACCTCAGCATGATCTTCTGAACTTTAAGGTTTGGAACTTGAGCAAACACAGCTCAGCAATGAAATTGTGAGTTCACTAAGTCTATGGGGTTTTTTTAAATACAGTTCCCCTTTTCTTTTTATGCTCTATTTAAGCTCATCCAGGTATTGCTGGAATGTGGTAGAAAGCATAGTAGCAGCTCATTCTTTCTCCTTTTCCCACCTAACTAAATATCAGACCTTTGTGGTGTAAGGGCAGTAAACCATATGAAAAAAAAAAACCAGTTGACTGAATCACTGAGCCTGTTTTAAAGTTTCCCTTTAGTTTTTCCCTCTGCTTCAAACAGAGCACCTAGGCTTAACTTTCTTCCCACTTGTCACTCCCATCCATTGAAGTACAAGCCATCTTCCAGGCAGTTTCTGGAATTCTTCCCCTGACCCTATGCCAGATTTGCAAGCAGGAAGGAGAGATTTCTTTGCCAGGACCAGAACTCAGGTTTCAGTTCTCTACTGTGTCCATACTGAACTCATCATAAGGTGCTGGGTTATCATATGGAATAGGTTATCTGGGAGCTGGTTATGGTTTTGTAAGTGTACTGTGTATTCAGGACCAGCTGATGACCTTCACTAATTTGAATTACAGGCTAGTTCAGAGGAACTGGGCTGTAGTTCCTCCTGTAATTATCTCATTCTGTACCCTGTCTACCAAAGGGTAGGTACAAGAGTCATCTCTCCTCCATTTTTAGACTTCTATATACAGCCTCTCCTGAGAAGCTTATTTTAGATGTAACCTTATTTCACATAAATTGCCAGATGTTGAGCAAAACTGCCCTAAATATCTTACTGTGAGTGCTGCACATCCATCCATGACTTAGAGCATAATGTGGTTTATAACATTAGTAGTCTCCTGGGAAAACCTGTCACACCTGAGAATCTGCTCTTGCAAGGCTCTGTATGGGAGGAAATAAAGAAATCATTGCTGTAAACAGTTTTCTAGAAGATAAGATGCATTTCTGAAGTGTAACCTTTTAAGGCTATAGTGACAGCTAATTTTTGCTTTATTCCTCTCAGTTCCTCCACAGTGGAGACTTCCTGTCAGAAACCTTTGCCTCTCACAGAGGCTGCAGAAAAACGTGTTTCTACTCGGTCAATGTTTTTCAGTAGACTTTTCCTCCCTCCAAATCAGTCAGCGTTTTCAGTATTGAAGTCACTCCATGCATTGATTCACAGCATCTGAGCTCAGGCTGTTAACATGAAACATGGTTTTCATAGGTGCTTCTTTTCTTTATTTGACCCTTACTTTTGGCCACCCAGATGTGTTGCTTGGGTTAGATTTACAGACAGAGCTTACTCTGCTCACATGGACAGCAGGCCACGGGGGACAGCCTATTTTCAAAATGTAAGTGGGGACACGCTGTTGATTCTCTTGTCAGTTTTTCTGGCTTATTCCACTAGCCCTAAAGCCTTTAAAGATACTCATGGCTTTTGGGATGCCAGTTTGAGGGGCGCTTTGCTTCTAAAGTGAAAGCCCCTTTGAGTAGGAGTGCCTGTGTAAGGTTGTAGGGCTCTTTCAGATGGCTTTGGGAGGGCTGCAGGGTTCTCCTCTGAGCTGCTGGACTCACTGTGTCTGTCCCTGCTGCTCTGGGTGCTGATGGCCGTGGCAGTGCCGTCTGCGTGGGGACAGCCCAGCCTGGCACCGTCGGCATTTGTCACAGCAGCTGTGCTGCCCTCTGGGCAGCTCAAAACTCCTCATGAAAACAGCTCTGTTTTCCACAGAAATCAGCCTTTTTAGTGCTCTCTCTCTCGCCCTCATCCAGTGTGAGGGGACAGGGTGTTCTCTCAGAATTGACCGAGCGCTGTACGTCGCACTTCGGAACAGCTGCCAGAGGCCTTTTGTACACTCATGACCACTGGGAGAACTGTAAAATAGTCCTGCAGGGTAGGACAGCATTGCTGCCATCCCCTTCTGTATAGAACATTAATATCATAAGAAAAGGCCAAGACACGTGAGAGACCTGAACCTGCATTTCCAGAGTCCCTGAAGCAAGACAAGAAAGACGTGGCCCTGTTGGAGCAGGTCCAGAGCGGGGCCATAAAGATGATCAGAGGGCAGGAGCATCTTCTCTATGAGGACAGGTTGAGAGAGCCAGGACTTTTCAGCCTGGGCAAGAGAAGGCTCCAGGGAGACCTTCTGGCGGGTTTTCAGTACTTAAGGGGACTGACTGAAAAGATGTGGAGGGACTCTATCATGGAGTGTAATCATAGGATGAGGGGTAATGGTTTTAAATTGGAAGTAGATTTAGATTAGATACTAGAAGGAATTTTTTTCCTGTGATGGTGGTAAGACACTGGAACATGGAGCTCTGAGCAGCTTGGTCTGGTGGAAGGTGTCCCTGCCCACGGCAGGGGGTTGGAACTGGATGGTCTTTAGGGTCCCTTCCAACCCGAACCATTCTGTGATTCTCTGATTGTATCTCAGCGGTGGACTTCTGAGCTTGTCCATGCTGCAGATGTAGTCACCTCTGTACTCCAAAATCAGAGCCTTGCTTCAGCAGACAACTCAGGCTTGGGAACAGAAGAGAATTTGTGGAGAAGCATCCACCTCGGGAGGCAAGCAGTACAGCTTTGTGGCTTTGCCATCTGCTGTGCAGGCTTCATCCTAGTCCAGATGGGCTCTTCACATGTGGTACAGGAGGTAGATGAGGCTTCCAACCCCTGTTTAGGTCAGACCAGTAAGTCAGACACAAGTGGCAAACACGCGTTTGCACCCACGTTCGAGCCATCAGTAAAAGCTGGGCAGCATTTGGCTCTGGAGGCCTCAGCTGGAGCAGTTCAGACTTGCCGAGCCCCTTCTCAGCCTGGTGGGCAGCAGTGCAGTGCTCCTGAGGATCTGCAGTGGTTATTTGTCTGGATTGGTGAAAACACCAGCAGAACAAACCGACAGCTGTGCATCCGGTCAGACCTCCTGTTCACCTCTGACCCTCCTCCTCTGTTTCAGAATGATGAAAATTATCAATCGACTGCACAAGTCTATGACTCTCCTGCAGTATTTCTCCACCCAGTCCTGGAATTGGTCTTCAGATAATATGAATATGTTAATGACTCACCTTAACACAGAGGACAAAAAGGTAAGCGTGTCCTGAATATGAATTGCTAACCTCCAGTTCTGTTCATCTGTAGCAATTATTTTCGGTGTATTGTTGAGCTTTTGAATGACATTCAGATGAGTGGGATTTACTTTAACCTGAAATAATTTATTTCCTCCTTGTTTTATTAAGTAACTTATCAGGAACTTTCCATTTATTACAGGAAGTGTGTTACTCTTTCTTGTGAGACAGGTTAGTCACTGAAGTCTTTCCAGTTAACGTGGCAGCTGTGGTGGGTGATCTAGGTGGAAATTACTTGAAAGGTTTTGACATTTTCATCCACACTGGTTTTAAATGGCACTTGATAGGGCAATTTAGTTAACACAGTGTATTGCCTTGAACAGTATCAAAAAAGTTCCTGTTTTATTCAAGTCCCCAAAGAGCAGTTAATTTGCTGCGTGTCAAGCTCTGTTGTAGTCTTTATATGTTTGAAATACTACTACTCCTTAAGAGTGGCATTGTAACTGGAAGAGTAGATCTGTGATAAGCTTGAAGCACCTTTGGTCAGCATCTCCTTGCAAAGAGGTACTTAGGTGTTCACGTCATCACACATAATTCTAGTGACACATAAAATCTGCATGGAGGTTTTCATATTGAGTGGAATGCCATTTTTCTTCCATGATTTTTCGTGTCTGTTTGTGGAAAAACAGGTGGCTTTGAGATTTTGAGGGAGAGGGCCTTGTCAGGAGCACAGGTTAATGAAGAATTGATGCTTCAAGCAAACTAGTTTTGAGCTCTGGTGTTTAACTTTTGCTCTCTGTCTTTAAATCCCAGTTGTACAACTTCGATGTTCGTCAGCTGCACTGGTCAGAATACATTGAGAGCTACTGCATAGGGGCTAAGAAGTACTTGCTGAATGAGGACATGGCTGGAATTCCAGCAGCAAAGCAGCATTTACGGAAGTAAGTCCTACCCAGTGACAAGGACAAGACCTCCTGGCTGCCTGGAATGGCATTTGAGGAGAATAATTCTAGTTACCTTGCAATAATTGTTACTATTGAATAGTATGGAGATAAAGAGCTTATTTCTTATGGCAGCAGTTTGCCAGTATTTACAAACAGGGAGTGATAGAACAGTTTGCCATAGCAAGGAATCATAAACAAGCTCATCATTGATGGATCATTTTCAGAAGATTTATAAGAACCTCAGTAACAGACTACTAACTGCCTCATAGCCCAAACAGGCAGTGTGGTATAGAGCAGTGATAAAGTTTACCTTTAAAAAAAAAAATAAAAATAAGGACTCTTACAAAAATGGAACCAGTCTCAAGGTCTCTAAGTCTGAAGCTTTTTTTCCCCTTGGTTAAGCACTGGGAAAGTGAGACTTAGAGAAGTGCAGAAACTTCTTTTGCTTGACAGAAAGAGGATGAAATTATCAGCATCTTAAAAACTCAATGACACCATTGAAATAGATGCTGTAAATTGCTCCCCATCCCAAAAAACAATCCCAGTACTGCAGAAGTGAAGACCATTTATGATTATTGAGTAATTTCATAACACTAAAGCCAAGATTTCACCCAAATAAGAGAACCTTATTCACCAGCTCCTGTGAGGGTCCTCCAGCCTGACACCAATCCTGCAAAGTAAAAACCAGCTAATAAAACAACCAAAGCAGAAGGTATCAGACATAGTCTGTCATGAAAAAATCCTCTCAGTAGGGCTTTGTTCTGGTTTGACATGACAGAACACAGAACAAGAGAGAACTCCAGTACAGGTGGTTCCACCGTCCCATTAACTATTCAGCTCAGTCCTTGGCAAGAAGGCAGGGACATCTTTGGCACAGTGTCTTCACTAAAACAGGGAAGATTAGAAGTTGTAAATAGGATTTCTTACAAAGTCACTTGTAGGAAACGACGCCAGCTGGCAAGATTCCTGCCTTTCTCCCTCTAAGGTGCCTCCTTCTCTTCCCCAGGCTGAGGAACATCCGATACGCGTTCAACACCACCCTCCTCGTCATCATCTGGCGCATCTTCATCGCCAGGTCACAGATGGCTCGGAACATCTGGTACTTTGTGGTGAGCCTCTGCTACAAGTTCCTTTCCTACTTCAGGGCATCCAGCACCCTCCGGCACTGAAGCCACCCATCAGCAACCCGCCCCTTCCAGAAGGACCTCCATCTCCTCTGATCAGCAACTGTGGGCAGCGGGGTCTGACGGTAGCAGAAAATTCCACTCCCCCCAACAGCAGCTGGCATTTGTTGTGCACTGTTATGTGTTCACCTTTTTAATTTAACTAATGCTTTAATACATGGTGGTCTTTCTTCCATAGGACCAGGCCAATTTTTAAAGCCATAACTGAAGCTTTAGGAACAGGTCAAGCTGGAACCCTTCACCTAGAGTCGTCTGATGTGCAAGAGTTAAGGATTAACCAAAGTCGTCGTCTTCCCCTGTACTACCACCTAGGCTATCTTAATCCCATCTTCTTCCTCAAAAGAGGCAAATTTAAAACATAAAACCTTGGCAGAAAAGGATGCCATCAGAGAAGACCCAGCCAAGGAAATTATCTTGTAAGGGGTCTTCCTAAAGAGGCTGTTCCTTCATTCTCATTCCGTGAAATGGTACCTTATTGAAAAAACCCCAAAATTTCACTTTCCAGTTTTTCAAAACCTTGAGGGGGAAAAAGATGAGTTACACTGGGCCAGTGAAAACCCAGAATAGTTTTCAGATCTTGTCTTATGTTGCTACTGAGGACTGATGTTTCAAGCCGTAACTGAAGACACACATAGAATTCATGCACCTGTGTTAACTCACAAGCTGCATTCTTACAGACAGGTCTTTCTTTCTCTCTGGTTAAGGTTTCAGTCTACTAAAAAATCGTGGTCTTGCATTTATCACGTTTGCTCAGAACAGCTTTGGGGTCTTGAAAAACGCTCTATTAACTCTGGGGACGAAGAGAAGACTTCTTAAAAGACCGAAGAAGAATTCAGAAACTCTTTATTATTTTAATAGGTCTTTCTTCCCCCTGGATTTGTCTGCAGGAAACCTCTCTCCCTGTAACTCAAAACCAGCCTGATAGTGTGCTTCATGCTTTCATTACAGCTAAATCACTTTACACTCTCTTTGCCAGTGGAGGTGACCAATTGCAAAGACACACAGGGAGGAAACACCATCGGGCCAATTCCGCTGCCACTCTTGTCAGTAGGCATTAAAAAGTCTGAAAGTTGGTTTTGTTGAGAATAAGTTCACTGCTAGACTCAGTGATCTTAAAGGTCCAACCTAAACAACCCTGTTATTCTATGGCTTCTGTGTAAAAACAGTCCTGGTACTGTGAAGCTGAGCCCAAGGACCTTCCTAACGCTCGTGGCTATTGGAGACACTTGTTCCACACGGTGAAGTTAGGAATTCCTGTGGAGGCAGAGAGCGAGCTTTCTTCAAAGTACCTGGTGCAACAGCAGCCAATCTACTGTGCTGTCAGCTTTCCAGAGCCAAATCTAATACTGAGATATTTTGTATTCAGCTAACACTGAATAACCACTGAGAGATGAGACTTCAAAGCAGCTAGTTTTTGAAACTCCAGTCTTGTGTGGTGCTGGCTGTCTGAAAAAGTAATGCTACATCACAACAAAGTGACACAGTTGCTCTTTTGCTAGCTGAGAATAGCAGAGTATTTACAGAGTTGGCATTCTTCAAAAATTATACTTGTTTTTGGCAGTAAAGGCAAGAGCGAATTATGATGACAGTCTATTTATATCTTAGGCCTTCAAGCTAGTTCAAAAGTCTTTCTAAAGGTGCAAAGAATTTATCTTCCCCAGAGGTCCAGTTTCAAGCAGTTCCCAAAGGATGCCTGCAGCAGAAACACGGTGTCCAGAATAGCAGGGCTCTGGCATTGCCTACCACAGACCTCTGTGTTTTTCACACACTACTGCTGATCTGTGATTAATTAGATCAAGCACAGTTTACAAAGATGCAGGTTTCTTAACAAAGAGCTGCATCTTAACAAAGATGCAGCTCTTGCCTTGAAAATGTACTTTCAAAAGGAAACTGGTGCTGGTTTTTAGCTGTGTGTTTTCCAGCTTCAAAGAGCTGGAAAGGACATGCTGTACAAGGTGCCACTGTCTGGGAAACCTGGAGCTGTGGGTTCAGGTGCTGGGGACAAACATTTCATGTCCAGTGCTGCCATAGCAGTGTCAGTGAAGGTTGGGGGCATTAACCTTGCTACCCTGGTGGGGCTGAGGCAGGTTGCTGTAAGGATTCCTCCAGAAAGGCTGAATTTCCCTCAGGTACATAATCAGGTCATCGGGCACCTCGCAGTCTCATCTGAAAGGCTAAAAAAACAAACCAGAACTGTAGATGACTTTGAAACAAACTTCCATTCGAAAATTAGGAAATAAATTTTAACTTGTATCCTAAAAGTCTTTTTAAGAGTGCCTGCCTTATGTACAAAGAGAAGCTAGTCTTATGACAGACAAAAACTTGGGTGTCAGAGAAAAGTCGAAGGTGCAAACCTTGCCCCACCGGCATCAGTCAGCTCTGCTAAGAGTAAAGTGTCCCACCTTCCCTTCGCCTTCCCTGGTCATGGCATGCATTCCTCACAATATCCCTGTAGGCATTCCCAGCTGTTTGCACGGGCTGTATTGTCCCAGCAAGCCTCAGGTGTATCTTTGCTCACCTGAGCGTGTCCGGACCTGTTCTCTGAACGCACAAAAAGATGCTTCAGGTTTCACTCAGAACAGTGGGGGGGGGGTGATATCTTAGGGCTCTTCAGCATTTTGCTGAGGGTCACAGCCACAGCAAAACTACCCCTCAGCCCTGAAAAAAAAAACAAACCAGCAGGAGCTGCTTGGGCTGTTGGAAAAACAGAGCTGTTGCAGATGGTGTTTGCTCTCGTGGAGACCTTTGACAGCCCACACAGCACTGCCAGCAGCTGGCTCCGGAGCTCTGGCCTCGCCTGGGGCGGATCAAGCTGTTAGCTTGTCTAACACAGACATAACACACAGGGAAACTTGAATCTCTCATCCATTTTCTTGTGGCTTGAGATGTTTCCATGTGATTGAACCCCAGAAGTATCTCAGAAAACCTCAGTGGAGGGGCTGACGTGTGGCGATGCCTCCGGGTACCAGTCGGGACTGTCATCACAGAGAGCTGGGCCTGGCACAAGAACTTGTTCTTACCCCAACAGTGACTTACCTCTGATGGTTTACTTTGTGCTCATGTGCTCTGAGGAAACCCAAGCCTTGGGGGAAAATACCTGAAAGAAAACACCGAGTGACAGACACTTCTTTCCTTCTCTGTTCTCTTGCTCTTTCACACACACTCGCAAGCTTTTGACAAAAGAAAAGCCAAATGCAGCTGCTACTAAGTTAAATCAGAGGACCATGGTGACAAATTATTGCAAAAAACTTAGGAGTGGATGTTGCTCATGGCTGAAGGCTGGAGCTTTTAATACCTGTGAGCAGGTATTAAAACAAAACATCAAGCCTTGTTTGTTTCTCCATTGGTAGCACGGCCAGGGCTATGGGGAGGAGAGAGGAACAGGAGGAGCATTGCTAGGCACAGAGCATCCAGCTCAACAAGGCAAGGGGCACTCAAGAGATCAGAGAATTGCAAGCTGCCAGACCCAGAGGACTCTCCCTCAAGGAGTGGGGAAGAAAGAGATCTATCAGCATATTGACACCGGTTCAGTTTCTTGTGATCGAACATCCAGACTCAAAGGCTCCCCTGTCCTTTGCCCAGCTGCCTACAGGCAGCATGAAGAACAGTGCTGGCAGTCACAAAAGAAAATACCTGCCACAAGGCAGTAGGATGGGATTATTCGCTGAACTTGCAGTGATTTTACCCTCTCAGCGTCGGAGGCCTGCGGAAATAACGCGGAGCGCTGCGGAACCTCCTTGGTGAATGCTCTGCACACACACTGGTCTGTGGGCTACAGCTGGGAACTGCTGGGCCAGAGCAGTGAAACACTGAATATCATTTCACTGTCACACAGCAGTGGGCAGAACCTTGCAATTAACAACTATCTTTTTAATTACATCGTGATCACAAAAAAACAACTAGTCCCTAAAATTAACCCACGCTTAAACTGCCTTTTGACTGACAGCCAAAATTCCAGCATGTCTCTTACCAAAAAAATAAAATTCCTCACCCCTCCACACTCCTCTATTCCAATAACTTTGTTAAGAAAATACAATTATTTCTTGGTAGAGATGTGGGTTACAGACATACTGGTACATTGCAGATTGTTGGCCCATTTCCCACCTCCTCAAGAAAATTGTTCTTTTATATTTTCTAAGATAACATCATTATGTATGCCTGTGTGTATAGCTGCATCTTTCAGCACCAGACAACATACAAAGATGGAAAAAACAAAGTGATTAAAACATACCCCAGTTTCCAGTGTAAAGGAAACCCGACCTGTAGTACTATTAACCAGTTCATTACCATGGATAAGCAACTGGGAAAAGAGGGAGGGGGGGGCATCCTCTTGTTTGTAAATAATCTACAGCTTCATGGTCAAAAGCATGCTGTTGCTCCTCCAGCGTTGACGTCCTACTGCTGAAAGCAAGGATGAACTTTTAGTACAATTGGATCCTTTATTCTAGCACAGAGTAAACCACATACTGTACATTCCCCAGAAGCCAAGTGGTGAATATTCCATTACATGGTGCTAAATATCAGTATAAAGGTGGTACAGACTTGCTTAATAGAATTAAAATAAAAAAAAAAAAAAACATATTTGGGGAATAATTAAAGATGTACTATCCCACTTTACTGCCTAAAAAGCCAACTATGAAATGACTTTTTTTTTTTCAGATTGACAAGAAACCACTTACAACAGATTTCTTGTCCTTACATAATCTTGGCAGACCCCAGTTTATAGTAAAATATCTACTCTCCCACTGTCCAAAGTTTCTACGGTTCTATCTGCTATTTCTGTTCTCTTGTTAGCTATGAGACAACTTACTGTTAGAAATCCTAATGACAAAGTTTCTAATGTTAAGCCGTAATCTTTTGAGCTCTCAAATCAGATCAAATGATGAAATCACAAATTACGTGAACCTCAGCCATAAAAATTGTTAATATGATGTTTATGCTATTTGAAACATTTAATAAAACAAAATATTTTAAAACTACGGTCGCTTCGCAATGCTTCGGTCGTTGCAGTTTGAGCAGAGGCTGCATCTGCAGCACATCTGTCCTCAGCTGTGGGTGGAACAGCAGCCCCACCTAGAGGGAGTAACCCAACCAACCTCCTTGAACAACACACACCATTTGTACCCGAGTCTGTGACCCCAGACTCTTAGTTTGAGAAGGTAAGGACTCTAATTTACACTTGGTGTTAATACATAATGCTCTTTTGGCGTAAAGAGCTTTTTAAGCCCAGAGAAATATGGGCTGATTTTATTTCATGGACTTCCTAGAATGGCCTAGGTTGGAAGGGACCTTAAAGATCATCTCATTGCAACCCCCCTGCCACGGGCAGGGACACCTTCCACCAGCCCAGGTTGCTCAGAGCCCCATCCAGCCTGGCCTTGGACACTGCCAGGGATGGGGGGTGTCCACAGCTGATCAAAAGTAGGGATAAGGAGAGAAAGAAGGGGGGAGCTGCCCCAGTTTGCACCAAAGGACTCCAGATAAAAGGAGGGACTGTCTCAGCCTTTGCATGAGCTTCCTGCAACTGCTACGGCCACCACCACCTCATTCCAGCCTTGCCGGACAGAACTGAGGACAGGCAGCAAACAAAATCTGGCCCCTGCTGTCCAGACTGGACAGAAATATTTTTTCATTCTTTTTTTTTTCAAGTTCACAGCACCCTTAGTGGCATTTGGTATTGCCTTGGTGCTGATGCTCTTCCATCAGAACAGCATTTTGCCAGGCTTGCTCTAGGCTATATGTGAGATTTACACTCTGTGTCCTAGTGCAATGAGGAAAGAGAAGGACATCGAGGGCTTTTTGTTTGTTGGTTTCTGGGGTTGGTTTGTTTTTAGAGAACAGAGGATAAGCCCTTTCAGCCCTACTAGTTTCAAAAATTAAGGACAGAGACCACACCTCATGGCATTGGTTTCTGTAGAGCAGGAGTAGATAATGTCTAGTAATCATCTCTCACTTCCTTGCAATATAGCAGATTATACTGAGGAAAACTAATATGAGAGGAAAAGACACAGCATTATCATGAGCCTTTCCTTAATGAAAATTATTTCAAATCCTGAAACCCAGGACATACATCAAAGACATAATTTTCATTTTCTTGGCAAATCTTTTCTTAAAATACCATTTTCCATTTTTTATATGTAAATGTGATCTTCAGGGAGGGGAAAAAAGAAATCAATTTTCCATTAAGGTGCATCAATGAATTAAAGCCATCAGCAAGAAAGTTCAGATTCTTTCTGAAGAAGAGACTTAAAGGTCAACCTGCAGACTTTAAACCTTTTCTTCTGACATTCTGATTGCACAGTGTTATCAAGCCAAATAATCAATTAAATAAACTAGGGAAATTGCATTACTATTCATTTTTTAAGGGAAGCAAAAATAGGGAGGAGGAAAATGATGTAATGTAGGACAAGCAATCCTTCGGTGATACACCCCAGGTTTTTTGACAAAAGTAATAGTGTGACACAATCTTGCAGAGAAAGGAAGGTGGAATTAAAATGTACCTTACTCTTTGCCTCGGGCTTTTAAAAATGGAGGCATCTTGGAACTTGAGGACCTAAAGAAAAACTTAACAATTATAGACAGTAAAAACTGGAGTTTGTAATTGTAGAGTAAGAAATAAAATTTGGCTACTTGGAAGTGTGAACAGCAGTAACTTATCCAACAATAACTGTGTTTATGCAACACCGAGTTCAAGGGGAAATTGAGTTAGTCCTGTCTTCACAATCCATAATTACTGATCATTTTAGCACATTTTGTTACTCCCCTCTCAGCAGAGGCTGTGACAATTGGTCTGGGAAAAGAAATATGTCAGTTGAGGTCTCTAGAAAAGTCTGCTACCTCTTAAC
The DNA here is from genome assembly GCA_036023395.1 of Myiotriccus ornatus. Taxonomy (NCBI): domain Eukaryota; kingdom Metazoa; phylum Chordata; class Aves; order Passeriformes; family Tyrannidae; genus Myiotriccus; species Myiotriccus ornatus. The sequence goes on from JAYRBT010000042.1 coordinate 55,006,654, forward strand.
ACCCCTGGGGAGACCTTGTTGATAAATAAAGGGCTGCCACCTCGGATATGCAAAAGAAAATTACTGAGAAGGACTAAGTCAGCAAGGGCAAAGCCAGCAGTGAACAGACTAGGAAGGTAAACTAGCTTGAAAAGACAAGTGAGGCTCAAGTCAGGGATTTGACACTCTGCAGGTCAGGAGGACAATTACACTGAAGCTGGGCCAAATACGATAAATTAGAAAGTTAAGAAAAATCAACCAATTTTTTATCTGCTGTAGTGAGAGAAGGCAGATGTACACAGCCATATGACTTGTGACTTACAGTTCCTTTTACCATTAGAGTCAAGTAACACAAATTGCCTTCATGCCAGTTTATGACCCCCAGCTGGACAACAGACCTTCATTAGCTGTGACTCTTGGGAGAAGGTGTCCCAAACAAAACCCTTGGAGTTCTGGGGTTTGCACTGATAAGTAATGACCAGTGTGGGAAGCCACCCACCCACAGCACCTCCACACACAGTTCATCTGCTGATGCTCCACATGAGCCACCCGCAGTCTGGCAGATGGGTGGGCAAAGCTCTGCTCCCACACAGGTTAATTGGGAAAGCACCGTCCCCATGGCAGAGAGGGCCACCCCACTGCGTGATTCTGGCTGTACCACCTAGTGCTAAAAGAGCCCTCAGCCCCCTGGCAGGACGTCCAGGTCTTGGCTTGGCACAGCTCTAACCCAAATACCATGCTTTCAAATGAAAGCCAACTCATTCGTAAGCCAGCCAGAGGACAAGACAATCTGGAGTTCTGCGCACAGTTATGTGGCAAACACATCTGAACAACTCCTCCCAGAACTGCTGGGGAGCTCGGATGTGGTACTCCATCCAAGCTGACTGAGGGACTGAAAGGGAGACAGAAAACATGGGATTCTCCTTCAGGCCCAGACTCCTTTCTACCCTGCAGTGCCACCAAGAGGGACCAGAAAAAGAGGCATCCTCCACACCCCTGGCTCTACTCCCAGAGCCCCTCCAGCCATCCATCCCCCTCTTTGACCTCCTGGGGTCTTAGAAAGCCAGCTGCCCACCTCAGCAGCAGGAATGAGGACCCTCCAGGGAGCTGTGCAGGATGTGCAGCACGTTTTATTCGTGCCCCTACTCCCCATCACCGAACTGTGGTCTGGGAAGCAGCCAAGGTGTCGTGTCCCAAATACCCCAGCTCAGGGGTACAAAAGCACTCAAAGCTGCTCATCGCATTGCAAGAGTGACTTTCCATAGATGTGGCTGCATCCTCATTCCCAGTATTCTGCCCTGAAAAATACGCTGTAATCTTGCATTGGTTTTGTGTTTGTTGGGTCTTTGATTTAGAGTTTTAATTACATTGCCATGGAAAAAGACATCAGAGGCTTAAAACTGTTCCTTTGCTGTGAGGGAAAAATTCGTGTTTTGTAAATCCAGTCAGATTTTTACACTGTGAGAATTAACAAACCCTGATGAAACTGAGTTTTGTGACACAAGGTCATCCCTGATGCAACACCACCTGCAAGAGGATTTTGTGTCCCATTTATCTACCACTCCACTGATCTTCATAGCAAAGCTCGTGACAATATGTTGAAAACAAGGTGAAAGACGGGCACAGCAGTTAGCTTCAGTTCAGGTTATCCTGACTCATCAAACATTGCAATCACTTTTCCAGGTGGGTTTTTTTTTATCTCTTCCTTCCACCACACTCACTTTCCAGCTTGGTCACACACTCTCAGTGAGCCAGTGCAAGGTCTCCTTACCTCGGCTCCCCTCCCGTGGCTGTGCAGCTCATTACTTCCACCTCAGCACCGAGCCCGAGCATGTCTGTACTGAATTATCTCCAAGGTCTTCAGGGCATTCTTCCCAATCCATCAAGGTCATTCCAAATTCTAATCACACCCGCTGATGTTTCGGCTCTGGCTGCCAGCCTGATGTCACCTACAACTCTGAAAAGAACACGCCGTACGCATCATTTGGATCGTGAATTAAACTCCCAGGGAGCGCCAGATCCTCCCCTTTCCCCACACCACTCCTCTTTTCCCCCTCATCCTCCCCGTTTTCCCCTCATGTCCATCACGGGGAAGCTGCTCCTGACAGCCAGCACTGTTTGTGCCAGACACAAACCCTTGCTCTTCCCCAGGTGCCCTCCAAAGCCGCTCGTGGTTATGTGTGATGGAGCCCTGCTCTCCCAGAGATGGCTGAACACCTGCCTGCCCGTGGGAAGCAGTGAATTAACTCCTTGTCTTGCTCTCCTTGTGTGCATGGCTTTTCCCTTCCCTATTAAACCGCCTTTATCTCAACCCAGGCGTTTTCTTTCTCCACTGGTGGACAAACAGGAAGGCACAGAAAATGAAGCTGCACAACCAACAGCTACACAGCATCTGAGGATTTCTCCCAGCTTTATAAGGGCCTGACCCCAGGAACGACCCCAAAAAACCCACAGGGGGGCTTCTCGCTCCCCAGTCAGCCCCCACTACCTGTGCCAGACCTCTGCTCTGCTCACCCTGCTCCACTTCCAGACTCACCTGGTGATCCCTGCCTGGCAGGTCTGCTCGGGAAGCGTGTGGCACATCTTCTCCATGCAGAGGACAGGGAGCACAGCACTCACTTCCCTAGGAAACATCCCCTCAGGGACAGACTGTTGTACCCACCACGCACGGGCCCCCCATTTGTGGAGCCACGCCAAGGAAAAAACCTGGGTTGTTCCATGTCCGTGCAAGGTAGGAGTCAAAAAATGTGCTTAAATGGCATCAGAAATAAGGTCAAAACCTTTCCCAAATATGTGTTTTGAATCATGTCTAAAATGTACTTTTTTTTTTCCTTTAGTTTCCTAAAATACATGTACATTTGAGTCAAGGAACTCGTACAAAACACGGTAGAACTGAAACATCAGAGGATTATTTTTTTTCCCAGTAATTGACAATTTATCCTTCAGAAGCTTTTAACTTCAAGATTTAACAGGAAAAATCCTTTTGTCTAAAATTATTTCCAATTCAGATTTTATTACAAGCTTCCCATTTTTTTTAAATATGCTCATAATGCATAACCTTGGGTTAAACTAACCCTCCCACACCGAATCAAAATACTGCAATTTCCAGTAATTTGCATTTATATTGTAAGCATTTCTGGTCTCCTGTTTGTATTGTTTTGGTAAATAAAAGAGAGAAAAACACTTTAGATATAGTCCTTAGAAGAACACTTACTGATAAGGCGGCGAATTGTCACTCTGTATTTTGCTTCCATCTCTTTGATCCAAGTCGATTTGCAGCGTTTGTGGCTCAGCATCCAGGGAAGAAGGATACAAACAAACAAACAAAGAAAAGGGGGTAAAACATACCCTAGTGACAACAAGCTTAGCTGTAGGTTGGGAGCCTCGCACTGCAACAAATATGAAACAATAAATAGTGGAAGTTCAGGTCCACCAGGTAAATGAAAAAACTGCAGAATTATCAGCCAAACATTTGGTAGGCACAATGCCACTAGTAAAGCAGGGCATTTTATCAGAAATAACTCCACGTGTTTTGTCCAAAATTAGCACAGCTTTTCGTTGTTTTAATTTATTCAAATGAGAACTTCAGCATTAAGGCGAGATTAATATTTGTAGAAAGAATTTTTTTTATATATATTTTTCCTAGGCTTCATTAGCATGAGTTCTGACTCAAAGAACGTGAAAGAAAGCAAAATAATTAGCTAGATATAATGTGTATTAAATTCAAAGTAGCTTCTATTAGCATAAAGATTATTTACCCTCAGAAAGCAGTATAAAATCAGTCAACGAGCAATAGGGAATAGAAAATATGTTTTGGTATGTAAAGCAAGAATTATCTGCTGATAAGTTGTTTGTTACAACTTGTTCTATTACACCATTTGGCATTTTTGTCGAAGTGCTACATTATGTGATAAATAAGGATCTGAAGCACTGAAAGTTTTACAAAACTAAACATATCTTTACTTATTTCTTTCTTATTACTGCATGTCTGCATGTGTGCCATTATAATATGAAACAATTAATTACAACTTTATCCCTAAGCAACAGTGGAATTCCCTTCAGCACACTGATTTTGGCAACCCAAACCTTTTCTGGTTTTATATATGGTACAACTGCAAGAACTTTGTATGTTAGTTACTTTCTATAATACCATTTAGCCTGCAGCATTCCAAATTAAAAATTCACACTTCCCTGGCAGAAACTACCCTTTTAACCCAATATTCCTCTGGTAAAAACTTACGGAAACTGGAAGATCACTCTTACTTCGGTCACCACTATAAAAATAACATCAAAGTCACGTGCCCTGGATCCTTTCTTTATATAAGGAATTTTCTATATAATGGATGCTTCTCCTGCCTTCAGTGTCCACGTATACACAGCTGCACTATTTTTTTCCCATTAATTTAATTAATGTGCCTAGTACTGTAAAAATTACATTTAATTCATCTCATATTTAAAAGAATCATTTCCCTTACAGAGAAAAACAATTCATTTTGTTACAACATAAATAACATTTACCTGTTCCTCCTGGCAAAGAGAACACGTTAGATGATTTATCCATGAAGCCCAAAGTTTCTCTTGCAGATAAGAGGGAACAATCATTAAAGCCTTGGCCACAGCACAGCTGGAAGCAGATGCTCCTTACCTGGCCACTTATTCCACACGTTCACTGACACAAATTCAGAACCACAGGGGCAAGTTAGAGAAGAAAAACAAACAAGCAAACAAATAAATCCCCACAAAAAGTGCTCCAAAGAACTAAGCTTTAAACAGTATTATTTAGAAATATAGACCACCTACCATCATTATTTATTTTGGGGACTGAATTAAGCACAAAGAAAGATGCTGTGATGTCATTTCAAGAATGAACTTGCTGTACACAACCTTCTGCCAGCAGATCTCAGCGAAGGATGGGATAGGATTTCACTCCCAAGGAAAGTGGGGGTCTTATCCTGTGATAACACAGCTGACACAGAGAATGACTGATGAATATTAGTGATGCAGAGAACTACTGAGGGATAAGGAATAGAGGATATCATTCTTCCAAAATGTATTAAGCAAGAGCCCTCTTCCAGTAATATTCAAAGACATTCTCTTGCTCAGCAGAAAGCGGGATTACTATAAATAGCAAACATATCTTTCAAACTATAATGAAAGGACTCTTTTAAAGAGCACAAACAGTGAAATGTAGTCAGGTGGGGGTTTTTAAGCTGGTTTTCCTCCAGATTGCAGCTAAGTAATCAGAAGTCCATGTACACTTAATGCAGTTACACTTTTAATGGCAGAATTCCCACTGAATTCAGCAGTAAATGGATTATGTTCCTACACAAAATGCACATCTACCAAAGCAAAGGCTGCCCCCTTCTCTCTTGTGAACTGAATCAAGTCCTTGATATGACAGTCATTTATGACTTCCAGAACATTAAAATTTGGCATGACTTACTCGGTCTGTGATGAGGTTGATTTGATAACTATGGAGGTTTTTTCCCTTCTTCTTCCCATTTCCTTCTTTTGCAGAGCTGTGCACAGCGGGTGGGAGGGAGCCTTTCAGAAATGTTTTCTGTGAACAAAACCGAAATGGCCCTTGCCACAAAAACGTGGACAATGCCAACAGAATGGTCGGTGATCACCACTTAGAAGGTTTAGCCAATTTAGAAAAATAAACTTTGATTATTAGGAAAATTAATTAGTTACTTAGCCTGTAGAATTCATATGTTGTTTGATTTTGATGTAATTCCTCACGCAAAGATAATGCTGCCTTGTGATTTACTGTGAGGGTGGGGAGGCCCTGGCACAGGTTGCCCAGAGAAGCTGTGGCTGCCCCATCCCTGGGAGTGTCCCAGGCC
>JAYRBT010000042.1:55023050-55046598 GCA_036023395.1 Myiotriccus ornatus
TCAGCCTTTCCCCCTCAGGGAGATGCTCCAGTCCCTGAATCATCTCCATAACCCCTGCTGGACCCGCTCCAGGAGCTCCGTGTGTCCATGTGTGAGAAAGGAAGGACAGCCAAGAGGAAGACCTGCCCTGTGGCAACAGAGAGAGAACATGCCCAGCCACTGCTGCAGTGACAGGACCCTGAAGCTCAAGAGCTCAGAAGGGACTGACAGGCACTTGGACACGGCGCTCATCCTTTCCCATGGATTTTCAGGAACTGTCACTGGCAGTGCCTCTCCCAGGCCATTGGGCTCCCTGGGTGGATGCAGGAGCTATGGGTGCAATTCAACAGTTTACAAAATCATGACACTGCAAATTTTTGTGAGTTAAATAAATAATTAAACTCATGTTAATTTGCAGAACTCCTTGTGTGTATATGTAGTGTATCCTTGCTAATAAAAAAAAAAAGGGTTGTTTCATGAAAAGATTATTCTTATTTTAATCTTTCTGAATCTTCAGCAACTAATGAGACTCAGTCTCTCCTTCAGAGATTAAAGGTGTGCCTACAAAATATGATTAACATAGCTTACTTCATTCAAATTTGCTCACTTGGTAATTCAAATTTTGATTAAAATCCTTATACATGATTTGGTATTAATTAAACTAAGTTATTCACAACAAGCCATCCTCCAGCCTTTTATTGCTGTTATCCTGATGGCGCTCACCTCTGTGAGTATTATATTCCAAAGATTTAGCCGTGCATTCCTGGCCATCTTCCCAGCTTTTCCTTACCCAGGGAGTGACTGGATTCATTTCCATTTCCTTCAGCCATGCCAGTCCATGGAAGTATGTATTCTGAGCAACAGAAATAACACATTCCCAAAGCACTCCAGGTCCTTTTTTGTTTTTCATATGCATTCCCTTTGTGCCTCCACCCTCCGTGAGGTCAAGGTTGTCCTGTCCTAGGATCAGCATCTTCTTTTGCATTTGCATGTAAATATTAACCTAATCTTTCTCTCTCTGCACTCCTTACAGCTGCCTTACTGACAATTTTATCCCAGTTTCCTTCGTCCCCACCTGTGATTATATCCCAGCTCTCCAGACAGCAGAGAACAGGCTGAACACAATTGCTACCACAATTTTTTTCCATTTACCACTTAGTCCTTAAGATTTATTTTTGACGATTTTAAGCTGAGCTTTCTCACAGCCCCTATGAAGGACTTCAGCAAAGACTTTCTGCTCCTCCAGCTGACTATACCAGGAATGCTGTGGGTATGGAGTTCACTGGTCCTTCCTCTTGTTTTTCCATCTCGTGGGACACATCTTCTTAATTTGCAGAACTTAATTTCTCTCCTGCAATGGCTAATTCTCTGGGGTCAACGCTTACCTCAACAAAGCAGCATTTGGGTATAAATTCTGCTGAACAATTAATTGACAGAGCCGTTTAAAAAGGGCTGGGAATAAATCAGAAAACAATTCTGCATGCAGGGTGGGGACAACAGAAATGTTTTCCCACCATATCAGGTCAGACAGAAAAGTTGTAAGTTTGTTCAGGGACCCCAAAGCACAAAAAAGGCTTTTGTTTCTTCGGCTTTGAATAACTGTGAAAAACACATGCATTCAGCTTTGATTATTTAAAAATCATAGTCAATCTTTCATGAATATTCAGGCTAGGATTTAAGCATACCGAGACAAGTGCCAGTTCAGGTTCGGCGAACCTTTGTATCCCAGGCTAAAAATAGGCGTGTCCCATTCTCTTGGTTGACTCATTACTTTCAAATGATGTGACTCAGCTGCATGAAAGTCTCATGAAAGTTTATGTTTCTTTCTTATCTTTTGGTAAGTCCAAATTCTTAATTTTTAATTTTTTTTTGTTTTTTGATTTTCATCATTCACAGAGCAGTTTGGGAACATGTCAGGTGTTGAAGTTCCCTCCCAGTCCAGGGAGGTGGTGGAGTCCCCATCCCTGAAGGTGTTCAAGGAAAGACTGGACGTGGCACCCAGTGCTCTGGTCTGGCTGACAAGGTGGTGGTGACCGGTCACGGGCTGCACTCGCTGATCTCAGAGGTCTTTTCCAGCCTGAGCGATTCCGTGGTTCCATGACCGTCACTCTGTGCCAGCGCCCCGGGGGCGGGCAGGTGATGGGAGCACGAGCGGCAGTGAGGGGGATCTCCAGCGGGATGGGCTGGAGGCAGCCCAGCCCTGTGGGGATTTCTCCAAGGGGGCAGCTCCTCCTCTGGGCCGTGACCGGGACGTGTCCCTTGTCCCCGACGCCGGGATGGAGAAGGCTTCTCGCTGCGGTTTGCGGAGGCGCAAAGATGCTGCGGTGCAGCATCGCGCGGTCCTGGGGGAGAAGCCCGTGTGGTAGGCAGCATCCCTAGGTGTGCTCTGGGAGTCATCCAAGGTCATCTTGGTCCAGGCCGGTCCAAAAGCTGCCTGAGGTACAAGGGGGTGGACAAGGGTGTTCGCTACACCAGGTACAGATGGACAAAATGATACCTTTGGCCCACGTTGCCCTTTTCAGTCACCTCCTCCCAGCGCACCCTAGGCACGGACAGAAAGTGTGCAGTGGTTGCAGTGGGTAGTTCTGTATCCCAAGGCTGCATCCTCCTCTTCCCCTGGTACTGGAATCAGATGCCACCTGCCACGGTACAGATGTTTTGTCGCACCTCTGGGTGTCTGCTCCCTTCACAGCAGCTCTCAGAGCGTTTATTTTCCTTCCTGCGTGCTTTGTGAAGTGCTGTGTGCACTTAGCAGTGCTCTGTACATTAAAAGGGTTGACGTGAATTTATTTCTGAGGTCTTTATTAACTTATTCTAAACTATGCCAAATCACAGTGGCCTTAGGGTTCCCAGCTGTTCACTAGCAGCTAGGACTGGGCTGCTCACCAGTGTAAGCACTTTACTGGAGTTCCTTTCCATGTCCACTGTTGGTTTTCCCCGTTCAGTGTCACTTGGCTGAAATAATTCATTTCCCCTGGCCTGGCTGCCCTTTGCTGTTTGTGCTCATGCAGCTTGAGAGGAGAATCTGGGTACCAAACCTTCTTTTGCTGCTGCAGAAGTCACAGGGTACGTTCCTCTTCTTCCAGGGATTTAATCACTTTGGGGGCACTGACGAGCCGAATTCAGAAGGTACTGGGAATGTGCAAAAAGGCAAGAACCAGAAGGCTCCCTCTCACAGCAGCCAGCTCGCTGGCTTCTCTACCAGCCCTCTGCTCTCCCAGGGTCATAGTGGGAGGCGACTGGAAAATGCAAATTATCTGCTGTAATTCCAGCAGACCACCCCTACCACACCCCATCGCACACCTGTGGTCACCAGCTGGTGCCCAGATGCTCCCACCAGCTGTGGGAGCTCTGTAAAATACTGTAAATTCCTGGTGTGCTTAGAAACTGCAGTGGGACTGTGGCACTTTGGAAATACCTGAGGTAGACGAATGGATGAATGACGTCTCTGAAATAAAGTCTGCCACCCTGGTGTTCTTTGTTATCCCTTCTCTCTCCCTCCCTCCTTTCCTTCCCTCCCTTTTATCTTTCCTGTCCCTTCCTTCCCCTCCTTTCCTTTGTCTCCCCAGAGTGACCTCCTGGGCATCAGTTTCTTGCCCCAAGAGTCCAGAGTTTGAGGGACATTCTTAGAATTGGTCTTAATTTTCTAACATTTCTGCAAGAATCTGAAAAGCCAGAGGAGGGCACTCCTTGCTCACCTTTCCTTTATGAGAGAAAGTGGTTTGGCTTTTTTACTCTGCAGTGACAAACCATCCTAGTGGTAGCTGAACCTGGTTCTAGCAGAGCTGCAGCTGTCCTAAAGAGATTATTTTCCCAGTTCTTCCACCTGAGTTATATGGGATCCACTTTTCCAGTCCTCTGCTGAAAAGAAATATAAGTAACAGTGATCACTGAAATACAGCTTTTACTCTCAAATTCTTCTTTGCTTCATTGTTTGTGGCTGGGCAAACAGATTTCTTTTGATCTTGGGAAAGAGGTGTGTTTTGTCTGTGTTTAATAAATTTTGAGAAGTGTTTTACATGTAATCTGTGACACATTTTTTTGAGATACATCAGACAAACAAAAGTGTCCCTGCATGCACTGGAGACTCTTCTTTCTGGCTGTGCTTTCCCTTTACCCCAGCAACACCAGTCTGAGTAGCCAGAGACACAGCAGGAGGAGCCCCCATCTCTGCAAAAAAACCGAACCTGTTGATTAAAGCAGGACATACCAGGTCCAAACATCCTCATGGATGCGAAGACGTGCAAACTCTCCTTGTTTCCGAGAGACTTGTCCAAACAGCCACAGGGACAGGATGTTCACAATAACTCTGCCACCACAGCAAACCCTGGGGTGCACTTAGCTGGACTTGAAACTTTGGTTTGCTTCCCAGAGCTCTTGCAGCTGCTCTGCTGCTGGTGCTGGTCATGTGCTGCTTTGGGCATTGCCTGCTGTGTCTTTCCCTCAAGCTGACCTTCCCCACAGCCTGCTGAGCTCTGCCTGGCCCAGGTTCAGGGGTTTGTGCCTTCCCATCTTTCAGCACAGAACCACGGGGGAGGCTTCTCTGCGTCAGCCCCTGTTCTGTCAGAGTTTCCCCTCCCAGAAGGGCAGCCTCGCCTTGCTTACCCCAAATCACCTCCAAGGATGCAGCTCAGCCTTTACAGATGGCAGAGCTTTGGACAGGCCCGTGTAATGTCCTCGGACTTTCCTTTTCCCAGCCTTAGCAGATCTTTTCTAGTACAGGGACTGAGAAGTTTCTTCCCACAGCTCTGCACGTGGCTGTTGTGCTTGAGAAGATGCCTCTGCTGGTACACTGCCTTCTTTTCTTGCCTGATTTCTTTTAACAGCTGACCTTTGATTTCTCTCTGCCTTCAGGCAGGCAGAAATACCAAGCAAAACAGGAAAAACAGAGTTTACATTTAGTGTGCATTTAGAGAAGTTGCATGCATCTTCCCAGTGCACTGGACATGATCAAACCCTTACGTGAACCAAGGGTCAAAAAGGAACCACAAGGTGCTTTATTGAAAAAAACATATATATTTTAATAATTATTACAAGAAGGGAAGCTGAAATGAGAATGCAGGGGGCAAGGGGTGGAACAGAACAATTCCCTCTGTGTCTAGAGAGAGAATTAAAATCACTCAACACAAGTCCTCATATTCTCAGAGAGGTGAAAGAAGATGGAAGAACATGATGGTGTTTGTTCTGAACCCTTAAATCTAAGGAATTACCTGGCACGGTCAGGCCTGTTCTGAGCACAGGGGTTGGTGTGAAAGCACTCAGGTTTTGCCTTAGGGCAGCCACATCCTGCCCGACCTTCAGGTCCTCGTTTTCATTTGGCAAACATGGGATGGAGCTGCTCATGTTAATGTGACTGTGGGTTTCACCTGCACCTTCCATCTCATTGTGTACCGAGCCACTGATGCCTGTGGAGAAGAAGTGAATTCCTTTCTCAAGAAGTTTAACCCCAGAAGATCCTGAAATTCCTCAGGCTCTGAGTCTCTTGATGCTTCACCTTCTTTGCCATCAGTGCTCAAGCCAGCCATCTCCCAGCAGGGGCATTCCTAGGGAGGGAAGCAGTGAAGTGCCAAGTTAGAAGTAGGAGAAAAAGGAAATGACTGGTATTTAAAAATACTCAGCCCAGGAGGCATGAACCATGAACTGAAGAGAGATGCCAGAAGAAACCCAGACATGGCTTGGAATGCAAGAGAGAATGAATAATTACAGATGCTTCCCTCCATGCCTGTGAGTGGGTGAAAATGATGTCACTGCTGCTGTGACCATGTAGGTCAGCGCTGGTGCATCACAGCCCTGGCAGTGCTTCTGTGGAGCACAGAAGAAAAGGAATTCTCCTGGAATACATCCACAAATCGTTACTTCACTCTGTACCACAGAGCTGTTGGATTTATGTCTGTGAAGAAGGATCTTCTATGCCCTTTCTTGGTGCTAGCACAGCCCCCACGTCTGCAGTACCCTGCCAGCACTTTAAAGTCATGGTAGCTTTCTCCCTAATCCAGAGAGTAAAGAACATCCATCAGCTGAACAGCACACACTGCCACTAACTTTTGTCCCAAAAGCACCACGTGAAGAGCTGCTAAAGCAAAGCTTGTGTGCAGATGTTTTGTGCTGCCATCTGTGCACAGTGAGGTCTGCCCTCTTGTCCCTGAGGAACACGGGCAAAGGATTCCTGCCTCCTCATTCCCAAGGGCCCCAAGGCTGGAAGGTTCCCATTCCCTGTCTTGAACAGACACCTCTGAGGCTGGGCTTTCATGGCATCCAGCAGCTGCAGAGGGCCCTTGCTGGCTTCTGACAGATTACGTGGGATGGCTGAAGCTCCTGCCATCCCCAGCCCCCCTCTGGGTTATTTTTAACTTGGATTGCTTCCCTGACCCAGTGCTCAGCACGGCTCCACAAACAGCAGGGTTGGCACAGGAGAGGGAAAACTGCGGTCTGGGGCGGGGGGTAACAAACATCCACAGAGCCCCGTGGATCCTTTACTTGGTGTTGCCGCCACATCATCACACAGCAGACTGGGGGGGGACCAGCAGCAAGTTAAGAGAAAGCAGAACAAGGGCATTAAGCAGGAATTACCTTTTTTTTTTTTTTGCACATATTTCCAGAGGAGATCCAGCTTTTGAATCCTTTCCGAGCGTACGTCACACAGGTGGAATCAGTGCCCGTCTCTTAAGTGCCTCTGAGGTGTGTACTGCTCTTCTTGTCTCACTGAAGATCTCATTCCACCTGCTTTTCTTTCAGAAGCAGCATGAGGGTCCCTTGTCCCCTCTTCCACGTGTCCCAGTGGTCACTTACCCCCCGTGCTCTGCAGCCTGAGGCAGATGGGGAAGTTTCAGTGGCTGAAGGGTGACAGTTCCCCAGTCTACCCTTGGTTATTTTCAGCTGGGTCGCTTCCTGATCCAATCCACTGTAGAGACACACCGACAGCTGTGTCAGTGTGACAGGAGGAAAAGGAGGGAAGTGGAGGAGAGGCTTGGACGAGTTTAATCATCAGTGATGCCAAATGGGAAAGCACAATCATGAAGGATTGCTTTAAATGGCTGGCAGATGTTGTTTAAACTCCTCTGCAGCCACCTGTTCTACTCCTTATGCAAGAAACAAGGCCTAGGGAACTTCCCAAGAAAGGGAACTGTGTTGTGTCTGGTTTAGCTGCACCTTTCTGCAGGAGTCAGGCGAAGCTGAACACAGGGAGCCAGAACAAGTCTGCTGGCAGGTAAAGCAGCAAAGGTTCCTCACAGCTTGCCCACCTGTTGCAGCTTTGCCAGCCTGTACACTTAAAGGTCAAATCCTGCAGAGATCAAAGTTTGCCAGCAGCAGCTATCCAGAAGTGGGCAAAATGTGGTTAGAAAATGCTCTGGAGACGATGTGCTGCCCTTTTAAAGCAGCACGTGGCTTCCTTTGAAATGCCAAGAATTGTGACACAAGAACCAAGGGGCACCTTCTCTGCTGAACAGTGGTGTGGTCGTGTTTGTGCCCTGGGATTCAGGGTAGCCCTGACTGCTTCAGCCTCTCTTCCTGCTCCTTTCATCCCTCTAGTACACACTTGCAGGTTGGGTAAACCAAGAAAAGTCAAAACCAAGTTGTAGCATCTTGGCTTTGTCTCATGGGCTGCTGCTCTGGCATGAAAGTTTTCTTGGCACAAATGGTTTGATTTGACGTGGGTAGACTTTGTTTTTTGTTGTCTTCTTCCCTGAGCCTTTTGCTGCTGGGATGCTCCATCCCACTTTCTCTTGTCCATCCCCAGTGGTGTGTTCCACAGGCAGCACAAGGGAGGGGATGGGGAGTCAGGAGTGATTTCCTCCTGTGACCTCAGGGACTCCTACCCTGGACTTGTTTTTGCCCTCTGTGGGACACATGCTAAATACTGACCACTAACAGAAGACAGGTATCAATTCTGATGCACAATTTAAAGATGGGAAGCATAATTAACAAGCTACAGATTTATTCAGAAGCAGCAAATCTGTTTGGTCAGTGCTGCTCTTTGCCCAGGGACTCGCTGCTGCGAGGTCTGGTTGGGCAGAACCAGATGGGAAATGTCATGTTAAAAGATCAGTCACAGATATTTTGTGGAAACCAAAGCAAAGACAAGCCAGAGAACTGGCAATTGTTTGAGTGCTGGACTGACTGCAGGCTCCAGTATGAAAGGCATCCAAGGCAACTGCCTGTTCTGTAGGTGATTTATTATGGATTTGGGAGGCGTAAAATGGGTTTAAGAGGGAAAACATGATGCATCTCTTTGTTTCAAATGGTGGTGTTTCTGAAGGTGAACTCTGTGGGGCAATTGCTCTGGCAGCAGGCCAGTGCTTACCAAACCCCAACCAATCCTTTTGATTGCCAGGCAAAAGCACATTAATACCCATCCTTTCTCCCCTTTTCAACAGGGAACTACTTAACAACAGGGCAGCTGAACCTGCCCCTGAGTGCCTGTACTGGGGAGGGCATTCAGCTGTGGCACGTGGGAGGGATGGGTGAGGAAAGGCATGAAAAGAGAACCTCTTAAACTGCAGAATTTTTGACATGGAGCCACAGCCCCTGTCACACATAATGAAAAGAAAGAGGGCAAAATGGTTCCTAAGAAGCCAAGCTGACTGACAAAGGTAAACCATCTCAGAAGTACATTCAGGCCAGAGGAAAGAAATTAGGTCGATTTAAACATGACCAGGAGTCACACCTGAAACTAAAACACTGGCCGAAGGCTGTATCTGCTCTTCCAAGAAAAGAGAAGATTGGCTCATGCCAGAAATATGTGGCAGCCAGCCTTGTTCCTTGCCATGCAGTGCAGTGTTCTGCTCACTGTGGTTTCCAACAGCCTGTCATCTTCTAGCAGAGGTTCTCCCATCAGCTGCAGCACCTATTTTCTCAGCCTGAGGGAAACTGCAGAGGCACGGGACTTCCTTGGAGATTGCCAAGGACAAATGAGTGACTTCCCACATTTGTGTGGAGTCATTTAGAAATTGCTTGTGTGTGAAGAGTTTTCCCTTCCTTGGGCAGGGTTTTTTAACTCACACAGGTATTTTTGTGGCTTCTAAAGACTATGTACAGTCATTCTCTAGCTTTTCATGAGTGTTCTGGAATTACACGTGACCTCAGCTCTCACAGGGAATCATAAAACAGTTTGGGTTGGAAGGGACCTTAAAGATCATCTTGTTCTAAACCCCTTCCACTAGCCCAGGTTGCTCAGAGCCCCATCCAACCTGGCCTGGGACACTCCCAGGGATGGGGCAGCCACAGCTTCTCTGGGCAACCTGTGCCAGGGCCTCCCCACCCTCACAGGGAAGGATTTCTCCCTGATATCCAATCTAAACCTCCTCTCTGTCAGTTTGAAGCCATTCCCCCTTGTCCTGTCACTCCAGGCCCTTTTAAATACACTCTCTCCATGCTTCTTGTAGGCTCCCTTCAGGGACTGGAAGGGTGCAGTGAAAAAACCAAACCAAGTATGAAAACAAACCCACCCAGCCATAGAATCACAGAATCTGTCAGGTTGGGAAAGACCTTTACGATCATCAAGTCCAACCACAAACCATCTTTCCTTGCATGGTGCACCTGGGCCTGTTTTCCTGCCTTTACGATGATCACGACTGCAGCAGATGAAACTGGGGACAAAGCCACCCCTTACGTAGTTAAGGTTTGTCCCAAGAAATCAAAAAGCTGTACAAATACTGGCTTTTTTAATCTCAGCATCCAGGAATGACAAGCACTTAAAAAAACCCCAAAACAACACTGAAAAATTAAATAGAAAGGGAAGAAAACTGGCTAGAAGTTGTTTAGGAAAATCAGTTATTTAATTTAAATGGGATCCAATGTGAACTCTTTATAGTATTATATTCTGAGCTGAAGAACCAAGTCTCCATTCCTCTCCCACTACCTCCTCTCCTACGATTGTTGAGTAGTTAACATTTACTAATAAATAATGTACAAGATTTAGATAAAGCAATGCTACCTAAACCAACTAATAAACAAATAAAACAGGGAAAAAATGCCTGTACATATGAACTTCCATTTCAGCTGCAAATCTCACATTTTCCTTTGCAAAAAAACAGCAAAGCAAGAAACACTTAAGAACAAATATTTTAAATTCACTGTAAAATTGATAGTAGAAGGAGTGAAAGTTCCACTTTGTGCCTTTATTATTATTGTTGTTATTATTATTATTAACACCTGAATACCTGATCTAAAAAGTTTTTTATCAAACCTAGAGGTAAGAGTTTAAATGCTGATGATCCCTTTCATGCTGTGTCTTATCCCACAATAATCTACATATTTCGTTATTTGACTGCATTAGGCACAGTCCAGTGAGAAAAATACAAAAGAAACTACTGTGAATTATGTATATCATTAAGACACAAAATTAAAAATAGAAAAAGTTCTCACCCCTGCCCTGCAGAATAAACCAAAAATATTGCACATAATTACTGCAAAATCAGCCACCACAAAACTTAGTTCAGAATACTCCTTCCTCTTTCAAAGAATGGACTATTACATGGTTTTCTAATTACATATTTAGACATTTATAACAACATGCATTAAAATAAAATACGTGTGTTTCCACTGAGGCACTTACTTATCAGTGAATAATTTTATTTAAGAAATTTTAAAGGCCTTTCACATTGTTCCACATACAGGTTTTCTACACAAGCAAGAAGAAAGGCAAGAAAAGGCATAACCACAAGGACATGTTTTGCCTGGAAGAGCTTCCTAGCCCTGGATGAGGAACCTATCACGGGAACCCATCTCCTGCAGAGTCACTTGAAGTTGCACAACTCCGGTTCAGGTTAAATACCAACGACCTGACTCACTCTTACGACGAATTTCACTGTAAATAATTGTAAAAAGCACATTTAACCCCATGACTCAGTCGGCAAAAGATCTTCTGCTCGTCCTGGCCAAGGCTTGCCGTGCCCCACAGCCACCTCCAGCAAAGGCTCCTGCCACCAGCTTCTCCCAAGGATTAATGGCTGAACAGCCCAGGGGACCAAAGGGGATTTGACACCAGCACCTGCATGAAAAAGCAACCCCAATTACACTGTGTTTTAGAACAGCACCCCCCACATAATCGAAGTCATCACAAACACACTCCAGACTCTCAACCTACAAGCCTCGGATTTTTTTGGGAGGGCGTTCAAACAAGTACTGAGGGATCTACGAGAGGCCACAAAGAAAAGCAAAGATTTATTAGTAGGCCTACATGTAATGGAAATGTTGAAGGGGTTTGGAACTGAAAAAAAAAAACATTACAACCACTTTTATAGCTCTGAGGTCAAAAATCAAGGAAAATAAGATGACAGACCATGTTCTTATCAAACTTTAATTCCCAGGAGTCCCAAGTGGTCAGCATTACATAAACTTCTATTAAAAATAAATGCCATTCCATGAATAACTTGCATGTATTGTGGAAAATATTATTAAAGGCAAATGTCATTCCCTGAATAGCTTGGGTGCTGCTTACTTGGGTAACAACGTTGTGTTCATTTATTTTAAATGAAGTTCTGTCTTCTGCCCAACTAAATTAGTTTTATGCCTTAGTCTGTCACCCTTTTCATAAAGTTTATAGACACATATGTTTTTATACAACATATGGTTTAAAATACAGCTTTCATAAGAACACACACGAAAAAGGACACTGAATACAGCTCAGTAGTTTACAGTTAGTAAAACTACAGCCATGCATACACAAATGCCCTTTCCCTCTAACTGAACAAACAAGCTTTTTAGAGAAACCACATCATCTGTGTTTCCTGACTGTGTTGTTTCAGATTCTGACTTGCTCACCTTTTTCCCCTCTGGGCTTCTGTCTTCTTTGGTCTTAGTACTTCACTGTTTCTGTTCCACACATCCCTTCCAGAAGACAAACTGCGAAATCACAGGAGTGAAACTGCTGAATTTTTTAAACCACGGCTCTCAGAGAAAGATGTATTATCAGCCCCTCCTCATCTTGAGCAGAGATTAACTCTGTATTAAAAACAAAAATAATTTGAAAATATTTTAAGTAATAACAAACTGAGCATAAGTCATCAAACAAAATAAGAAAAGCCCCTTATTCAAATACTGAAGAAGCATTACTAGAGCATGATTCACCTGCTCCTAAGGTAGACACTAAAATATGCTGGATGATTCACCACCTAAGAGTGTCCATTTCTCCCCAGAAGTTTCAAAATCAAAAGATAGTTTAGATTCTCTACTTGATTTTATTAAAATATGTATTTTAAGATTTGAGGATTAATTTCGTGATCGACTTTTGACAGGCTTCATAGAGGCATTTTTCCCTCTAGTTTCTTGAGGAAATAAGGCTTTTTTATCCCACTGCCAGCCCCCCATTTGTCACAGAGGAACCAACTGGCTCATTTCAATCAAATTTAACAAGCACTTAGAGCAATCAGAGATGAGCAGGCTCCTATAGGCAGGGATCAGTGGCCAGGTACGGCAGAGAGCTCTCACTGGCATCCCCATGGGAGGATCAGCAGGGAGAGACTGCCCTTATCCATGTTGTTTGGCAGTGTATGTAATATCTTGTCCAGGCAGCAGGTCAATATACTTGGTTTAGGGTCACTGAATCTGTGGGAACATGGGAAGGACATAAGGATGATTTACGGGGAAAGGGGTGTTGGGAAGAGAGTAAAATAAACAACTGCAGAATTTTATAATAAAGTATTAATTGGAATATTGGTAATAATGAGCTCTCTATATCCTACATACTATTTGGGGTCTTTAGACTGTAAGGATTTGGTTCTGTAACACTGCAGGTGACCAGGAGTTCCACTGCTGTCCACTGAAGCTCCTGATACAAGCACTGTCAAGAGCCAAATGTGGGGCTGGTTAACTCCAACTGAGCCTGGAAGCTGGTGCTCCTGAAGTGAAGGGCAGGACCTACACCTGTTTTTTTGGTAGCCCTTCTTCTCTAGGAGATCCTGAAATGCTCACATCCCTTAGAAGATGGGGACCTCTGCCTCCTAAGAGAACCTCCAAAACAGATTACCAGAAATGAATCACAAATTAATTGTCTTCTCCTGTGAGGAAAGGCTGAGGGAGTTGGGGCTGCTCAGCCTGGAGAAGAGAAGGCTCCAAGGAGACCTTATGTGGCCTTTCAATATTAGAGGGGTCACACAGGAAAGATGGAGAGAGACTATTTCCAAGGGTCTGGAATGACAGGACAAGCAGGAATGGCTTCAAACTGACAGAGAGCAGGTTAAGATTGGATATCAGGAAGAAATTCTTCTCTGGGAGGGTGGGGAGGCCCTGGCACAGGTTGCCCAGAGAATCTGCGGCTGCCCCATCCCTGGAAGCGTCCCAGGCCAGGTTGGATGGGGCTTGGAGCAACCTGGGATAGTGGGAAGTATTCCTGCCCGTGACAGGGGGGTTGGAATGCGATGATCTTTAAGGTCCTCTCAAACCCAAACCACTCTGTGATTTTATGATCTGAGAGCACCCGAGGAGAGAGCCGGTGACTTTCCTGAACCTGGGAATTCAGGACAAACCCCACAGGGCAAGGGCACTGGTTTGCTGGCAGGGCTGGGAGGTGCGAGCAGTGAACCGCACATGCCGGTTCCTGCGCTCGGCAGGGCCTGGGGGCCTGGCATCCTGCTCCCAGCACCTGGCTCTGCAGGGCCCCCCCCGTGCCCACGCAGCATCCCTGCTCAGCCCCAGCAGGAATCCCGGGCAGCCCCACCGCGGGAAGCCACCGGGAATGGGGAAGGGGGTGCCCGGGCTGGGCGGCACCAGCACGTGGCCGGAGAGAAGCAAGAAACCACCACTGAAACCAGGCAGGGAACAGCAAACCTGCTCCAGGCAGGAGCACGGGCACGGGAGAACATCGGCAGGGATAAGGAGTTTGGGAAACAAT
Organism: Myiotriccus ornatus; assembly: GCA_036023395.1. Classification (NCBI taxonomy): domain Eukaryota; kingdom Metazoa; phylum Chordata; class Aves; order Passeriformes; family Tyrannidae; genus Myiotriccus; species Myiotriccus ornatus. The sequence goes on from JAYRBT010000042.1 coordinate 55,036,861, forward strand.
CTCTGGGAAGAAGCGGGGGAAGTGGGTTTGTTGAGTCTCCAGGAGGAGGCTGGAAATAGGGCAGGACATCTGCAGCACGTGAGAGGTTGTTGTGAAGAGAGGCGGCGATTACACTGCAGGAAGGACAACAATAGGATCTAATCAACCTAATTTCCAGGAAAGGAAAGAAGACAGGAGAAAAGAAAAAGGCTGGATGTTGCAAAAGTGTTCTCTGAATAAGCCAGCACTGGAACAGGTTATCTGGGAGGTTGTGAAACCCCCTGCTTGAGAAGCTTGAGAAGTTAACCAGATGCCTCTCAGTACAGGATGGACTGCCATGCTATCCCTCAGGCTTTGGAAAGCAAAAATCCATCCATCCTTTTCAAAATTAAAGTAAAAAGCACCCATGCATTTCACACAGACCATTACATGCACAGGTGATAAAAAGTTTAACATTTGGATAACAAAACTACTACAGTTTTGCAAATCCTAATTTTACTACTACATTCCAATTCAAAATATCATTTGGATAGAAAACTTTGATCTTTCCTCTCAAAGTGTTGTTGAGCAGGTAAATGTTGCCAGGACCTCTCAGTACTATTTCTGTCATGAAAGTCACCTCATTGCACCTCCTTCCTGCAACCAACCTTTCTCCTCTGCTATCTCTTGCTCCCATGTAGTGACTTTCAGAGGAGCACTGGCCTCTTCTGTGTCCTTTGGGGCACTTTTACTTCTGTTGAGATGCTTGTGGGCTGGGCCAGTCTCACAGCAGGGTCATACAGTCATCTCTTCACCATCTGACGTTAATAGGACCACAACATACATTGGAAAAAACCAGACCATTTGGTTCTTTTGGGATTCACTGCAGAATTCACCGGGGTTTTTGAGAATCACCAGCAAGGAGGTGGTCAGGGAATGGAACATCAAACATCTAGATCTCATATCCACTGAATTTCAGTTGTAATTACAGCTTACCTTTAAACAACTTTCTGGTCTTTGTTTCTTTATTCTCTCCAGTTTTTTTTTGGGGGGGGGCTGCAACTCACCTGTCCCAGGAGGTGTGAAAATTTCAGAAGAAAAAGAAGAGTCTCTCTGTGACAAAATCACACTGAGCACAGGACAAGGATGTGGTCCCTACCTACAATCTGAGCCTCCAATGTAATGCAGTGAGGTTTTTTCTAAGGTAGAAAACCCACTCTTTTTATAGGATCAGTCTGCTTTCATTTGCAGTATTATTCTTGTGCCTTTCTTAACTAAATGCAAAGAAAACTAAAAATATCTCCCAGCATGAATCACAGAAAAGGCCCTTTCTGTGTGCTGAGGACAAAAGCCTTTGTGCTTTTGCTGATAGGAAACAATCCTGCTTCAGTCTGCCCTTCCAGCAGTGGCACCAGAGCTCCAAACAAACAGGAGCCACGTGCATGGGTGTGTTTCTCTGCAAGCTCACATCCATCTTCACAATCCATCAGAGGGGAAAGGTTTCTTTTTCCACAGCTGAGTGGAGTGAGGGGCATGGGGAATCCTCTCTTGGTATCAAACAGGCCAGCATCGCAGAGGTGACCTCAGGAACCTGTGCTCATTTTTCTGGTGTTAAATTTGTGGGCCATTACAGGATCCATGTTAAGTTTAGGGCCTCCAGCAAAGCTGCCATGGGTGGGCTAGCAGGGGCTTGGTCTTGTGTTACCATGGCCCAGTAGAGAACAGGCATTTTCAAGGTCTAGGAAGGGATCAGAAACTAAGTGAAAGTTTGGTTGAAGGAAGGGTTTGGTCCCACAGATGTCTGTGACCATGGCTCTGCTCTCCAGGAAGACCCTGCTGAGTTGTTATCCTGGGCCAACACCTTGCAGGTGTTTTGGAGAGCCACAGGAAAAGATGAGGGGTGGTTTCTTTGGGCCAAACCTGATCTCCACCGTGCACAGACATGGAGTGAGCAGCCAGTCTGCAGCCCCACACACCTCCCTGTTATGTGAGCCAGCCTGACCTGTGTGCCTTGAGCTGAACAAGGGGCTTTCATTTCCTCCTGTGGCTAAAATCACTGAGATTCTATTTCGAAAAAAGCTGAAACTACAACAGAATGGCAGATCTTTTTTGAACACTCTCACAGAAAGCCTGAACAGTAATCCAGTGCAACTGTCTGCCCGAGCCTCACAAGAACTGAGAGGGAAAGCCAAGTTGTTCTTTAAATCTGCTAGTGTGACACTGTACTGACCTCACCAACAAACAGGAGCATGTACAACAAACAGGAGGGTGTTTGTGTTCATGTCCTCTCACCTGGATGCAGGAAACAGTGTCTGGAACAGCTTCCCATGAGGGGGCACTGCACTATTACACATGCAGGCTTGGAGATCTCCACCTCAAGGACTCATGCAAAGGTGCTGAATGTGGAGGAAGGCACATTTCAGCTTTGTTTATCCTCCTCTGCAAAAACTAAGCTAATGAGAAATTACTGTGTTTATCCCAGTAAAAGTTACCCTGTTATGTGCAATTTCATCCACCAATAAAAGCCAAAATGAAACCCCAAATGCTACATCCAGGTCACAGGGAGAATTTGGGATTTCTGTACTTTTCTTGATTTCCCAGCCATTCAAGAGGATCTTAATACAAACTACGAACTTTTGTGTGCAATTTTTTAATTAACAGAATCCTCTTTATTGGTGAATGGGACAGATTAATCTGTTTGTGGACTGGATTTTGTGCCTAACCAACATGAGAGCTGGTCTGAGTCATCACTACTGACCCACACCACAAGCAACACCACTTGGATGGACATTATCCTGTGAGGATCTCATCTAAGAAGAGGAGGCTTCCTAGCACAGTGGTTTCCCAGTGAGCAGAGATGGGATGACTGGCTGGGGTTGGGGCAGAGGCAATGCTGCTGTTCTGAGCACAGGGGAAAGCTGAGTGTCATCCTCCCACCTCTGCTGCTCACACTGAGGTGCTGCAGCTGCCTGCATGGGCAAAAACCCGCACACAGGCACGTGCAGTGGTTTTTGTATGCAGCTCCCTTTCTCTTGGAACCAGCAGAATATTTGGCAAGCCCCTGGAAGGCAGCACGCTGCTTTTGTTTTTGCCCTCCATGCTCAGTTTTGCAGAGGTCCTAAACATTTCAGCAGCTCTGGATTTGAGCAAGATCTAAATAAATCACATCTGCAGTGATGTGCTTTTGTCTGTGTTCCACCTTTTCCTTACGATGATTTACTTTTAGGGCTCAGAGTTGAGCAGAAACCCTGAAGAAATGACCACGGGGTAACTGGCCTACCTGAGCCTGAACAGAACAGAAAGGCAGAATGAAGAGTGCTGGTTGTTCTGGCAGTGAATTGATTTGTTACCAGCATCCTTTCTGTGGAGGGCTCTGAGTGTCACACACTCCCCTAAGATATGTTATTGCCATGAACACCCATACATACGAGAAAAGTTCGGAGGAGGACTCTGCTTAAGTTCTTGCCTTAGCAAATGGAGTGTAAGTATTTTACCAGTCAGAGTAGCCTTCTCCTGGACTTCTCAAGGAGGAAAAGGAGAAAATGGATCATGGATCCTCTCTATTTAAGCCTTTTCTCACTCCTAAGGAAGGGAAACATCAGTGAGTGAGGTGCAGGTAAAGTCAAGCAGCAAGTCTGTTAGAGACTCAAATCCAGCTATTACCTGCACGTGGATGTGAAAGGGAGAGGTGTGTATGGAGTGGGCTGGGAAACAATTTACTGCACCAAGACATAAGAATAGGGCTCTGCTTCAGGTTTGCACAGGGATTCAGCTGCATCCTATTCAAGCAATATCTTCTGCATGGCTCCCTGTCCCTCTGCGGCCACCGCGCAGGAAGGACGGCTGGACACGACACCGGGAAATTCCCGGTTATCTGTTTGCTCATCTCCACCAACTTCCTCCAAACCAAGAGGCCAAATTCCCAGGCCAGCCACCCCGCCAGTCTGCAGGGAGAACCTGGTTCTTAAACGACTGTAGGATCAGGAATACTGCAGGAGTAAAGAGAGGAAATGACAGCTTTAAAGAACCGAGGCTGTGAATTACAGCCCGAGCTCTGGATGGAGCCCCAGGAGAGACGGAGCACAGAGGAGCAAAGCTGTTAACAAATTAGTCTCCTGTTCCGTGGAGGCAATATTCAAGACAGGGATCTGAAGAACTGGATCCCAGACAGCTGGAGACACCACAGCAGCCTCACTGCCTGGACCAGACTGCAATATCCTCAGGAAGCTGCTGCTCCCCAGCGCCGCAGACCGCAACGCTCTCAGCTGCTCTCAGAGACCTTTGAAGGCCACGTGTACGCGAGATCAGAGAGGGATTTGGGGAAAAAAAATAGCTTTGTTGCAGTGTTCAGAGTTGCAAAAAAGCAGATATTGAAAGCGCCACAGGAAACCAAGAGCTGCCTCCTAAAGCTTCCCTGGGAGCTGCAACAGAGGATTTCAGTCTGTGAGAGGCACCTGCCAGGAACAATCAGCTGGCATATCCTTTGCATGGATCAACTCATGGGGGGAAAAGGATAAGCCCAAAGATTTCCTTAAAATTGTAACTGAGCTTGGAATTGCCTATGTGGATTGCTGTACAAGAACAGCTGCTCGGACATGTTTGCATAACCAGTTTGCATTAAGGTTTCTCAAAATTTGTTTGTGGTATTTCTGGATGGGAAGATCAATGTTGTGATTCTGGACTACCAAGAATTAGAATTTTTGATTTTGAGCAGGAAACACTATGCAGGTATCCATTCGTACAAAGAGTCCCTAATCTTTTTTGTCTGAAAAAATAATGGATGAGGTTGAACAAGGATTATGAAGATACATAATTTTAGTGGATTAGTTTGTTCCTGGTTTTATTCTGCAGGAGCAAACACAGTGCTGTATCTAGGTCACTTGTTGGCTGCAGTCTATTTGGGATTCCCAGGAGAGAAGGCACTTGAGAACCCTTTTCATTCTGTGCCTGCTTCTCTGGGGATGTACTTGTTCTTTGACAGCACGGGTTTTGTCTCAGAGCTACTATTACTAACTCAGATTATGTGGGTTTATAACCAGTTTCACATAGGAAGGCACCTCTGGTCGTATCACCTGAAGGACTTTCCCAGCTCTACATTTTCCTAAGCCTTTTTCTGTCACAGCCGCCTGGACATATCCTTGAACAAATTTCAGGGAAGATTCCAGAAATCAGTACTTGTCTATGTGAAGTCCACAGTTTCTGGGACACCTGGGATAAGTGAGGGCTCTGGCAGACAACAGCAGGAGTTCACCCTTAAAACGTCACCTACAGCTGGCACGGAAGCAGATTCCCAGACTAAGTCCGGCCCAAGCTCACTTCCACAAATGAGGAACTTCCTGTAAGTAAACCAAGAAACAAAAGCTAAAAATACTGCTCCTCCCCAGCTGCTGTCATGTGGGGAAATCAGAGCATGAGATACGCCTCCATCTGAACCAGGGAAGCTCAAAGCCGTATCTCTGAGAGACGGTTTGCACACTCCAACAGCGTAATATTCCAGTGTGTCCTTTCTGCCCTACTGGACTGAATCCAAAGCAATGGATGCAAGAATAGAGAACCTCTGTCAACTATAAGGTTGTATTCAAGACAAAAACAAACAAACAAAAAAAACCATGAGTAAACTGTGGAAATGTGACACTTTTTCCTCTTTCAGTCGAGCAGCTGCTGCAGCTGGAGGAGGTGCTGGCACTGGCACCTACAAGTGCACTGTGGTACCAAAGCTGAGCTGAGGCCCGGGGGAGTCTGCCCTTCCCTGTGTGCTGCAGTGAAAATGCAGTGCTGGATGCTGGGACTCTGCTCTCTCCTGAGGGAGAGCTGTAAACAAGGGGCAGGAAAGGAGACGAAGGGCCGTTACCCCTGGATGTTCCCAGCAAGCCTTGGAGGAAATGAAGGAAACAGCCGGACCTGACTCACTGGGGATGGGTGTTTTACTTGCTGCTTGTGTAAACTTACTCCAGCTCAGCTTCCAGTTCCCTGTTCTGTTACTTTCCATGATTACAAAGGTTCTTCTTGTCATGCACACAGGTTTGCATCTGCTTGCAGTAAGGTACAGCTGCTAAACACGCTTAGGAGAGGGAATTGGTTTTCCAAGGAGGGCTCAAGAAGATGATTGTAGTTAATTTTATGACCCTTAGACAACTCCCTTTCTCTGCAGTACTTCTGGCATGTCAGCAGCTTAACCAAGAGTTACTGCCAGGTTCTGTCCTGCTGTCTGCCTGGCTTTTTACATGCACAACTGTGTGCTTTGCATGTAGGAGAACGAAACCCAGAACAATGTCTGCTGCGGAGCAGCGAGGACGTGACAGCACCGGGCTTCAGCGGGACAGGATGTTTACCAGGAGGATGTCTGAGTGGGAGGGCAGTGTCCAAGCTGCCTCTCAGCCTGCTGATAGCACAAGGCACTGCAGGAAGCAGGAGCACATCAGGGTACAGGGCCCTGCTCCTCTTGCTGCTGGGCTTCTTTGCAGCAGGAGGCTTTGTCTGGAGGGAAAGGGACATCCCAGGCACTCAGGTGATGCAGCCCAGAGTTTGGTGGGCTGAGATAGGACACAGTGCAGCCCAATCCACCTGGGATGCCTCTGTGCTGCTCTCTCTCCCATCTCCCACTAATGCTGGCTCTCACCTTGCCAGGGGAGGACCCTCAGGGATCCCCTGGCCAAAAAACACTGACTCACTGTAGCTCACCTTCTTAAAGGGGGGATAGTCCCAACATGGAACAGGACCTCACCCGCTTACCCAGTGCAGGGTTCCAGACGTGCAGATGTTCTAAACATAAGGAAACCATTTCTTTTACCATGAGGATTGTTACACTGGGCCAGATTGCCCAGAGAGACTGTGGAGTCTCAAGATATTAAAACCCCAACCGGACACAGTGCTGGGCAGCTCCAGCTGACTCTGTTCTGAGCCAGGGGGTGGGCTAGATGGTCTCCAGAAGTGCCAGCCAGCCTCAGGGATTCTGGAGCCCACCTGTTCTTCATTGTCACTGGCAGAAGCACCTCAGTGGCACTACAGTAATTTTGCACAGGCCCACACAGAATTTAGGAGTCCAGTTCCCAGTAAGTTCAGGAATGAGAGCTTGGCCCACAGAAGGATACAGGCAGTGATACCAAGAGCTCCACATTTTAACTTTAGCACTTTTCCACCCAAGGTGAGGCATGAAGAGAAGTCAGGTACTCAAACTCTCTGTGCAGTGGCCAGAGAAAGCAAGATATCTCAGGATATGATTCACAAAAACAAACAGAAAACTGCCTCTGCAGATGCTGGAGGTGCCAAGGAAAGGGGTAAAGCCCTTCTTAGACAACGAGCTGCCCTTTTCTGAATGGCAGAGGTGCTGACACAATCCACAGTTGATTTCCCAGTATTTTGTGACCTTTGGGAATTTGAAGCGTCCCTTTCCTCGCCGCTGACTGCAAACACAGTGATGTGGAATAAGAATCTCAATGGCAGAAGCTGATCCACTCTGCTGGAAAAAGGCATCCACACAAACGAAGGAGTTATGGAATCAGAAGGCAGCAGCAAGCATGAGTATGATGTCCCTGGTCAGGCCAAGCTCCCCCTTCTCTTCTGCTGAGCTCTTCAGAGCACATCCTGGAGGACACACACCTGTGCAAGCCTCAGGAAATGATTTGGGAAAAAACAAAAAAACAAACAAACAAAAAAAAAAAAACCCAACAAAAAAAAATTTAAAAAAAGAGAGACTTAGCAAAGAGATGACTCAAAGCCATCCTCAGTCACCTGTTGAGCATAATTCTTTGCACACCTTGCATTCTTGGTCAGCAAAGATCTATGCTGAGGGAAGGTGCATCCTCACATAAATCCTGTACCCCTTTAAGGAAATCCAGGCATCTATACTGCAGTTAGTATAACTGGGGCAGTGAAGAACAAAGCAACCTACTCTGTTTATTTTGTCATGGAATGAAAACTCCCAGCAACCCCAAAACTTCTGAACTCGCCCTTTTTTTTTTTTTTTTTTCCATGATCACAATAATCAGCTGTGTTAGGGCTTCCCTTTTTCTTGCTACTCCCAGGCTTCCCAAATACATACTGTCTTGTATCTCGTTGTTCTCCCCTCTTCTTCTTTCCCTTTATTTGTGCCTTTTCTCTGCTCTGTTCCACTCTCTGATGTGGGGGAAATCTCCCTATAGTCTGTGAGCCCTTGTCACTACAGTCAAACTGGCAGACATGGACAGAATTACCTTCACTGGGAACTGATGTGCTGTCTCCTTTCAGTCCACAGCTGAGCACAGCCAAACAAAGCTTTGATGCAGGCAGGGCTGCTCAGGATATTTACCAGTGTATCTAGGAGAGAATATCCAAGATTTTGAGCTGTGGATTCAGCTTTTCAATGCAGCCCACAGAGTTCTTCTACAGAGTTCTACTCACGTCCCACTCAATTTCTTCGAAATGCAGATGTTTCATTCATTTACAGTTATTTGACAATCTCAGATGTAATCCTGGGATCCTGTAAAGTCTGGGACAACTTGGCGCTTTTCCTTGAAACCCCGGCTGCCTGCTGGGAGGAAACACAAGGGCTTCATGCACGTAAAAAGTTAAGGAGAGGGAAAACAAGAGACTCAGCTAAATGAAGGAAACTTATAAAATAAAAAGTCCCTCTTGTTTCTTAAGCCAGGATCAGGTGGGTCAGGTGCACCCTGGAGGCAAAGCAACCAAGTGCTACAAGCTTTCTCCCCTCGCCCAAACCCAGGGGGAGGATGCAGCTGTTATAGAATCACAGAATGTTCTGAGATGGAAGGAGCGTCGAGTCCAGCTCTCAGCCCTGCACAGGACCATCCCCAAGAGTCACACCCTGTGCCCGAGAGCGTTGTCCAAATGCTCCTGGAGCTCTGTCAGCCTTGGTGCTGTGCCCACTGCCCTGGGGAGCCTGTTCAGTGCCCAACCACCCTCTGGGGGAAGAAACTTTTTCCAAATATCCAACCTAACCCTGCCCTGACACACCTTCAGGCCATTCCCTCGGGTCCTGTCCCTGCTCACCGAGCAGAGATCAGTGCCTGCCCCTCCGCGGCCCCTGGTGAGGAAGCTGCAGATGCTCTGAGGTCTGTCTGTCCTCCGGGGCAGTGCTCTCTCCTCCGGGCTGAACACACCAAGTGCCCTCAGCCGCCCCTACGGCTTCCCCTGCAGGCCCTCCATAACATTCATATTATTCGATTAAAAACAAACAAACAAACAAAAACCAAAAAGGAAGGAAAATACCTTGCTCTCGGACGCGTCGAGGCGGGGGGGGGTGGGTTTCCCGGCCGGGCACAGGAGCGGGCACAGGAGCGGGCACAGGACGCGCCGTGTCCCGCGGCGGCCCCAGGGCCGCCCTGCCCGGCCCGGCCCGGCCCGGCCCTCCCCGCCGCGGTGCCGTCGGAGCGGCCGCGGCCCCGCTCGCCAATCAGGGCGGCCCGCCTGCCTTCCTGTAGGTGTGCCCGGCTCACCTGGGCCCGCTCGGCGCTCATGACACACCTGCGGCCCCGCGCAGGGCGGCGGCCGAGGGGGGCAGCGCTGGCCCCGGCCCCGCGATGCGAGCCCGGCGCAGGTAAGGCTGGGGAGCGGGGGGGAGGCGCTGCCGTATTCCCGGGATAGGCGTTGCTGCGCTCCCGGGATCGGTGTTCCCGGGAGAGGCGCGGGCCTGGCCCCGCGGAGCCCGGGCCGGGGCGCACGGACGGAGGGGCGGCTGCCCCGCGGGGCCGGGGCGGGGGCGACGGGCGGGCTCGGGGGACTGCGGGGCGGAGGAGCGGGGGGGGACACACAAAGAGGGGGAAGGAACGGGGAGGCAGGGCG
>JAYRBT010000042.1:55051655-55063658 GCA_036023395.1 Myiotriccus ornatus
TGCAAGGATAATTCCAGACCTATGAATTGTAATCTGGCCACAACATTTGAGTTCATCTCCTTTCTGAGGTACTCTGAGATCACTGTCTGGTTTTACAGGTGAGCCAGGCCGATAGTGAAGTTGAGAAGGTGCTGTGTGTATCTGTTTTCCCACTGTTGCTGGATTTAAGGAGAAGAGATGTTCCGAGTATGCTGCCAGCTCTGCAGGACAGGGACAGTGTCTCAGTGCACAGTATTTAGAACAGTGAGGATTTGGTCCTGATTGTTGGTATTGCAGGGACCCACAAGGATCATCAAAGTCCAGCTCCTGGGAAAGGTGTTTTCTCCTGGAAAGCCAAGTTCCAGGTACAGGCAAGCAGAAGCTCAGGATGGGCAGTGGGGGTAGCACTGAGAATGCTGCAGTGGAACACACAACCCCGTCAAGACTTTGCGCTGTGACAAACCCTGAGGCAGAGAAAGGGTGCTGTGGGGAAAGATAGGCAAAGGGAAATGGGACTGTCCCTGTTTTTATAGCAAATTATGGGTTGTGGTGTGTTTTCTTAAATGTGCAAGTGGCTGGGGAGGATGGGTTTACCTCTCAAGTCATCCAGTAATTTCTTAGTAACAGCTGGTGCTGTGTGGAAGTATGGGAAATACATTACTGCACTGCTGCTCTCCTCCTCATCCCTGGGCACAGCTGGGAAGAGGGATGTGCTGTCAGTGCACCTGGGGGAGACTGAAAGGGAAGCTCTGAGGCGTTCCTGTAGGCACAGGCTGAACACTGCCCATTTTGGGTGCCATCTGGGAAGTCAGTCTTCCTCTGACATTGCTCCTACAGTTCATCTTGTCTTCCTGCCCCTGCACAACGAGCAAACTGAGCTGTTTCATTCTGGAGAGGTGCAGAGAGAGGAAGATGAGCAATTTGGACATATGCTGGAGCAATCAAATGTGTTTTATCCTGGAAGAGCAAGGCCGGGCATGCAAGTTATGTCACTGTAGTGTGTGCTCTGACCAGTCACAAGGGAGGGTCAGGGCCTTAAAAGGCAGCTAAAAATGGTGTCTGCATGTGTAGAAAAGTCACGACAGCTGAGTTGCCCAATGGGTGTTATGAGATATACCACAGACATTTTTCTTTCATTCCATACCAGCATCATTTTTACCTCTTCAGCTGCTGAGTGTGTAATAACAGTGATATCAAAGGCTTGAGAACAGAGAGTAAAAGGGGGAAAATGGATTGACTCTGATAGTCATAGCAAAATGACTTTAAAAGAGAGCAGAGCAAGAAAAGGCGAGATGTGCGGCGTCGCGTGTGAGATGAAACCTGGCATGATCAAAACTCTCAAGAAGAAAATCTGCCCTCAAGTGTATTATGTTTTCCTAGAAAGTTGCATTTGAAAAATTAATTGGAAAGGTGGCATTGTGCGAAGTTTGGTTGTGGCCACTGAAAAGAGTGAACAAAGTGCATTTAAAGGGGGGGAAAAAGTATTAACAGATGCAAGAGACTAATACAGAAGTGTTGAGGTAAATGTGCAAAAATGTGATTTTGAACAGCAGATACGGTTTTGTGCTTAGAGGAGGCAAGAAATGTCCGATGCTGCGTGTCCTAAATTCATAAAATTGATGGAATTGGAGAAAGGGTCTCACCTGAGTGTGAACACAGTGAGAAACAGATAGCTGTGAGCATCTGACGTGTGTGAGTTTATGGGGGTGGGGGCTTTCTTTGACTGGTCAGTGAGACCCCCACACTACAACAAGTGTGGTACCAGAGTAACACTGACCCAGAATGAGCCAAAAAACCTAATTACTGTGTGGAAAAGGTGTCTGTTGTTTGCAGTAAACAACTTTACAGCACAAAAGGAAAATATCCTAGTACCCATCTTGTTATCTTGAAGAGCTTGGAGGCAAAAGACACAGAAGGAAGGAACAGAGTGAGCAGTTGATATATTTTTGTTGGTGAAGGGATTGCTTAAATAAGACTTTGCTTATGGCTGCAATCAGATACAGAGTTTATAACAGGGCTTTGCATATTCAGTACACTGAGCAGCCACTCCCTGACTAATCCTCAGAGTATGGCTGTGAGGTAGGAGGGGTTAGAATTACCTCAGCTGCACAGATGACCCTCAGACGGGCAGAAACTGCTGGAAACTGCCAGAATTAGGGACTGGTGATTCTGCTGGATAAGGTCTAGGGATGAAGGCACAGTCCCCTCTTTTAATAAATGACTGCAGCGGGGAACTGAAGGAAGGAGAGCTCCTAATATCCTAACGTGTGTGTTCCCCTTTCAGCCTGGATTATGTTACTGATGATAACACTTACCCTTTGTGGACCCGCTGGCTTGAAATTTCTGGTGACTGCACCGATGTTTAACTGTTCATAAGCTGTAGCTGTTGGTAGAGGCAAGACTTCGAACAGCAGTTGGTAGAGGCAAGACTTCGAACAGCAGGATGCATCCTTGTCACCTCCTGTGAGGGTTAGTGCTGATAGAGCAGGAACAGCCAAAAGTTGGGAGTGCTGGGGTGCTGCCTGTGTGTGCACCAAAAGCATATCCTGCTGTGGGCAGAGCTGTAATTTCACCTTCCCTGGCACACCTGGAAGAGGAGAGGTGCTGGGTTCAGTAACAGGCAGCTCATATTTGTGCTGAAAGTTGGGTTTCTCAAGTGTATCAGTGGCAGAGGGAAGACTTAAGGCCCATTTTCCAGATGGGAAGGTGTTTAGGAAGAGGACTCTAACAAGGAGAGCTCTGCCTCTTCCATCCTTCTTGGGCAAGGTCCAGTGACACTCCCAGCCTTTCCCCCTTCAAGCCCCTCTGGTGCTCTGATCTTTCTCAAACTACAGTGGTCACACCACATCGTGCTCTTTGCTGTTACATCCAATGACTTCTTTTTTTTTTTTGAGCACTTTGCCCGCTGTGCCAAGTCTGATAAGCTCTTTTTAGGGGAGTTTGGGCAGTGTCAGAAGGTACAGCTGAGAGCCGCCCGTGAGGCTGAACTGGAGGAACTCTGCTGCATCTCGTTGACCTTGGGAGACACGGGATGTTTGTGTGTTTATTTATGCGCCGCTGATCAAAGCGTGTTGCAGGTAATGGGAAAAAGAACGAGCCGAGTCTTGGATTTCATTTACCTGGTGCCTGTAGCTTCCCAGGGGAAGCCTCTCCTGGATGCTAAGGTATGCAGCAGTCCAATTAGAATGTGGGATGCACGCTTGCGTGGGCTGGTGGACGCGAGGGCACCCAGGACTTCGCATTCCTCAGCTGGAGCTCTTTGTGGCCGTGCCGTAAAAGAGGTAAAGGAAATCGTATCGGGTCGGTTTTCCACTATTAGTCACGGTGACTGTTAGGAGTTAAGCTGCCTGGTGTTCTAATTTCTCACTGAAGTCATGAGGTGAATTTGAGGCCCACAAACCTTATTTTATTCCTCTGCGTCGCCATCTGGTAGGGTTGGACCCGGGAGGGGAAAGAGGGAGGTGGTTTTACATGGTTGAGGAAAAGGAAGCCGTAGAGAGTCAGAGTCGACGTCTTCAAAGACTCCCAAAGGGCAGTCTCAGGATTGTAATTGCTCAGCTAATATCTGAAGAGCCGTGGAGCCATCAAGGAGTACTATTTCAGGAAATCTTGAAGGGTGGTGGTGGGAAGCAGACTTTGCCCATTCATTCATATGCAGAAAAATGAAAATGGAGGCAGGAAGGAATATCTGTAATTGTTCCTTGTGCACTGAAACTCGGTTAATTATTAAAATGGGGAAAATTTCGTAATTAGTGCATCATAGAAATGCTAGTGATGTTTCTAAGCTGGTATGAAATCAATGCTTTAAATTAAACCAGACTTGGAGGTGTACTGCACGTGAAAGTATGTGGGCGAAGTTTTTGCCCATTGACAAATAAGGGGAAATATTGCTGAAATAGAGAGTATCAGTATTGTTGATCTGTGTGTGCAATTTCTAAATTCTTCATAAAATTGTACCTGTGGGGCTCTTCCTTTTTTTCTTTTTTTAATTTATAATATGTTGTGTTAATTACAGTATTAGGAACTAAAGCTAAATCTTAACTACAACATCTAGGAGCTGTAATTACTTCTATAAACTTTGAAATAAGGTAGTGGTAATTGGTGCAGCTAGTTATGAAAAGCATTTCATAAGATTGATGTATATCAGTTTTGCCATTTAAACCCCTGATTTATACGTCTTTTCATGGCTCATTCTGAAAGACAGGGTCACAAGAATGTCTTCCCCTCCCCTTCCATTTGGAGTGTTTCCATGTTAGACTTTGCAGAGGGTTTCAGGAGGTTTCCAGGGCTTTCCCTAGGATCTCCTTCATGTTGCTATTTGTTTTCAGAGTTGTTCACAGGGGCTGTTTCCTAATTCATCTGTCTGTCGTGCAACATCCTCTGAGACCCAGTCCTCTCTCAGACCTGCTGAAGAGAGAAGGCTGCCCTTGAGTTCATGGGAACGGTGGAGTCAGTGGCAATAATGAGACAAGGAAACATTAAACCATAAAAATAATGGCTTTGGAAATGTTTGTAAATCAGATTTGAATATCCTGCTTCCCCTCGTGCCCGCTTCTCACCTGGAAGGGGAGCAGATGTGTTTCCAGCAGAGGGACGGGGGCGCAGAGTTTCCCTGCTGTGCCGCTCCCGTTCTGCGTGGGCTGCTCAGGGAGCCCCTGCTCCTGTGTGATTGAGGTGCTTGGCAGTCACGTGTGGAGGGACACCCACGCTGCAGTGTCAGGGACTTACTTGCAGATCCTGGGTGTGGTGTCACCATAACTTAGGTCCAAGTCCAGGTTTCTGCTTCCCTGCTCGCCGCCCCGTTGCCCAGCCCCCAGTTCTTGTCCGCTCCTTGGGGCTGTTGCCACAGGTGGCACATCTGCTCCAGGTCCCCAGCACAGGAGGGACATGGAGCTGTTGGAGCAAGGCCAGAGGAGGCACCAAGATGATCAGAGGGATGAAGCAGCTCTGCTGCGAGGAGAAGCTGAGAGAATTGGAATTATTCAGCCGGAAAACAAAAAGGCTTCGGGGTGACCTAACTGTGCCCTTCCAGTACCTGAAGGGGATACAAGAAAGATGGAAAGAGACTATTTGCGAAGACATGTAGTGACAGGACAAGGGGGATGGCTTCAAACTGACAGAGAGCAGGCTTAGATTGGATACTAGGAAGAAATTGTTCCCTATGAGGGTGGGGAGGCCCTGGCACAGGTTGCCCAGAGAAGCTGTGGCTGCCCCATCCCTGGNNNNAGGCCAGGTTGGATGGGGCTCTGAGCAACCTGGGCTGGTGGAAGGTGTCCCTGCCCATGGCAGGGGGTTGGAATGAGGTGATCTTTACGGTCCCTTCCAACCCAGGCTGTTCTATGGTTCTGTATGCAGCTACTGCAGGGAGCTGTCATATTTACCTTTATTTATTTATTTTTTTTCTCCTGTGCCTCAACTCCCTGGGATGGCTCACAAGTGCACTGGCACGAGGGAGATGATGGCAGCAACCTGGATGCATAGTAAGTTAGTCTGTTCTGGATTTCAGGGTGCCACATCAAGACTTAATCAAAATTTATTAAGACCTGATTCCAGGTGGCGTTGGATAATTTCTACAGTCAGCAGCAGAAGGAGGTGAAGGAGCTCTATTTTTTTTTTTTTTTTTTAGGGGCTGGAGCATAAACAAATAAACTTCGCAGAATATCTGCAAATACCTAAATTGGGCTTGCCAAATTTGATTATTCATCTTTGCTAACCCAGTTATGTCACAGTATATTTTGCTGCTAGTGTTCTGGGTTCTGGTAGCTCAGGTAGCTCACTGCATCAGGCCTAAATACTCTCCATTGTCATCAGTTCCAACTGCTGAAAACCAGGGATAAGGCAGAGAGGGAAGGGGGGAGTTGCCCTTCCTCTCTTTAGTCACAAATTCAGGCTTAACATTAAAAAATTAAGATAAACCTAGACAGCGAGATCTAATTTTTGAATCATATTTAGTTTTTTCAAGCCTGTTCCTCATCCGTTAAAGGCCATACGTCCATTTTTCTGAATTGTAAGCCAAAATTGTCACATAACCACATGATTCCAGGGAGAGGGGCCGTATGAAAAACGGAAAATATTGGGATGTGCACAGTAAATCTATGCCAGTTGGCCATGCAAGTGTTAGACTGTGAGTAACCATAAGTTTTCCGTGTGTTTGCATTAGTACCTTCCTATTCAGCACCCACACAATTCCTGTGGCTTTGGGTGTGTGAAGCTATTTTTCCACGGGGGAGAGGGAAGGGGTCCCCTCTGGTGCTTTCCCACATTTACATTTCTTAAAACATTTTATTTGTATCTAATATGTTTCGCTTCCAATAGCAAACTTGTCCCCTTGTGCTTGTAGCTTCTTCAATCTGAGGGCACCAGTTAAATTTCCAAGAAAGAATGGTTTGTTCCCTGAAAAGCTGGGTTAGGGGAGGGTTGTACCAAAATCTGTTTTCCCCACACACATCCCTACATCCTTTTTGAATGGACTTTTTTTCTTTTTACTCTACCCTTAGCTGCAGTTTTCAGTACAAAGCTCCATCACTGTTACAGTACCGATTTATGATTATGATACAAATATCATAACTTTTTAAAAATAGAGCTCATTACTGGAGTCATAATTAAAAACACTATGGGGTGTTCAGCTAGGGCTGAAAACATGCATTCTGAAGGCACAATGTGAGGACAAACGTGTGTGTGACTTTGTTGTTGTTGCTATCGCATGCTGTGCTGACACCAGTCTTTTTTTACAGTTCCCTCCGGTTGATAGTACAACATTGACGCCATGGCACAGGTTCTGCTGTTGTTACGGCTGATGACAGTGTGCTGTCACCAGCATGGTATGATGTACGAGTGCAGTTCTGTGGGTACTTCAGGAATTTTTTGGGTTGCATCATCTGCAGCTTTGTCATCCGTCCTGTGGGGCTCTGACAGCTACCAGAATCTTACCCTTTCCAAGGTTGGCTGTGAAAGGGGTTATATTACGTGTTTGCCAAGCAAATCAGGTGGGTAACTTCAGAGGCCCTCTGTGCAAGGGCGGACAGTTTGTCCCGCTCTAGCTTGGTGACTATTGCCCCTCGTTATCTGCATCTCCAGCGTGCTCGGGATGGGTGCAGGTAACGTGACAACAGCTGTGCTCAGCAATGGTTCCGCTGTGTAGTCCGGGCAAGGCCAGGCTTTCAAGTGCGTTTCCAGGTCCTTTGATGTTTTAATGGCATTTGCATCTGTCAAAATGGTTTGGTGCAAACATTAGCATTCTTTAATCTGAGACTCAAAAACAGCAGCGTGGGATTCTGGCTCACGCTTCTGTAGCGCAGTGAGAGGCTGTGAAATTTCTGCTTCTGACTGGAGAGTCTCTCCCATGTAGGTCCTGAATCATTCTGCTTAGGAAGGAACTGGGAACTCCTCGACTTTGTAGCAAACATGCCATCTGGGAATGTGTACAGCGTGTTGCTGGAACCCACCACTGCACAAAAAAAGTCGTAGGAAAGTTATTTGGGAAGTCCTTTTGTGCCCCAGATGTTTCTGTCGGTTGTCTCTCCGTCCCCAGGGTTTGTAGAGAGACCTGCACTGAGCAACTTGCAGTGACTTGGTACATTGCTTTCCCTGTGGGAATTGTGCTATCCACCTAGTGGTGTCAGTAGTCTTTTTACTAAGCTGTAGTGAGAATCATAAACAGTTCTTGTTAACTCTCATATTAGAAGACTGCAGAATATCAAGACTCACCTATTACTTCTATGAATATAAACTTAAGCTCTGCTTAGAGTGCACTGAGTTTTTTGCTATACAGGCCACCCCATTTTATCTTAAGAATGAATCACTTTTATTGCATCTCTGGGAAGTGCAATGTGCAATCCAAGCCACGTTCTTCACTCGCTGTTTGCCAAATGTTCAGCAGCAATTTCCAAGCTGAAATTTTGTTCTACCCAAAATGAGTTTCTTTGACTTTTTTTTTTTTGGTAGCATTAAATACTATATTTAAATGTAGAAAAGTTATCCTTAATTTTTTTTCCCTCCTCGATTAGTGAGTCATTAGATAATTAATACTCTCAGTATATCTTGAGTGAAAGCTGGTGAGGTGCTACTGGGTGTGTTAAAACTCAGGCACACTGCAGTGGTGTGACCGGGAGGTCTCCTTTGCTTTCCTCAAGCTTCAGTAGCAGCTCAGATGCATCTTCCAGGAGACTGGGTGCTATTGGCGGGTTTGTTTTGTTCTCCCCTGCCTAAGACACTTGAGGCAGTTCCTGGGTTCCTGGTTCTACAGCAGTAAACTCTACATTATTTGGGCACGTGCCTTTTAGATCACCTTTCTTACTCTATACATCCTTTCCTTTAGAAAGCTCCTTCTGCTCTCCAAAGAGAAAGTCCTGCTGCAGTTCAAAGCTGACTCCAGGTACCATTATTCCCCTCCTTCATTCTTATCTCCAGTGCCCTGTGTAATCTCTTCCTGAGCTCAAGAGTTTTGACCCCACTTCTTCACCTCCCTCGATGGGTTGTACAGCGATAGAGAAGCCTGGGGTGGTGTGTGAAGACTGGGGAATGTTTCTTTGCAGAGGACATCTCTCACATGGAGGAAACATCCAGCTGAGAAAACTGGCCTAAACATTGCCAGAGTAGCTGTATCAAAATAAAAATTGAGGCTTGTGGCGGGCAAGCTTTGTCTCAGCGCAGTTGCACCGACCCCTTTTCTGGGTGTCCCACCAAACTCAAGGCACGGCCTCCTGGGAGAGAGGGTGCTCTCCTGCACACTGAGCTCTGGATTGTGCAGGAAACAGGCTGGCTCTGAGCTGCTCCCCAGTGATCCAACTCACAGAATCATAGAATGGTAAGTGGTTGGAAGGGACCTTAACGATTACCTACTTCCAACCCCACTGCCATGGGTAGGGACACTTCCCACTGGACCAGGTTGCTCAGAGCCTCATCCAACCTGGCCTTGAGCACTTCCAGGAATGGGTCATCCACAGCCTCCCTGGGCACCCTGTTCTGTGTCTCACCACCCTCACAGTAAAAAATTTCTTCCTAGTATCAAACCCAAATTTCCCCTCTTTCAACTCCTTTTCAAGTGTACATGAACTGTGTGATGGAGATGATTGAGCTACGCTGAAACAGCAGGAAGAGGCTCCAGGTGGCCTTTTTTGCGCTTTGGGTGGGTGTTGGAGCCAACATGTTGCTCTTTCCCACCTCAGCTGCAGCACTTCAAGCTGGCGTTGGCATTTCCACACCAAGCTGCGGCTGTGCCAGCAAGGATGTGCCCACACGATGGGCTACTTGGGAAGGCCTTTGTTTTAGTATCAGTGTCCTTGGTTGCTGTGAATGGCTTTCCCATGGACACAAGCTCACTGCTGCCTCGAGGTAACAAAGGAGATCCGTGGAGAAGAGCTCGGGACGGGCCGAGCAGCCGCCCAGCGGGTGCGGAGCATCCCTGGCTGCTGGAGCAGCTCCATCCCGGCATTACAGGGCAGGACTTTCTGTGCTGGGAGCGTGTTTGCAGCAGCCTGGGCATGTGGGCTGCCCTGGTGCCTGCGGCAGGGGAGCGGGATGGGGAGCGGGATGGGGAGCGGGGCTGAGGGCGGCCGGGCGGCTCCCGGCACCGCGCGGGGAGGCCGAGGGTGGCAGAGGGAAAGCTACGGCTCTCCCCGCTTTTGGAGGAGGAGGAGGAGGATCTCAGGGCTCCACTTGTGTGTAGCCTCGTTTCCTGGCTGGTTGCAGGGCTTGTCTGTGCATGATAGCACTTGTTATTGCTCCTTTCTCGTTTGTTGGAGGAGGGGGGAGGGAGGGTGAGGTACTTTCTATTTAAAACCAGAAGTGTTTGTCATCTCCGTCCAGGTGAATTAACCCACACTGGAAGGAAGTACAACATTCACGGTGCCTTTTGTAATCTGGGAACGCCGTGGATGGATGTGTGCATCATCGCCGGAATTGCTTTGTTCACTCCTGCTTTCGCTCCTGCTCTGCTTACCTGCCCACTCTCTGCACCCTTCCCCTCTCAAATTTTGTGCTTCTGACTGCAGCAGGGCCAAGCATTGCCCCTTTGTTTTCACGCTGGCATGTGGCCAGCTGCTCCCTCCCATCATTCCAGCTTGCAGTGGGTTTGTGCACCCAGAGTCACTTACGGGTTAGGTGCCTGTGAGCTCATGTCCGCGGTTTCCAGACCCTCTGGGGAGGCTTTATCTCAACAGGGCACATCAGATCACCTCATTTCACAAACAGAGCACATGAGGGAATGATGGGAAGCTCAGCATCTCAGCCAGAGAGAGATGTGAAAGATCAGTAAGCCCCAAAAGTGGAAACAGTGAAGTATCTGTGAGAGCTTGTGTAGCCTGGTAGGAGCTGGCAGTTGCTAGATAGGCTCAGGTGTGCTTGTCTGGCATGGTTTTGGCCCTACTGAAAATGCTGATGGAAGGTTGACTATGGCTCACTGAGCTCCCGGGGGTCTCCTGGGCCCTCCTCTGATGGAGCTGCCCTGCAGTAGGAGCATAACGTGGCAGAGCTCCACAGGCATTCTCTTCTGGTAATTACTGGGCTCTTGTATGTAGACTGCAGGTGCTGTCAGTCTTGTTTTATTATTTCCTCTTCCATCTCCATGAAATCCTTACTCCAGACATCTGCGTCTTTCGCTACGGTGCACCCAGCCTTCGAGCAGGAGCTTAACTGTTTCCCTGACTAGATGCTTAATTCCTCCCCCACTGTCTCTGAAGAAAGTTTGCCTGCTCCTTCTCTTGCTTCACTTCCCAAAGCTTCTCTCTTGCTCTCCCTGAGGTGTGCAAAACACCTGGCAGTAATATGATGAGACAAATCTCACTTGGCAGCTTGCAGTGTTGATGTGCTGTGCACCTCCCTCTACCCTGTCTCCCAGTATTATCATGGAGCTGCTCCAAATGCAGCTTTAAACCTGTCCAAATCCCTTGCAACATAACCATGGAAGTGGAGCCTGGGTTTTTAAGCTTAGTAAGATGAAATTCAGTGTTCTGTACATCAGCAGAGTGAGCAAGACTTCTTCTTCCCCTCAGAGAGTGTGGGCTTGAGTTTGAGGGTCTTACTATTCAGGCCTTTGTGAGCCGTCCTGGCTTTAGTGGTAATAAACCTTCCTTAGCCATCAGCTTGTGTCCAAGACTACCTGAATCCCTAAACAGTCTCCCTGCTCCTGGGGAGCCCGTTTTTTGGAAACTGTCTCTGTTAGGTGTGACAAGTAGTACTTTTGTGGTTGTGTAGCAGGAGAGACTCAGGTGAGGTAGCCAGGAATGCTGAGAGCAGTGGAGCACAAAGAGCGATCTGATGTGATTGTGAAACCTTTGTTAAAGGAGGGGGTACATTTAGATGTACCTGTTGGGGACACTGAAGTTGATCCTGCCTTGGACAAGGTAGCTGTTCACAAGTTTATGGCCCTGCTGCTTTCTGTGCTCTGCCAAACCCTCTTGTGTCTGTGCTGGAGATTCTTCCTGACTGTCCTACAGCTTCCCACAGGTTTGAAAAGACAGTTTAGCAGCACCCAAGTAGTTCACTACCAGCTGACAGCAGTAAGATGTGGTGGACGCCCTGTGGGGACTTCCTGAATGGACATATGTCTTTGACATATACTGTTTGTTGAAATTATGACTATTTACAACTATTCACCACTTGGAAGGGGAAAATCCAAATTGCAGAAACATCTCAGTTTTGGCCTGGTTTTGCAAGAAAGACAGTATTTTCAATATAAACAAAAATTAAAGACTACATGAGAAAAAATACACAGGAACAAAGTTAACTGATGAATTAACTCAATTTTTTCCTAATTTTCTTTTTTTTTTTTTGAAGAGTTAGGGTTGTTCAGTCTGGAGAAGAGAAGGCTCTGGGTGAGACCTTAGAGCCCATTCCAGTACCTGAGGGGGCTTTTAAAAATGAAGGAGGGTGACTTTTTACAGGGACGATAGTGATAGGATGGGGGGGGAATGATTTAAACCAAAAGGGGAGAGATTCAGATTAGATGTTAGGAAAAAATTCTTCCCTGTGAGGGTGGGGAGGCCCTGGCACAGGTTGCCCAGAGAAGCTGTGGCTGCCCCATCC
>JAYRBT010000042.1:55063758-55073926 GCA_036023395.1 Myiotriccus ornatus
GAATTCTTGGCTGTGAGGATGGTGAGGCCCTGGCTCAGATTTCCCAGAAAAGCTGTGGCTGCCCCAGGATCTCTGGAAGCGTCCAAGGCCAGGTTGGATGGGGCTTTGAGCAACCTGGGCTAGTGGAAGGTGTCCCTGCCCATGGCAGGGGGTTGGAAAGCGATCATCATTAAGGTCCCTTCCTACCCAAGCCTTTTTATGATTCTGTGATGACAATGCCTGTGATTGAGGTGTATGTAATGCTTCAGCTCTGTCTCCAGAGCACGTGGTCATTGCACTCAGACCAGGTGTTTTGTTTCACTCGACATAAGGGAAAATAAAAGCTAAACCAGCTTTCAGGCCAGGCGTGCCCTGGCCATGGAGCTAACTGGGACAATTAGTTCAGATGTAATTGTGCCCTTACTGCTTTTGCTTTCTGTGTGGGATCAGAGGTTGTTAACTGCAGAGCCATTCTAGCACAAGGAAATCACTGTTGATCTCAAAGATTCCTCTTTCAATGCAGAGAATTTCCTTTATCTCTAAGTCTCCCAAGTTAAAATTGTTACACAATCCCCCCCCGCAACAGCAGGTGAAACTCTGGACAAAAATGTTAGTCTTAAAACTGCATGAAAATAGGGAATGCCAGAGAGTGACAAAGTGTGTAGTTTTGGTTATCTGTTTTGAGGAACAGTGGGAACCTCTTTTTTGCCTGAGCTTTGTGAATGGTTCAGAGCCAGGCCTTGGGGCTTCTTTTGGTCACTAAACAGCTGTCGGGCTTTTTACCTGAAGAAATGTGGAATGGTTTGTCTGACCAAAAGATGCAGAACTATGGATTTGTGTCTGGAAGCTTCAGCATCGGTAAGATAGGTGAAGGAGGAGAACACTGAAGGTTTATTCAGGGGGAAGTCTGGCTGTGGCTGCACATTGCAGCAGATCATTCAGGGCTAAATTGCGAGGGGACCCAGTGTATGGGAGGCAGCCCAAAGCAGGAATTTGTAGGCCATTTCTGATAAGCAGGGGATAGGGAATAGAGAAGACAGGCTGGAACACTAGAGAATGTGTCCCAAAGGTAGAAGAAAAGGGAAGGGAGCCATGAGGGTTTGTCTCTTTCTCATGCTTTTTCAGGTAGGGATTGTGTGTCACGACATAGGTAGAAAGCAGAAAGATAATAGTGGTGAATCAGATTCTTCTGTTCTTTTCACAGACATATCCCAAATGTACATTCCCTAGTGCTTTGTCATGTCTGAACTTCAAATGCAACACTGGATGGGAAATTCCACTATATCCTTTGGGAAACTGTCCAGCAATCCTGAGATGGCATAAATGATGATGTAGTTTCTCTTTGTGGTCTGCAGATATGTCCACACATACCAGAGTTACTCCTCTCAACCCATGTGGTTTACAGCCTTCAAATATCTTGTGTCTTGTGTCATGTCCTAGTTATTTGTTAATCAAATTGTTACATTCCTATGTGTTAATCAATTTCTGTGATTGTTTGCAATAAGGTCTGTGTTGCCCAGACATATACACAGGGATCTATAAAGAAGCATCAGCTCCAAGGAACAGGCCTTTCCCAGTTGAAATCACAGAGATTTTTAAGACTCAACTAGGAGAGGCCCCACAAAACTTAATGGAGATTTTTTTGATAATTTTCTTGTTCTCTGAAGGCCTTCTGGTATCCCCTTTTGGGTCTGAGGTAACTCACTTTTCGTAAGTTGCACTGCAGCCACGACAGAGAGATCAGCATCTCTCCTCTTTGACCAAAGCCACTTCCTGGAGTTGTAAAACTAAAAAGACACCAGAGGTATTTTTATGGTTTTATAACCAAAATATGGTTTTATTTTGGTGTTACTCATACTGCAAGCTTACATCAGGTGCTTGCCTACTCTCAGTCTTCGTATTTGTTCCCCAAATCTTATCACCCACTAGGTATGTGGGTTGGGTTTTGGTTTTTTTTTTCTCTCAGCTGCACTAGAACCAGTGAATTAGATTGATGGTGTCATTCTGTTGTAGTAACAGAAAAATGCATTTCTGTTTAGCAGGATGTGTCACTGATGGAGTCTGAAGAAACCAGTGAGGGAGGCACCAGTCCCCCAGGAGCCAGCAGCACCCCTGGGGCAGCTCGGGACTCTGCAGCAGCTGGAGGAGAGCGCCATGCCCCTCACACACCAGCCCAAATGAGCGCCGGCCCGTCGAGCTCTGCACGGGGAGCAGAGCTCAGCACTCCTCAGGACTGCAGTTCTGCTCCAGGGAAAGCAGCAGAGATGCTGGGCAGACCCTCTAACCCTATGCAAAAAATGCCAGCAGGACTGGAACAGGAGCAAGGGGAGGCAGAGCCTGAAAAGGGACTCTCGGAATGGGAAGGAGAAATGCCTTCAGAGGAGGGTGGACTGGATTATACTCTGAAACCTAAGCAGTTACAGGTAGTTGGCCTGGAAAGCAACCAGGACTTTTCCTCTCACAGCACAGTTCAGGATGAGCTGGCCCCTGGCAGCCCCATCCTGCAGGCTGTGAACCTCAGCACTGAGTCTGCTCAATGCCGGGCAGAACTGGCTTTTCACAGCTCACACCCCGAGGCCCAGCAACCCGAATCTTCTTTGGCTGATGCCACTTCCTCTCAGAGAGAGACACCCAAGTGCTTTCTGGTGTGTAAAACTGTTTCAGAGGGACATTATAAGGCCGAACCGTTTCTGGATGGCAGCTCCAAGGATTCCCTGCAGGAGGTTGATGGTGCTGCAGAGCAGAAGCAAAGCAGCAGGAAGGTGGCACCAGCACCTGACCAGCAGCCTACGTCAGAGGAAGCAGCAGGAGACACAGCTAAACCTTACACTTGTGAAGATGTCAAGCAAAGCCCAAGATCACCCCAGGGTTTGGAAGAGAATACAGAGCCTTCCTCTTCCCATCAGTTGTCTTCCACCTTAGCATGTGACAGCCAAGTAAGTTCACTACAAGCAGAAGGAAACATCTCAGCTGGGGAAACGAGGAATACCAGCACGGTCAAAGACCAGGCAACAGTAAGGGTGCCTAAAGAAAACTCACCTGCTTCCAAATGCCTTCATCTAGAAGAGGATCATGGAGAAACAGAGGGGAGGCCTGCCCCTTCAGCAGAGAGTGCCTTCCAAGTAAAGAGCACTGCAGAAAGGAGCGAGGAAGTGAGTGCTCCACAGCATAAGGAGCCAGCAGAGGAGGAGGCAGCATCTGAACCTCAGCAGGAAGGGGAGAAGAAAGAGTGCAAAGAGCAGAATCTGCCCGAAGAAGGAAAATCTTTGGAGCCCAAAGATCAGAAAAACAAGCAACAAAATGGGCAGGAACAACTGCAGAGGGAAGAGCTCAGACTGGAGGAAGAGCTCAAACCAGAGGCTCTGTCATCAGCTTTTGGGTCAGAGACATCTTCTGTTCCCAGGTGTAAGGTGGACATGTGTGGTTTGGAGAATGTTTCCTTGGCTGGGCAAAGGGGATCAGCATTTCCTCCTGGGGAACCTGACTCTGTGGATCCTGGTGAGGATGTGCTGCTGAAAGCTCATGTCACAGAAGCAGGTTCTGGATGTCAGGCACCTCTGTCCTCAAACAACCTGAACCCAGGGGGTAAAGCTCCACACACATGCCATGTGTCTGACCAGTCAGAAGACCTAGAAGACTCTGGCCGCTTTTCCATCGGTGGTCAGGATCTTGGAGAAGCTCACTGGGATGACAAGACAAGACTGGGCAGTGATGGGCATGGAAAAGCCGTCCAGAGGTTTGATAAACAAGAGGCACCACTCCATGGAGGAGTGGCAGCACCTTCTGGTGCAGAGAACCCAGAGGCTTCTGTTCCAGCACGCCCTTCCTCTGGTACTAATTACTTGGAGCCACCTGATCCCAGAGATGCTACAGGAAAAGCTGAGCTTTGGCACTTCATTCCAGCTTCACCCTCAGAGCTCACCTCAGTGGCTTCAGCGTCTGGCCCACAGGAGGAGGGTGCCAGAGCAGCCCCTGTGGCCCCCCAGGACTGTCCTGGCACCAGCCTCAACGAGCTGCCAGACTCTGCAGGGAAGCCACCTCACCAAGCTGCTCCCACACAAGTGTGGGACCCAACACCAGGGCAAACTGCTGTTCTGAGTACAGATCCAAGGGAGGCCAAGGCTTTCCATGAAATCCTTACTTCCGAGGAAGGCTTTCACGAAGACCTTAGTGGCCCATCTTCTTTCTCTGTAATATGCACCAGCTCTCTTCCTTTAGGAGGGAGCCTTCCTGGGGATAGGAGGTCTGTGGTTAGCATTGCAGGGCCTCTGGAACCATCCCAAACACCAGGAAGGACTTCCACTCCCCTGAACCCCCCAGAGACAATTCAGCAGAACTCCCCCGAAAAAAGTGCCGTTATGCAGGGAAAAGAAACAGGAGCAAATGTGGATCATAAACCACAACAAATGCCTTTGTTTGATCAGCCTGACTGCAGTTTAGACCAAAAAGAGCTTGGATCCAGAATTTCCAGTGTCCTGAGCACCCTAATTTGGCCCTCTGAAGAAGATACAGTTCTTGCTGTGAACCAGCAAGAACAACCTCTGTCCCCTGTGCCCCACTCGAGCCTACCTCTGGTGTCTGAGCCTGATGCCAAACCGCTTCCTCAGCCTCCTTCCCATGTCCAAAGGCCCACTCAAGCTCAGGCCCCTGCACTTAATGCAAATCACCTTGTCCCACCTCCAGCCCCCGAACAATCCCAGCCACTGGCTCCTGGACCATATTCCAGGCCACACCTCAACTGTGGTGTGGACCATAATAGGTTAGGAGCCACTCACCCTGCCGTAAGCCATCCTCTCCAGACTGCTGCCTCTGGGTCCCATTCCAACTCTGTGGGCTCTGCCTCTGATGGAGAAAGTCTGGCAGAGAAGGATGGCCTTGTTCCAGTAACTGGGGAGTGGGATCTCGGCGACTCAGGTACCCACGATGCAGAGACTTCCGATGACTCAGGGGTCAGTTTGCTGGCCAAAAGCTTTTCTGCTGTTGGAAGTGAAATGCTGGTTGGCTGCTCTGACACCAGCCCTGATACAGCAGACCAGCACGTGGATGTAGAAAGTGGAAAATCCTCACCTGACCACCATAACTGGCCCTCGTTGGAAGGCTTGATAGCATCGACAGAGCCCAAGAGCAGAGACTCTGCACAGCCCCTTCCAATGCTTGCATTCACCAACCCAATCCACTTCCTCCAGCTTAGCCCTCCATCACCACCGACCACCAGAACGACCTGCCAGGAGGAGGAGCTGCCATGGGAGCAACCCTCAGGCATCTTCGGTGTGGACACAAAGCACGTCCAGGCTCCGCTGGCAGTCACAGAGAAAACAGAAGGTGAGAGGAGGGTCAAGCAAAGGCTGGAAGGAGGGGAACATCAGCCAAAGGAAGAAGTGGCCAAACATGCACCCTTGGAAAAATCATCAAGTTGGCCAGACAAGAAGAAGGTGGGGGTGGTTGCACAGGAGCCAGCAGCCAACCAAGAGAACCCGATTAGACGCCGAGTGAAAAGCAAGGACTGGCACCGCCAGGGCCTGAAGAGGATGTCAGTACCACCAGACATCTTGCAGCGTGAGTCCTCTCTTCCATTTCCCTTCCCTGCCACTGCCCCAACTCATTGCAGTTCCCAAAACCAGAGGATTAAATTAAATAGGCAGTGTGACAGAGAGGCATGAGAGCTGAGAGCTTAGCGCTGCTCTTGTGCCTTTCTGGTCATGTTCCTCACTCCATGCAGCCCCCTTCTGTCCTGCCCCCAGCTCCCCCCGCCTCCTCCCTGGAGCAGCCTGTCTCCAAGCAGTAGGCAAGAGTCATGCACACACCCTCAGCAGCCCATATGTGTTATCGCTTGTTCATTTGCTGCCTCCCTTTATTTTGCAACTGACACTTTTAGGTTCCAACTTGACCTTCTAAAAAAGATGATTTTACTGTGAATGCAGGATTTGAGGTTACAGATAAGAAAGCTAATTTGTCAAACCCGGCTTGCATAGAATTCCATCACCGATGTCACAAGTGGAAAATATGCATCTTCTGTTGTGCAGCTCATTCAAACAGTACCTACTATCAGGATGCATGTCTGTTCTTTATTATTATATCTGACATGAGCTTTAAACATAGTTGCTTCTTTTCAACTCTTGCTTAGTTTATTTTTCAAGTTCCTCAGCGTGCTGGATTTTTGGCACAGAGGAAAAGGAGGGGAGTGTGGAGGGGTATAAAAGGTTTGGCAGAACTTGAATCAAAACTTGTTCATGTGTTTGACTTGTAAATTCTTGGTCCTGAATTTTAAAACATTCAAGGCAACGGTGCTGTCTTTCCCCCAACCCATACCTGCAGCCCAGTCTTTGGGCTCTCTCCCCCTTCTGCTTCCAGTGAATTTATATTTGGAATTTCTCCACACCTTATTTGAGTAAATCCCTCACAAACCAAAAGCAAAAAGCCGTACTTTCTGCATTTGACATAAACAGATGACTCAAGCAGCAGTTTGTGAATGCCCACGTACAAATGTGAGAACTGGATTACAACATTCATTGTCAGGCCACATCCCTTTTAAGACTCTTCACAGGAGTGACTTTGTTAGACATTAAAGCATTTCTGCCCCAGAGTTGCTCAGAGTTTTGTGGGTTCAACATCTACAAAAGAAAGTCTTGAGACCTTCAGACCTGCTTAGTGACTTTGGGTCCATTGATCTCCTGCAAGTAGCTGAAAAGGTAAAGACTGCACCAAACAGAGCCTACAGGCAGTGTCTTTGCTTGGACAGCTGGAGACAGAAGTTACTGTCACAGCCTAAAGTGTCAGCCTTTTTTTTGGTATGAAAAATAAATGTGGCTCACAGATGTAAAGTGTGAGCAGTGTCAAGGATTATTAAAACTAGAGTGCTTCTGACCCAGAAATAAATGTCACGAGGGCACCTGTACTCCAGCTCCAGACTGACACTTGGGTGGGGTACAGGTAAGTACTGTCTGTGTACCATTTGGGTTGTAGCTTCACTCTAAAAATGTGTTTACTTTCTAACTGTCTTACCTACAGAAGTTCCTTCTGTTCCTTCAGAGGAAGAAGCTCACAAGGCCCACAGGGAGCCACCAGTCAGCTCAGAAACAGTTATATTGCGGTAAGTCTCTCAAAGGCCCCTTGGAATTTACCCCCATCGCTGTGCAGCACAGACACCTGACACACTCCATTGTTTCTGAGTTACCAAAGCTGATGGTAAGGAGAAGAAAACCATAATTAAATGCCTCAGGCCTGTGTTTCAGTCTCCCCTCTTGAAGAGGACCCCACTGCAGCAGAAGTATTTCTGTGCCTTTAGGCCAGTGATTCCATCAAGCCAAACTTTTCCCTTTGTTAAGTAAAGCACGTGGAAATTGAGCTTGTTGGAAAAAGAGAGATCCTTGTTGTGACAGACCAGTTTCTAAGGTTTGGATGAGCCATCTCTGGTACTGTGCTCTTCGTTCACCCTTTGTTTTGAAATCCTTATTCCCTAACAGAGAGAAGAAACCTGCGGACACAACGGAGAACTTCAAGCGCCGGCACTCCAAGCTGATCAACTCGTGTAAGTACCTTCTGCGACCTCTCTCCTCCACCTATCCTCACGCTCGCAGGGAGCACAAAGGAGAGGGACTCCTGCTGTATGGTAGCAGGGATGGAATATTAGAGGGCAGGGAAAACTGCTGGAGCCAGTGAACCCAGAGTCCTGCAGTGCACTGGGGCAGCTGGTGAGCTTTGCTTACAGCGAAGTGTGGTCTGGTGAATTCGGCTGCCCCAGCCTGAGACAGTAACAGAGTTTCCTCTGGGTTGAAGCAGAGGGTGAGTAGCTGCTACAGAAAAGATAAATGTACGTGTCTGTCTTCACAGCAAGACTGCTGTATCAGGAGTACAGTGATGTGGTTCTGAACAAGGCCATTCAAAGCCAGAAGAGAGTGGATTATCCAGAGGATATAGAGTCGAGTTTCCCAAGCTCCCCGAGGCTACGGAGGAAAGTGCTGTCTCCCCAGGACTCGTACTTGCAACGTCTGTCGGTCTCGTCCAATGCATCCCTCTGGCAGGACATCCCCATGATCCGGGGCAGCAGAATGCTGCTCAATATGTCCCGTGAGGACCAGAGGCTGCAAGAGGTAAGGGACGGATGTAACAAGGTAAATGGGTGGTCTGTAGCCCAGAAAGTGTCTCCTGAAGGGGGGATAAAGCAGAGAGCAAGAACTGTGACGTGGGAATGCAGGTGGTTGAATGCAGAGGTTGCCTCTACAAGCACTATGGGGCTGTGCTACCAGTGTGTGTGCTGAAAAAAAAATTGACCTGTGTGAGCTGCAGGGCTGAGAGGGAATAGGAAGATGTATGGGTCCAGCAAAATGGTGTAGAGAAACTGGGTAAGGAAAATGAGAGGAACTGAGAAGTGGAGGGGAGGACACAGAGAAGACAACAGCATGGGAGACGTGACGGAGAAAAGTGTGGATGGTGCAGGTGCTGGACTTCATGGGATTCTGTAAAATAGGGAACCTTGTGAGAGTGGCGTTGAGGGGGGATAAAGTGAGAGCAAGTTTTTGTTTTTAGGTCATGCCACAAGTCTGTTTTCTAAAGGAAGACTATATGTAATGGCACATTTGCCTTTCATTTCTGAAGCCTCTCTTCTGTAATCACGTGCTGGGAGGTTTTCTTGCTTTTTTCCCCCGTCTCCTCTCCGTAAGATTCCTCACTGACTTGTGCAGTCTGCTGATGCTGTGCTCCCTTATTTTCTCTCCCAAGGCCAAGTTTGAGCTGATAATATCTGAGGCTTCCTACCTGCGCAGTCTGAACGTGGCAGTGGATCACTTCCAGCGATCAGCAGAGCTCCAGGCCATGCTCACCAACCAGGAGCGCCAGTGGCTCTTCTCCCGCCTCTCCGACGTGCGCGATGTCAGTGCCAGGTGAGACGTGGCCCCTTTGCTTCCAGGGCTAACAGATCAAGGGTGCTTCCCGGGGTTTCCATGAGTAACGTTCCTCACTCCTCCCCTGGGTGTTTACTAACATCAGGGCAGGTACACACACAGAGCACTTTGTGATGACCTAACAACACGGCCTCGGAAGGATCATTGGCCTTTTTGGGTGATGTAAATCCGGGTGTTGAGTCCCAGATATTGCGGCTCAGTGGTGGCACAGAGATCGGAGTGTTCAAAATGGTACCCACGTGCTGTTGGCTTCACTCGTTGGCTGTAATTAAACTTGACTAACCAGACCCCGTCCCAAAGCAGCTCCTGCCAAATACAAGACAAAAGAGGCAGCTGCATGAGCCCTGACCAAAAAAAAGCCCCCCCCCCCCCAAAAAACCAACAAAAAAAAGGGGGAAAAAACCCCCAAGTTACAGCCATCACTTGACAGACACTAATGTGAATCAATTGAGCATAAGTCATGAAAATGTGGACATGACCCCACATGCTAGGAGTCCTGTATGTTGTAGGATTCTGTTCTGCTTTTCCTCCTGCAAGGCTTGGCTTGGCATATTACTGAGCTACTAAGGTTTGCCGTTGCCTTTTTCCATTCTACCAGTGGGATTATTCTGGTGAGGTATTAATTTTCAGTTGGTTGCTGACCATGTGTTTAGAAGAATGACCTCTCAGGAATAGAGAATTGCCTCTGCTTTTTCCTTGCCTACTCCAAGCACTAAATAGTCATTGTCTGCAGACATTATGCTCTACAGGAGTACAAACCTGCCTGGTGCTTACCTATGGGCTCCCAGGGTTTTGGAGGACCTGAGGCCATTCCTGCTTTACTTAAGTGACACTGATATTTCCCTCTCCTTTTATGCCACCACATCCATGCGCTGCAGTTTCCTCTTTGACTTGGAGGAGAAGTTTGAGGAGAACATGTTTACCTTCCACGTGTGCGACGTGGCTCTGAAACACGCCCCTGACTTCCGCAGGGTGTATCTTCCGTACGTAACAAACCAGACGTACCAGGAGCAAACCTTCCAGCGGTTACTGTAAGTTTTCTCCTTTTTTGCACCCCTCTCCCCTCTTACTTCCTTGAACATTCGCTCTTTCCCAAGATGGGGAATGCTGCAGGTGCTGGCTGTTGACTACAGGCTGCTCTCACCACACCCCCAGAAGGACAGGGAGAGGGACCTCCTTGCCTTCGGTGGCATTTGGGATAGCAGGACAGAGCAGCTGCAGGCTGTTCTCTGTCTGCCCTCTGCTGAAGAGAGCAAAAATGACTGTCCCAGATAATGGTTTTCAGTCTG
>JAYRBT010000042.1:55074026-55090538 GCA_036023395.1 Myiotriccus ornatus
CAGCTGCAGGCTGTTCTCTGTCTGCCCTCTGCTGAAGAGAGCAAAAATGACTGTCCCAGATAATGGTTTTCAGTCTGTGGTTTCCAGACTACGAAGAACCAGAAAGTGATAACTTCATGTGAAACTTCTGACCTCAACCACTCTGTGATTCTTTAACTAAAACACCATGGCTGCTGTCAGTAAGCTTAAGCCAGCTAGCTATCCAGGGGTCTTTAAAATAGATTGAAAATCCTGAGCCCAGAGAACACCATCAGTCTGTCTTGCTTTGGGTGATGGAGTGGAATGTCTTCCACCCTCCTTTTGTGTACCCAGTGAGTGGCACAGCCAGTCATTAATCAGGCATGGGCCTGGGCCTGGGCAAGGTTTCCTTGCCACTTCTGCACTGCTTCCCTTCCTAACCACCCAAAGCCAGTGAAGCTACAGTGATTCCAGGAGAAGGCAGTGTTCCCAACAGCCTACTCAGGCACGGTCTCTGGGTGCTGCTGCCTGGGAGAGATGTAATCTCACAATTGATTCCCCTCAGGGAAGGTTCAGTTCCACACAGAAAGGACCTCCAGGATGTTGTCCAGGACAATGACTGCTGGGCCTACAACCTTTTTCCCCAGCTCTTCAAGGGTATGGGCTTGGCTGTTCCAGAGGCTGGTACCACTCTTGTACCTTTAGTCATGTAGCTGCTGTTGCCCAGCAGGGACAACTGGAAGGCAGTGGCTGTGTCTAGGAATGTAAGAGAGATGTTAAGGGAGGAAGGCAGCTCCCCTCAAGAGTAGCAAGGAATGGGAAGCAGTTATTTCCAGACCCTGAACACAGCCCCTGAAGCTGAACAACTCAGTGTAAGGAAAGAATACAAACCACCACAGCCTCCATGAAAGGTGTAGTTCTGATAGAAGGAATTGAAATGTAGATGTCACTTCTGCCTTTTATTCAGGGGGCTGTGGCAGAAGGAGGAAAGGTAACAGCTGTACTGCCATCCTGTAGCTGTTACAAACCCACACTTGCTCTTCATCAGCAGATTGGTGCAGTCTCTTGGCATCTCTTGTCTCAGGAACAAACCCTGCCTGTTGGGAGCTCTCCAACATTCACTGAAATCTGATACTAAGGAGGTAATTTATTTACTCTGATGCCTGGATGTCTTTTTTCTTTACCACTCCCACAGAAATGGAAATGCAGGGTTCCAGCAAGTCCTGGAGAGACTGGAAAGCGATCCAGTATGCCAGCGCCTCTCACTTAAATCCTTCCTCATCCTCCCTTTCCAGCGCATCACTCGCCTCAAGCTCCTCCTGCAGGTAACTGTGGGCATTCTCTGCCTTCCCTCAGGTTTCCCGCAGGTTTCCACCAAGTTTCCCTCAAGCTGTGTCTAGGAGCAGCTGAGGGAGCTGGGGAGGCTCACCCTGGAAGCCTGGGATCTTCTCTCTCTCTACAACTGTCTGAAAGGAGGTTGGAGCCAGGTGGGGGTCGGGCTCTTGTCCTGGGTCATAAGTGACAGGATGAGAGGAATTGGCCTCAAGCTGTGCCAGGGGAGGTTCAGGTTGGACATGAGGAGGAATTTGTTCACTGGAAGGGTGGTCAGGCATTGGAAGGGGCTGCCCAGGGAGGTGGTGGAGTCCCCATCCCTGGAGGGTGTTCAAGGAATGACTCAGTGCTCTGGTCTAGTTGAGAAGGTCAAAGGTTGGACTCAGTCCTGGAGGTCTTTTCCACCCTTAATGATTCTAAGCTGATCCTTTGTCAAGTCTGAAAGTCACATAAACACGAGGCGGCTCCAAGCACTGGGTGGAAACACTGCACACTGCCCTTCATGCTGCATCTGTGCCAAGTTTGGCGAGAGGCTCTCAGGCCACTCTGCTGTGTGTTTTGTGAATATGCCTTTGCAAAACCAAACCCATGTGCCATGGTACAAGTGCCTGCTGTGCACTAGGCCAGCACCATGAGCTGGCTGTGTGGATATTTTGGATATTCCTGCATGAAGCAATGCAGTTTGTTTATTGTTTAGGACTGTGTTGCAACATTACTTTATTTGTACTCCAATGAATAATGTATGGAGTCTTCTCAGGACATGTTGATTTACATTTTATTGCCTGCCTAATAGGAGCCTTCCAGATAGGGAACCAGCAATTCCCTAATAAATTAATTTTGAGCTCTTTCTACGAAATTCTTCTTTCTGTGTATTCGAGCCTCCTTTTAACAGGAGAAAAGGACAATTCTGTGCATAAAACCATTTGTGCTTGAGTTAGTGGTTGCTTCCTATGCCATGTAACTTCTATGGGAGAGTTAACACAGTTCAGTTTTACAGGAATATCCTATTCAATGCGACTTACCAGTGACATTCTGCATCTCAAATTTTTGGCCTTGTTACCTCCACATGTCATAACCTTTAGTTTCCCTTGAGACTGGTATCTTGGTGTTCCCTTGTGTCTCCTACCCTTCACTGATACTTAGGTCCAGCTTTTCCTGTTTGAGTTATCAAAATCATCTTTTCTCACACAGAATATCCTGAAAAGAACTCGGCCTGGGTCCGAGGAGGAAGTGCAAGCAACGCAGGCCTACGATGCACTTGAAAAGGTAAGGGCTGCCAGCCCATCCTGCAGCCCTGCAGAAAGGGCTCTGGGGGCTTTTGCTGATGGTACCAATAATACAAGTCAAAAATGTTGGGCTCAGCAGTAAAAATATTAGAATGTGTCCAAGGGAGGGCAGCAAAGGTGGTGAGAGAACTAAGAGGGCAAGACTTACGAGGAGCGACAGGACATGAGGTTTGTTCGGCTCAGGGGAGGCTGAGGGTGACCTCATTGCTCTCTACAACCTCCTCACGATGGGGAGAGGAGAGGGATGTGCTGATGATCTCTTCTCTCTGGATGCAAGGCAATGGCTTAAAGCTGTGTCAGGGGAAATTCTGATTGGATATCAGGATATAGTTCTTCACAGGGAGAGTGGTAAGCACTGGAACAAGCTCACCAGGGGAGCGGTCATGGTCCCAAGCCTGACTGTGTTCAAAAGGTGTTTGGGCAACGTTCTCAGATACATGGTTTAACTGGCAGTTTGCCTTGCATAGAGTCAGGAGTTGGACTCGATGATCCTCATGGGTTCCTTGCAACTGGGGATATTCTGTGACTCTCTACAGCATCACACGGATGTGGCCCAATGCTTTTAATTGATCCTCCCCCTTGTTGAGGGCCCATGTCATTGATCCTCACACATAACAGATCAGTGTGTTCAGGTGCAGTGGCAGCTGTGAGCAGAAAACACTAAAGCAGGAGTCAGCTGGGATGCAGCTGAACTGGTGCCAGCAATACCAAGCTACTTCTATCAGGACTCGCTTTTTCCAGTCTCCTAACCAGCCCTTTGTGTTCCTTACCTCTGTCTCTAATTAATGATCAACTCCCATCCTGGTCCTTGCAAGAAAATCTTTCTTTAAATAAAAACAGGGCATTGCTCTGTTGCATCCCTTCTTCTATCCTGCTTGTTACAGAGGCAAGATTTAAAGTGTTCTGGGACAACTTGTTACCCAAAATTCGTACAGCATCATGCAATGCAAGTCTCTAGCATTCCCCCCAGTGTCCCAAACTTAAAGCAATGCTTGCCACAGAGATTTCATCTAAAGAATATTTTCCTTAAGAAGGAAGGGTGGTCGCTGTAGGTCTGGAGAGGCTTAGAATGCTCGCCTGGAAAAATACTCACTCTGTTCTGCACTGGTGCAGCCTCACCTCGAGTCCTGTGGGCAGTTTAGGGTGACACAGTACAAGAAGAATCTAAAGCTGTCAGAGTGTCCAAAGAAGGGCCACAAAGATGGTGCAGGGCCTGGAGGGGAAGCCATACGAGGAGTGGCTGAGGTCACTTGGCTTGTTCAGCTGGAGAAGAGGACGCTGAGAGGAGACCTCACAGCCATCTGGAGCGTCCTCACAAGGGGCAGTGAAGGGACAGGCACTGATCTCTTCTCTGTGAGGACCCGGGGGAACAGCTGGAACTGTGTCAGCGGAGGGTTGGGTTGGATACTGGGAAGAGTTTCTTTACCCAGAGGATGGTTGGGCACTGGAACCCAGGGCAGTGGTCATGGCCCCAAGCCTGCCAGAGTTCAGGAAGTGTTTGGACAACACTTTCAGACACATGATGGGATTCTTGGGGTGCCCTGTGCAGGGCCGGGAGTTGGACTCGATCCTAGTGGGTCCTTTCAAACTCAGCATATTCTGTGATTCTGTTCTATACATCTTTTGCAGGAGGATGCCTAAGAGATTGTCACTTATGCTGACTCCTGAGGGCTGGGAGTAGTACTGATCCCACCAGGCAGTTCTGCTCCCACCTCACTGATGGTCTCTCTTCTTTGCAGCTCATCAAGGACTGCAATGAAAATGTCCAGCGCATGAAGAGCACTGAAGAGCTGATCTACCTCAGCCAGAAGATTGAATTTGAGTGCAAGGTGAGCTCATCCATTTCCTGGGCCTTGCTCCAGCCTAATGTATTTTCTGCCTTTCCCCACAAAGCCACGTGCACTTTCTCTTTGTTTGCCTCTCCAATGTACACAGAACTGCTGAACCAGCTCTTCAGCAGCGCTTCCCTTACCCAATCATTCATGTCAACCTTCAGATAAAGGTGCCTACCGTGACTTGCACTTCTCCAGCTGGAGAGATGAAACATTTCCTCAAGAGAAAGGCAGAAATGCAAATCCAAAGCTCTCAGATACTCATCTGCTTGTATGTGATTGACGTAAACGTTCATTTCTGTCCTGCAGATATTCCCACTCATCTCACAGTCGAGGAGACTTGTGAAGTGTGGTGAGTTGACAGCACTGGACTTCAACAACCTGAGTCCAAAATGGAAAGTCACCACCCGGCCCATCTACCTACACCTTTTCAATGACTGCCTGCTGCTGTCTCGGCCGAAGGAGTGAGTGCCTCAACACAATTCTTGCTGCCCCTTCTAATACCTGTCTCTTTTGGGGTCTGTGCTTTGGTGACAGAGTCCTTTCTCTCTGCCTGCCAGCAAGTGGCAGCCTTTGTCAAGTCACTCTCCTATCCCAACCTAATGTGAGTATCATACAAGTATGTGGAAATTGATAGTCCCAGCTCTTAGTTACAACATATGATAATATAAAAAGATAAAAAAGATAGCTAGTGCAACACTTCTGTTCCACCCTTCCATCTCTGTAATGTGAAACACTTTAATAATAACCATTTATTCTAGTTTTACTTGGTAAATGATTTCTTCCTACGGGACAGCATGAAGACTAGTGAATGTGTAAATCACTGGTTTGCCAAGAGAGTTGTTTCACTGTGGTGGGGGTTTTGGGGTGGTGGTTTTGCTTTTAAGCTGTAAGCTACCAAATTAAATTCTGTCAGGACAGAATATTTTTTTATCCTTTTCATTAAATCCCCTCTTCCTCTTCTCTGGCCTTCTGAGACTTATAGCAAGAATAACACTCGACATGTCTGAGGCAGATGAAGCCTTTTTACTTTCCTGACCTCAGAAAATAACATGGACTCGCTTTGTAACCCTCATCACCTTAAAACTCACAGCTTGTTTTGCTCCTCCTCTTTCCCTGCAGGGGTGGACGTTTCGTCGTGTTCGACCACGCCGCCTTCTCGGATGTGCGTGGGGAGAAGTGTGAGATGAAACTCCACGGAGCAAACAAAAACCTTTTCCGTCTCTTTCTGCTTCAGAATTACCAGGGAAAGAGAGTGGAGTTTTTGTTTCGGACAGAGACACAGTAAGAGCTCAAGGTTACCCTCAGTATATCCCGTTACCAGAGCCAGACACCTCCTAGGAGCCTGACGATTGTCCCTCGGCCACCCAAATGCTGACATACCAAATGCAGCTGCTGAGCAGAGGTCTTGAAAAACATCCTCTTGCTATAACTATTTCCTTAGGAACCACCTTCCTTCTCTCTCATCATAACTGCTCGTACAATACTTACACATTACGCCATACCAAAAATGGGAATTTTTGCCTTTTCCCACCCCGCCCTTTCTCCACTTCCCTTTTCTCTGCTTCC
Organism: Myiotriccus ornatus; assembly: GCA_036023395.1. NCBI lineage: Eukaryota > Metazoa > Chordata > Aves > Passeriformes > Tyrannidae > Myiotriccus > Myiotriccus ornatus. The sequence continues at coordinate 55,080,004 of JAYRBT010000042.1, forward strand.
CCAGAGTACCCCTCCTGTGAGCAAACACCCCCTCCCACGGCAGTCACCGTCCTGCTGTCCCTCACATTGAATCCTGTGATGTTTTGCAGCAGTGAGAAGCTGAGGTGGATCTCCGCTTTGGCTCCTCCGCGGGGAGAACCGGACCTGCTGGAGTGCCCTGGTGAGTCTGCCCTGCTGCTCCAGCAACGGGGCTGGGCTGGCTCGGAGGAGCCACGGTCACTGTGAGGTGGAACATCCCGGAGTGATTGATTCCAAGGCACAATACTTGAGGGTTTTTCGTAAATAAAGAAGATACTCACGGGTTTCCCCTCAGTGCCAGTTATTTTACCTGTTTTATCTCCTCATATTAGATGAAGGCCTGTATTGTCCCTTCTCTCAGCCCTTTAGTGTTTGGGCAGTTCCCTATTCCCCACCTCCTCTGTATCTGATGCACACAGGTTTACTGTTGCTTTCTCCTGCACTACATATGATGTTTCCTCCCCTTTAGATGCACCACAGGTTCAGTGCATAAAGACTTACAAGGCTCGGGAAAACGATGAGCTGGCTTTGGAGAAGGCAGATATCATCATGGTTATGCAGTACAGCAACGATGGTGAGCAGAATGACCAATGGCTGTCTCAAAGCGTTGGATTGAGAGGACGAGGAGACTCTTCAGCTTCATATTTGGAAGCTGAAAGGGGATCTGCTCCTCTGCTCTTAGGGCTTGTTGGAGGGGGCTTTTGGGGAAGAATGGAAATAAAAATGTGATTCTTTCGCCTCATGTTGTGTTTCTCCCCACACCACAGGATGGATTGAAGGGGTAAAACTTTCAGACCGGGAGAGAGGCTGGTTCCCCTCAGAACACGTGGAGAACATCTCCAGCAAACATGTCCGGCAGAATAACCTGAAGGAGGAGCAACGTGTGAAGAATGCCAAGCAGCAGGTCTTCTGCAAGAAATAAAGACTCTGTTTGGACCTGTACAGTCTCCCTGCCGTGGGGAAGCCATGTCTTTTCTATTGTGCCTCAGAAGAAATGCCTCTGCAGAGAGCATAATACAGCACTTTGACAGGACCAGGTGCTTTTTGCCAAAGAAAGCGGGAATTCAATCAGGAAAAATCACTCACTTCCTCTGTGTCAGCAGGACTATGGCAGCAGGAGGAGGAGTAGAGGTTGCATGCATTGCTTGCTTTGTGGTAGTAGGGAGGGACTTAAAGGGGACAGAAGTCTGGGATCTGGACTTCTGAAAATATATTCCTGGTTTTGCCACTGACAAGTTGCGGGACCTTGTGCAAGTCACTTCGGAGTTCTGCCTCAGTTTTCCCATCTGCGAAATGGGGGGAAGCTCACCTACCTCACTGCATGGTGTGAGGCTAAATTCACTAGTATTAGCAGACCAAGAGCTCTGAGCTCCTCACAGGGAAGGTGCCAAGTGCAAAGCACAGCAGAGTTGAGGAGAGTTTTCCATTTGAACAGCCTCTTGATATTCTTCATGGTGTTGATCTCCATAGCGTAATTTCCACTTAGAACAATTTATGTGTTTGATCACGCAAGTCTACTGGGGTTTAGATAGGCAAATATTTCACTGCACCCAAATTTAACTCGGTCTCAGAGTGCTGTCAAGAGTCCTTGACAGCATGAGAAAATCCACTGGAGTGGAGCAAAGTTTCCAGAAGCCACTGTGATGATTTCCCTCACCTTAAGAGGTATCATGCTGAAGAATCTGCTTCACAAAGGTCACCTCTCTTACGAACAAGTGTCCCATTAAGCAGTCTAAAATGAGCTTTTTTTTTTTTTTTTGCTCTGCCTCCCACTCAAAGTAGATCAGTGACTTTTGGCAAAGATGTTTCTTATGTGTTGGTACACGCCCTGTACAGAATTACCATGACTAAGGCACAGGCAGTGAAGTGGCACTTTCCTGCTGCTCTTTCTCTGATCACTCATGTGGTATTGCATGCACCATTTTGCACACTTAGGGAGAACACTGAATTATTTAGCCACTGTAGATAAAGTCAAAATATGCACCAGGGTCTCTGTTCTTTTTTAGAACTCTCTGGTTTTAAGTCCAGTTTACATGCATTTGTGCAGAACCTGTCTATTTGAGGATATGCCTTCAAGTGTAAAATACTGTTTCTGTGTTAAAGTGTTTGCATTCAGCTCAGTCAATGCAAGATCAAGTATGAGAATCAATACACCAAAGAAAGCAACGTGTAGCCTTCTTGCATTTAATATATTTGAAGAATTAGTTATCTTCATATTTCCAGCTTCCTGTCTCTGTAACATCCTGCCTTTAAATCCCATTTACAATGTATCTAGTATAGCTTATTACAGCCTATTTATATCAATAATTTTAGCTGGATTTAAAGAAAAAAAAAAAGGAGTTGCTTTTAGTCTTAATAAACTCATGCACTTCTCCAGTTAAAATAAAAAAACCTTTCTGCTTTCCTCATTACTTAGGCTTTCCTCTCAAATGTAAGTAATTCAATATTTACTGAATATACATTCAGTATTTTAAAAGTCAAGAATTCTGTACTCTTTCAACTTCTGCTCTCAAAAAAACAGGCAGATTGTTCCTTACAACCTCCCAAGGTGGTACCTATGTTAAATTCTGTATGTTCCTGTTAAAATTTGTGTTGAGATAGGAAACCTCGAGGCTGTTGCGATTGATAGCCCTTCTGTGCTGTTTAACTAGCTGAATCAAAGGTTAACTTCTTCGTGTCACAGGTACAGCCTTCATTTCCTCATGCCAGGCCTCTGTGTGTTCAGGAACATTTAAAGGTCAGCTTACCCTTCTGAGTGCTCGTGCCCTGGTTTACTTGGATTTCCTACATTTCAGACAGGCCTCAACTTCTCACTATTTAGTTAAATTTTTAACTCCAGCACCATCCTGCCACCAAAATCCATATCTGCAGTGAAATGCTTTTTGAAATAGATTAACATCTCTTTGATTTGTACAAACTTAATCAAACGAGTACAACACCCCTTCCGACTGCGCTTTCAGGACACAGGAATCAACAGAGCATCTGCTGGGTCCTATCACAGTCTTCTTCATGAGTCAGGATTTCTCCCTACATTATCTAATGTGGATAACCTGATTTCCCAGAAAATTAGTATCAAACAGAAGCATAGGGTTTGTCAAACCAAGTCCCAATACTGTTCTAGGAAGATCCACAAAGAAGGCAGGGCACAGGAACACTGTGTGAGAGGTGCCAGTGTATCTTCTCCAGGAACCTATGGACACTGATACACAGTGTATCCAGACAAAAGAAATTCAGTATTTCTATACTGAAAAAAACCCCAAACCTTCAGAGGGCAGTCACACTAATTTATTTTTGTGACAAGAACAGCACTGAAGTACAAATATAAACGACATCTAAACAGTTTTGTTGAGAGTCTGAGAAAGTAATTGCTTACATTGTTTAAATCAAATGTTATTACTCCTGCCATTTTTCATATAAAGAAGCATAAAATAAAAAAAAAAAAATCTTACAGCCCTGGGGACCTCTGTTGGTCCCTCCTCCAGGAAAATAAAAGAAAGCATTCTCCACAGTTCTTACTCCCTTCACAAGAAGGAGCTGACACTAGGACCAGAGCTCAGTAAATAAACACAACCTTGCTCAGAAACAGGAACCTCTAAAGCAGTTAGGAATTTTTATATTTGCACTTTCACCTAATATTGAAGAGGTCCCATCCCTTCTAAGATGAGTTGTGTTTTGTCAGCTGAATGCTGTTAGCAGACTAAATGCCATTTTAGCCACAATGACATTGCAGCCAGCATGTCTTGCAGCTGGTGGCTGAACCAGGTGCCCAGTTAGACTGATTATACTGTCTGCAAAATGCTGGCACATGTTTCAGCTGACACTCATTTAACACGGTGAAACTACTCTCAGGTGAAAGCATCTGTAGAAGCAGGACCTTCCAAGCTCTAGTGAACCTTGAAACAAAGACGGGAGGTATTAGGGAAACACACATTAGGAGAATGGTGCCGTGCCAGCAACCATGAGGAGGATGAAGGATGTTCTATTCTGGTGCACCAGAATGCAGTTAAGCAAGGCTCATTCTTCGTGCCAGCACTGTCTTTGCAGACAGTGCAACCCCCAGTTGATGGAGAACCAGAAGCACTGCTAAATAACTACAGCCAGAGCACATTAAAAAAGGAAGGTCTTCCTGCCAGCCCACTGGAAAAGATCACAGAACAAGAGAGTCATTAGGGTTGGAAGGGACCTCCGGAGATCATCCAGTCCAACCCCCTGCCAATGCAGGGTCACCTGGAGCAGGTGACATGATAGCATGGCAGGTGAGTTTGGAATGTCTCCAGAGAGGGAGATCCACGACCTCCCTGGGCAACTGTTCCAGTACTTCATGCTGAGGTGGAGCTTTTTGTGCTTTAGTTCATGGACACTGCTCCATGTTCTGTGGCTGGGCACAACTGAAGGGAGTCTGGCACCATCCCCTTGGCACCTGCCTTGGAGATATTTATATGCATTAATGAGATCCTCTCTCAGCATTCTCTTCTCTAGGCGAAACAAGCCCAGCTCTCGCAGCCTCTCCTCACAGAGATGCTCCAGACCCCTCATCATGTTTGTGGCCTCAGCTGGACCCTCTCCAGCAGCTCCTTGTCCTTCTCGCACCGAGGAGCCCAGAACCGGACACACCACTGCAGATAACGAGGTTCACCTCGTTCGCACGAGTTTTTGCAACACCTAGGCTTCCCCGGCGGGCTGTTGGCGGTGTTTCCACCAGCTCTTCAGGGGAAGCTGCCTCGCAGGTGTCCTCAGCCGAGCCTGAAGCGCTCCCGTACCCTCCGTGCGGGACCAGCATCCCCGGCGAGGCCGAGCGAGCAGCCGGGGACGCTGCCCCCGTTCCCCGCGGCTGCGGGGGCTGTCCCAGGTGCCCTTGATGAGCCGGCGGGGCCGGGGCAGGACTGGCCCCGGGCGGGGCATTAACCGGGCCGGGCCGGGTGGGGCCGGGAGCGCCGCCGAGCCGGGATGGACGGGGCGGGCGCGGAGGGGCAGGACGAGGAGCAAGCGGCCGGAGGGCCGGGTAAGGGTTGTTATGAGGCTTGATTTAAGGGTTATTATAAGGGTCCTTACAAGGGCATGGGTAAGGGCAACGCCGGCTCGCGTTAATGACCGGAGGGAGGCACCCGGCCATGAGCCTAATGAGCGGCGCCAGGGGAAGGATGATGGCTCCTCCGGGATGTTCTCCGGGCGCTCCGGCCAACATCCCCCCCTGCCTCCTTCATCCCCGCGGTGTCCTGACCCCGCACGGACACATCCCGGTGTCTGGGGCTCCGCGGCGGGGTTTGGGGGCGAAGGGCTGCTGGGCCCTCCTGTGCCTTGGCTTGTAAAAGCACCTGGGCGAGGGTTGGGGGACAGATGGTTCTCCCTTCTTATCGTGCTGAGGGGCTACCGCGGCCTGTGGGTTTCTCGGTTGTACCTTCCCCCACCCTGTACGGTTTTGCTCCTCCTTGTGCGGGTGGACCCCTGACATCTCTCCCTGCGTGTGCGTTCAGGTGGCTTTGTAACAAATGCCCCAAAAAACACCCCACAAGTCTTGCTGTCACAGTGCAGGTGGTTGGCTTGCTCCGAGAAGTGTCTAAGGAGGAGGTTGTGAGGGGGAAAAGAGAGCATTGGCTTCCTGCTCGTGCACCTTCAGCAGCTCAGGTGTTCCAGGCTGAACATGTCTGATGTTCCCAGTCAGTGAAAATCTCCTCTGCTTGAGGTTATATTTTATCTTAAAGTGGGACAAAGTGATGCTCAGTCTGGTCTCTTGCTACATGGGAGAAAGGAGTGGTTTAATAAGTCCTTCTTTGTTACCATGAAGGCCTTTCTTTCTCTCTCTCCGAACTATTTTTATCACAGCTCTTCTTTGTCAGTCCCAGGTTGTTGTGAAGCCTTTGCTATGTGTTTCAGAAATAAGAGCGATTTACTTTTCTTTTGGAAGAATAGTTCTGTAGGTAATATAAAACAGGTAGAAGGTACCTACACAAAACTTGGAAGTTTATTTTGGGGTGTAAACACATACTGGTGTTTGCACAGAAACAAGTAGAACCCCTGCCCAAATCAAAGCACTAAGCTGAAAATGCCATTGCTGATTTGAGGTGTTGGGTGAGTGACAGAATGGATGACATGTGAAAATACTGTGTTTTTTTCACAGAATGAGTGAGGTGATCTAAGAGGCGACAAGGAGAGTGGTGGGAAAAGGAATTATACACAACAGAGCCAGACTCTGCCTCACTCGTTTCTTGACCCTCCCCCATCAGAATATTTCATGTCATTTAATAGCAGTGGAAACTGTTGCTTAACAAGATCAAATTATTATAGTTGCATGGTTTCCTGCTTCTGTTTTTTTTTCCCCTGCAACTAATTTGGTTCTCTTAATCCTGTAAAAAGCAAATTAGAAGGTCTTGGAACAGCCTGGCATCCCCTCATACTTCCATGAAGATTCTCCCATCTGACTGATGTTGTGGGGCTCCTTCTTGGCTAACAGTTGTTTCAGAAAGAAACGTTGAGGCAGAAAGCAAATCCTTTATTTTGGCGTTGCACTAATATATATCAAAAGCAAATCAGGGTGAAATGTTAGAGAATTCTTCTAGATCCTTTTCCTCCCCAAAATTAAACTACCAAGTTTCTCTGTAAGCACATACAACTGAAATGCTGCCGACAGTCTGCTCAAACTTCCCCCTCTCCAGACAGAGGCAGATACAAGGGCTTGGGTTTATTACTCTACTTTCTATTCTTAAGTATTTATTTATTTGTTTGTTTCTTTGTTCTAGTTAGCAGAAATCACACAGACTCAGAAGTTTGTACAATTAATGGTTTTTTCTTGGTCAGCTTCGGTATGACTGAAATACATAAAAATAAGTGATGACATTTGTCAGATAATCCCTGTTGGCACAGTAGACCAGAATTTTGCTTGTGTCTTTCTTTTTTGCTCGTAAGTCATTAATTTTTGTTCTGTCCATTATTCCAGAGGCCTTTGCTAATCCCCAGTGCTGTTTTCCCACTACTGTATTTGTAATATGCACCCTTCCCTTTATTCTCTGTGCCCGGAATTACCTCTCCCTGTAGTTTACAGTTGGTAATGTTTCTGCAGACATCTTTCACTCTCAAAATGAGCCTTTTCTCATCACAGAGGTTTGAATATCTCCCTGTTGACCATATCAGTTTCTCTGCTCTTGCTTCCCTGGCAGGCTCTGTCCTGGAGACAGCTTTTATTTTGAGCTCTCCAGTTCTTGTCGCTGTTGGGTTTCGTTGTGTGGCGTTTTCCTTCTTCCTCAACTGAAACTCCCGATCCAGGCATACCTTTTCCTTATGCTATCCAGGCACAGTGCATGTGGGGTGGGGTATGGGTTGGTTTTTGGTTGGTTGGTTGGGTTTTTTTCCCCATTTTTTCCTTACAGAGTGCCAGGAAGAGGAGGAGGACACGTTGCTGTGCCCGGAGCACTTGGTGGTGGATGCTGATGCTGTTGGTGGCCACGGCACAGGGAGCAGTGTGCTCTCTGCATTCCAAAGCACAGCTACACGGGAAAAACCTGAGGATACCTCGGGAACAGAAGATAGGATCAGCCCTGTAAAGAAAGTGGAAGAAGATGGAAGAGACAGCACCCTGCAGTCAGCTGGGTCAGCTTCCCAAGACTCCGTGGTCCCGGACAGCCAGCTGGATTCTGCTTTGGTGTGTGGGCAGCCATCCGATTCCTGCAGTGACATGAAGTCCCCACTTGCTGTGGTTGAATTGGCACAGGAGCCCACAGGTCAATCAGGGTCCCGTGAACACTGTGAGAGTCATCACCTTGATGGGGCTGAAAAGGAGGCAAAGAAGAGAATAAGTACCAACAGAGGCGGAACGTGCTCCGAGAAAGCACCGAGTGGAATCCCCGGAGCTCCCTGCAGGCAGGATGAGGGGGGCCCAGCTACTTGCTGGTCATCCCAAAGTGCTGCAGCCCAGCAGTCCTACAGGGCGTCCCTAGTCTTGGAATCCAGAAGTAGCCACGATGCAATCAAGGAGGACAAAAAAGGGGAAAGGGAGAAAAAAGCCTTGCTTGAGAACCCACGCATCCTGCCCCCGGTCAGGAAGAAGTCCCGCACCTTCTATAATGCAGGTAGGTACTGGGGCACCCGCTGGCAGACAGGGACACTCGTGGTGCCAGTGGCACTGGTGTTCCTTTCCTCCTGCTGAAGGCCCGTGGAGGTGCTGAGCTGCCCTAAGTGGTGCTGCACTGCACTGCATTCCACACCATCAGATGTGTGAGGATCTTCAAATAAAGGTGCTCAAATAAAGTGTCTTACATTTGAGGCATCGCTAGCAATGCTCTTTGTTTTTACTGCAAAAGAAGAGTTTTGTTTATTTTTGTGGGTTCCTTTTAAAAAAAAAAAAATCTTTTATGTTGTTCATGTGTTTCTAAGTGTAGTAAAAATATTCTGGTTTTTTTGTGCTTCCCTCTTCTGTTATTTTTTTTTCTTGTTTATCACATACTCTTCATCTCTCTCTTTTTGAACAACGCATCGTTTCCAGAGCAGCTAGAAGAGCTGGAGAAGGTGTTCCAGGAAGACCACTATCCCGACAACGAGAAGAGGAGGGAGATCGCAGCCGTGGTTGGTGTGACACCACAGCGAATCCTGGTAATGCCTGCGTGGGGGACAGTGGGTTCTGTGCAGAAAAGGGATGGGCAGGAGGGGGAACTCATGAGTAACAGGGTAGAGACTCCACCTGCCACTGGTGACAAGGAGGAGAGCTCACAGGGACGGACACTGCTCAACCCCACCCAAAATGGCCACGGAGTCTGGGGTTGCGTACTCCATATCTTCCCATTTCCCAAGATGAACCCTATAATGGGTAGATAAACGAGGCTGAGGAGATCAGAGTTAACCTCTTTTGTATTGAAGATCATGGGCAACAAAGGAAACTGGTGTTTGGGGGTGCCTTTCTGCTATTATTTTTCTGTTTGCAATGAACTGTGTAGGTTTTTCGGAAGAAAGGTTTCTTGAGGTCCCTTTCTGTCCAAGAAAGGTTTCTGGGCTCACCTGGTGATGTGTGGAGGCAGTCACTGCTGATTCGTTGCCGGTGTCCCCTGTGTGTAGATGTTTTCCCTCCTGAAGGCATCCTTTCTTTTCCACTCATCAGGTCTGGTTTCAGAATCGCAGGGCAAAGTGGCGGAAATCGGAGAAGCTGAACGCGAAAGGCAACAGAAAACATCCAAAATCGCCACCTCTGTCAGATGATTATGGGTGAGGGACCTACTCTGCTTTCTCATCTTTCCACAACAGATTACCTAATGAATTAAATGTTTCCCTTGGCCATCCCCTCTTCACATTTAAACTGTGGAGAGCTGACAGTTGAGTTGGATCTCGGTAGACTGTCAGATTTCTTGCCAAATTGTAGTGGAACCTCTTAAAAGAGGGTTTGAAATAAATCTGTTGAAATCGCTGTGGCTGAAGTCACGTGGAGAACAAGGGATGAGATAGAAAGATCTGTGGATCACCCCTTCATTTTATGTTTTTGTGAAAGCAATGGCCAGGAGCCCATTTCCCACCACCGGTTTCCATTTCCATGGATTTTCACTTGGTGATGGAAGTGCTGCTTGCTTAGATCAGTCTTACAAAGTCATGGCCTTCTTTGAATAAATACAAGGTAGCACCTTTCATAGGTGAGCAGGGGACATTTACTGGGTGGGGAAGGGAGTATGTGAGAGGATAGATGGTCTTTCAAGGGGTAGTGAGTGAATGTGTGAGGGAAGAAATTAATCTCCACAGGGATGTATTTATGGCAATCTGAAGTGAGAAAACAGGATGCAAAGGGGGGAAATTAAGTTAAAGGTTGGAGACCACCTGACTTCTTTCATTGCACTGTCCCTGCTGCCTGTCCTACACTGGTGACTTGGGGCTGCTTCCCCAAATAGTGTCAAGACAGCATTCCTTGCACACCTAAGTCAGCCACTGCTTTCTTTTTCCACCTGCTAGTGATGTAGGATCTGCCTATTGTAGGGTAGTGTGTATTTGGTCATAATGCCCTGCCTTGTCTTCTGGTTCATCCTCTCATCCTTTTTGCTGCCTCCAGGGCATCTCCTCTGCCTGTGCCTCTGTTGCCTGACATTGCTTATGACCAGTCTGCTGCGCTGGGAGGGAACACTGCAGCTGGGAACTGCTCCAGCCTGCTCAGAGCACAGCCTGCACCGCTCTCCTCTGCCTCAGGTGAGACCCCAACCAGCACTACAGCACTGGCTGGTGGAGCTGGGATGTTCCCAAACACTTTAGGGAAGGTCGTGTGAATGCCCCAGGCCATCAGTGCAAAATGTGACACCGGGTCACTTGACAGGCTGAGAAAGTTGGGACTGATCAGCCTGGAGAAGAGAAGATTGTGTGGAGACCTCACAGCAACTTCCAGTATCTGAAGGGGCTACAGGGAAGCCAGAGAGGGACAGGACGAGGGGGAATGGCTTCAAACTGAAAGAGGGAAAATTTAGGTTTGATATACAGAAGAAGTTCTTCCCTGTGAGGGTGGGCAGGCCCTGGCACAGGTTGCCCAGAGAAGCTGTGGCTGCCCCATCCCTGGAAGT
>JAYRBT010000042.1:55099973-55141509 GCA_036023395.1 Myiotriccus ornatus
ACTTCCAGGGATGGGGCAGCCACAGCTTCTCTGGGCAACCTGTGCCAGGGCCTCCCCACCCTCCCAGGGAAGAATTTATTCCTAAAAAGGTTCCAGGTTTCCAAAGTGCAGTGGGCAGGGAACCAGTCTGTCAGTGCAGACACACCTGTGAGTCTTACTTCAGCCTGTAAGCAAGTGAGCAGCTTAGTTGGATTATAGATATTACCTAACAAAACATTCCTGCTTCCAGCTTCTATTAATGAAAATGAAGATGAAACGTTCAGGTTATGCTTGGCAGAGCTGGAACCTCTTGGAAAATAGGAGTGGAGAAAAAAACCTGGGGAATGGGTGTCTCTAATGTCATTACATACTCTCGGGATCAGCGCTGAGTGGCATCATGATTTCTTTTTACATTGTAACAATGCCATGGGCTTCCAAAGTTTTTCCTCCTAAGAACTACCTTTTGGATAAAAACACTGCAGTGTAAACAGCAAAGTGATCCTTCCTCTGTGTGTGGTGTCTGCTCTGCTGCAGTGACCAGCAGGGCACGGCTGCAGTGCTGTTTGCACTGAGCAAAGCACAGCACACACACCTTTTCATTATTCTGTCTTTCCTTTGTTGCTTTTCCCTCAGCAGACATCCCTGCCTATCAGGCTGTCCCCTGGAGTGATTTCTACGTGCAGGGAGCTCAGCTCCCAAATCAGCTGCACTCCCAAATGCCATTTTCTAGCACGGCAGGAGGACAGAGCTTCATAGAGCCGTGTCTTCTTCAAGTGCCCAATGGAACAGCGCTGGGATCCGTGTCACAGGCTGGGAAGCAAAAGGGAATGACTCCAGACCAGAGTTCAAACCAGAGCCGCCCAACAGAGCCGGAGCTGGCATCGCTGGCTGAAAGAGAGAGGATGTAGAGTGGTGGAGCAAGAAGGGAGACACCACTGTTGGTAACTGAAAGGCCAGCTGAGTTTCTTTTTGAGGGGAACAGGAAAGAGTTCCAAGACAGCAGTAGCACCTCTGAATGCAGGGGTCAAAGCTGTGGCATGAATGGCAGTGGAACTTTCTTTCTTCTGGGCTGCCATCCGAGGCTGGTCCCGTTATCCTGTACCTGGTTCTTAGATCCCTCTGTTTGTAGGAATGGGGACGTAGACGTCAGTAAAATAGATGCCAAAGTTCTGTCCTCTCTCAGACAACATCTGTTGTGAGCTGAATGGCTGCACAGGGCTGACAATTTCTAAGATTTCGGAGATACAAACGCTTCTCTTCAAGGCAGAACTTCTTCAGCGTGAGAGGGGAAAAGGGAAGAGAACAGAGAGCTTTCTGTCTGGATTTCCGTTTTCAGGCTTTTGTTTTGGAAACAAAATTACCCTACTTTTGAGTTGTTGAAAGGTGTCATATGCCTTAAACATTCTTTGGAGGTGTATGGGGGTATATGTGTGTGTCTAATTTTGAAATGTGAGACATTTGAAAAATCCAGGGTATTCTGTGTCATGTGAAATCACATTTTCTTATGAATCTTTTTGGGGTTTTTTCAGAAATCAAAGAAGAAACTAATGACTGATGCTGCTCTCTGAGGGGGGAAAAAAAAAAAACAAAGGAAAAGGAAACATTGCCATTTTAAACTCTGCAAAACAAGAAGTCAAAAAGAGAGTCAATAATAACAATATTTGCAACAGAAGCACTTTTTTTTTTTAAGTGTTTGTTTTTTTGGTTGCTATGATTATTTTCCTGCTGAGGAAAGAAGCGGGGAAATTTCAATCAATAAAAGCTTCTGGTCTGTGGTGGGGCTTTTTTTTTTGTTGTTTGTTTTTTTTGTTGTTCTTTATGTTTTTTGCAAGTCTTCTGACTTTTAATCCTGAATTCTAATCTTGAGGAGCCCACAGACAGGAAAGAGCTGACAGGGGTACCAGAGTCCCATGGGTGGAAATTCCAGATCATGCAAGAGTCAGAAGATATGGCTGCTGTCCTGGAATACATGGGAAGAGAGCACAGGAAGAATAAGATGTATGCAGAAGAGGAGGAGGAACTCCACCTCATTTTAGGGACTCCAGACAGAGAAAGAAGTGTCTTTGGAAGTCCACCATTAGTTTGGTGTTTTCTAGGCTTGAATTACTTAAAAAAATATTTTCACTGTAAAACTGTAACAATAAACAGCTGCAAAACTGTGCCTAGAAATGCTGGCAGTGTAACTGGATCCCTCTCAGTTATTAATTGGTTTAGCATCCCATTTGAACTGATGCATTTGATCTTGGCTTGATCGTCTCGGCTCCTGGTTTACCGGGGACTGTCAGCCTGGGAAACAAAATATGTCTCTGAAATCAGCTGTCAGGGGCAAGAGCAGAGGATTCCAGGGGTGAGATTGCTTACTCTGGTACATAAACAGAGCTGCAGTCCCCAGGAACCTGTTTGGAACAGCCTGGATCTGTGGGATGGATGAGTGGCTAAAAACGTGGCTCTCCCCGTGTCCTTGTGAGGAAACACCATCGTGCAGCAGGAAGATGGACATGCATTTCCTTTGCTATTTTCTGTGTTAAACCCTGAGTCTCAACACTGACAAAGGCCTGAATAATTTTTTATATTTACCAGGATCTGGGGGCCCCTCTTGTACCTTGTAATTAAGGGTTACCAGGTCTTTTGTTTCAGTTTCTCTGTAGTCTGTCCATGAAGAGTGTCTGGCAGGAGCTGAATGCTGCAGCTCCTCTCCTTTTTCTTTCTCCTGTGTCCTGTAAAACACTGTTTTATGTCTGGCAGTGGCTGAACACTGCTGGAAGACAAAGCAGTGTAGACAGGAACAGGTTTATGTCTTAAATCTACAGATTGGTGTGGATATTCTGGAATTGTCATTTCCTAGAGCAAAAGTTAATTCTCGTCTGTAATGAGCTGAGATTTGTTGAGTATATGCATTAGTTCAGCCTTGTTTCGCTCATCCACATCTGAGCAGCCTAAAACAATATTTCCAAGAGGTGTGAATAGGAGTTTTCATCGGGATTGCAAGTGCACTCTGAAAGCTGTTAGTGGTGACGATGGCAGAATTCTTCGTGGCTGGGAATCTTGCCCGGATCCAAAACCAGCCCTTCCGGGAGGCAAAGAGGACAAAACCAACAGAATGCCCATTCTCTTATAATAAAGAAGAAAATAATTTAGTGTGTTTTTTTTTGAGGAGCACTCAAGTTCAGAAACATGCCCTTTGGCTGTGGTCTGGTGGCAGACTCGGGCACCCAATTCCTGTCTCCTGCCCGTGGCATTGCCCTTCAGAATGTTGTTTGGATACTCCCATCGCTAAGTGCTGTGTGATACAATCTCAAAGGCTTTGGGGGTTGAAGGAGCACAGTCAAACTTCTGAAATGGCCAGTCCTTTGTGTTTAAGGTTTTGGGTAAAACAGCAGGCTTCCCTGGGAATGGTTTGAGTGGAATGGTCTGGTTCATTTCCATGCAACCTTAAGCTTGCCAGGTTCAATTAGGCTTGAAGTTTTGAACTTTCTTATCATAAAGAGGAGGAAAGGGTGGGTAGCTGAGAGTACTGCAACTTACTGGTAGTGGATTTAGTGTTGCACAGGTGGGTTCAGGCCCCTGTGTCGTTCTGTTGTTCCCTTTTCATGTTAAGTCTCAAGAAGGCTCACTTTGTTAGGGTGGGCACAACAAAAATTCCAAATGCTGTGGCTTCCTGACTGCAGCACCCCCTCTTTTGAAGGAGACAATTGTTTTGCCTCTGTATCGTAATTTGATGATGGAAGTGCCAAGCCAAGAAGTCAGAAATTTGAAGCAAGACTTGGTGCAAACAGATAAAGCTGTGTGTGTTATCAAGTGTTACTGGGGTTTTTTCACGTTGTTTTTCGAGGTGGAAAGCCAAATTGGGGATGTATTTGTGTTGGACCCGTGCAGTACCATGGCTGTGAGACTGCAAATGGGAGTGAGGTTATTGTCCCAAACTTGTTTCCACTGAAGGAATGAGACTGGAAGGTTTTGTCCAGCTCCCCAAAGTGTGTCTGTTCAGCTGAAAAGCAACACATCTGCATGTCTATCCTCTATATTGCATATTTTAGCATAATTAAATTTTTAACTTTGCTACTTCTAAACAGGTAAATCTGGCACCCTGACCATTTCCTATGTGCCTTGGCCACCAAGTAGACATTATTTTCTACGAGCAAGTCCCGTTTTATGTGGTGAGAGCACGTGAACTCTCATCAGCTAACTTTCTGATTTTAGTCAACGAGAGAAATCTTTTCTTACAGGCTTTTTAGTTTCTGTAAAGTGGGATACATTAGGAAGTATCAATTCAGTTTAACAGCAGGAATTCCCAAGGTATTTTTTTGCATTTATTATAAAGGTTGCTGCAAATCATATGAGACAATAATCTATTGCTGAATGGTAAATGCTGATTTTTCTTCACACAGCTGTGCTAAGCACAACACATTAAAAAAACCCACAAACTAAAACATAACCAAATCAGTCACCTGACAGTGCCATCCACCTTCACAGATGAATGCTGATGAGCATGAAAACACCTGTGAGTCCTCATTTACCTTAACGATAATCACATTTAGCATAATGATAATAATACCTGTGCCAGGTGAGCCTGCATAGCATCAGTGATCAAAACCAACACAGAGGGACTCCAGGACAATAAGAGAGAGATCTGCCCTCGACCTCGTATGGTGAGTTATATCAATCTCTACTTAATGATTGTTTCTATTGCTAGCTTCAATACAATTGCTTTAATAGAATTCCTTTGTTGCAGTGCACTGTATGACTTTGTTATATTATACTTTACTAGTAGATTTTTTTTAAGCTTTTACACTGTGTAGTCAGTAATTCTGATTAGGGTCTTTCATCTGTTCACCTGCTTGTTAATTTGTCATAATAAATAATTCATTTATATAAATGTATCCTTTTTGCCATCGTTAAAACCTGTGGCACAGAGTGGTTTAATCACACCTCTGTAATTCCTTTAAATTTAAACTGCTTAGTCCGAGGCTAAGACATGGGCAGGGACACCTTCCACCAGCCCAGGTTGCTCAGAGCCCCATCCAGCCTGGCCTGGGACACTCCCAGGGATGGGGCAGCCACAGCTTCTCTGGGCAACCTGTGCCAGAGCCTCACCACCCTCACAGGAAGAATTTCTTCCTAATATCCAGTCTAAACCTGCTCTCTGTCAGTTTGAAGGTTTTTCCCCTTGTCCTGTCCCTACAGTTCCTGATGACGAGTCCCTCTCCAGCTTTCTCCGTGGACCCTTTCAGATACTGGAAGGTTCTGTGAGGTCTCCACACAACCTTCTCTTCTGCAGGCTGATCAATCCCAACTTTCTCAGCCTGTCTCTACAGGGGAGGTGCTCCAGCAGCTTCTGGGCGCTTGCCCTCTCCTCAGCACAGCCATCCCATATCCATGTCTGCCAGCTGGGCTGTTTACGCTCCCTCCGTTTGCAGCAACAAAGGCTGAAAATATTTCCCGTAATTTCTGTGTGCCGTTCTCAGCAGAGGAGTCATGATTTATTTTTACAGCAAACCTCCCGTTCCAAAAAAGCATCTTCCTGTTTGTGCCGTGTCCTCGCAGTGGCAGAGGGATATGTGCCAGTCCAGCCCGGGAAGAACGGGGAGATGGGACTCGGGAGAACCACTTCACTGGAAATCTCTGGTGATTCATTGAGCTAATGGCTCAGGAAGAAAAGCCCTTTGTGTACTCATGACTGAGTAGCAGCCAATGTATCATAATGCAAAAGTCATTGCCTTTTTTTGTTTTGTTTTGTTTTTTTCCAAATCAGGCTCCCCACTCTGCCAGAGCTGCTGTACTGAGTCATTCCACTGATTCTAAACACTGTTTTAAACCCTGCCTGCACAAAGGGAGGAAATGGAAAGGGAATCCCCATCTCCCTGCCTCCCTATAGGCGAGGCTTGCCCTGTGGTGCTGGGCTGCTCCCACGGGAGAGCCCCTGCATGGCCGAGAAGTGAGTAATACTTGCAGGAATATGCATCTGTCTCTCTATCCTGGCCAAGAAGCAGCTGAATAAAGGTGGAAGAGTAAGCCTGAGGTGTGAAAAGACGTGGAGGAACGGGGCAGCAGGAGGGGGTCCAGCACAAAGCAGGATGCAGCGTGGGCAGGGGGCTAACCTGCAGCCCAGCTGTGTTAGCACAGCCCAGCTGCATCCCTGGCTGCTCAGAGCGGGTACAAACCAGGAGTGCAGTGAGAAACGGGCTTAATTCCTCTCTGACTTAATTCCCTGTGAAATTAAATAGTTTCTGTCCCAAGGCTGAGGAAGGTCACCAAGCCCCACAGGGATTTAGAGAATCCTGTTGCTGATTTAGGTGATGGTGCCTCCAGCAGGCTGTGCTTTAGTGAAAGCTGCTTTTTAGGAGAGTTTGCTCTGGAGACTGAGCAGGTTTCAGTCTGGTGGGCAGGACTCCTCCCACAGGCAAAGCTCTTGGTGAATAATACACTGGGCACCCAACACCCTCCCTTCATCCTGCCCTGGCTCAGAGTTTGGAAGCACAGAAAAAAAATAAGAGGAGGAGGAGAGGGAATTCCCTGTTGTGCTCTGAAAGGTGACTGTATAAATGTGATGCTGCTGAATAACATCCTAGAACAAGAATTGTTTCTGTTTAACTTACTGGATCGGCAAAACCCAGCCCAGACAGGGGAAAATGGGTGAGGAACCCTAAGCCCACACAGCGTCGAGTAAATTAAGCTCCCGGTTCAGGAGCACCTTTTGCCCTCAAAGGTATTTGCACAAAATGAGCTACACCACAGTTTCACTGACATAAAAAGGAGCTGTTATCTGGAGGGGTGCAGAGGCACGCGTGGAATTCTCTAGGACTTTTTTTTTACTGGCAATTGCCTGCAAAATGGAAAATATCCTGCTTGGAGCAGAGCGGGCAGGCAGCAAACAAAATCCACCTGAGAGACTTTCCACGGAGCATAGCTGATGTGCAGGCAGTGACAGTCACTTTTCAGAGGGCAGAAGAGCACTTTAAGGAGCGTAAAAAATGCAGAAAATTATTTCAGTTAATAATTCAAAAATTAGGAAGTGCTGCTATGAAGGTACAACTTCTATTCAGCTCTTCTGAGCCTATGCATATGTGAAGTGGTATGTAAAGACTATTCTTAGCTCAGAACCCCTGTCTCAGACAGTGAGTAGGTAGCAATTGGGACTTTTTCAGTCTTTTCAGCCAGTGTGTGGCTGAGACCGTATTTACTTCATGCAATCTTAATTCCTTACTGAGTAGTTAATAATTTCCGAGTGGCCTTTTGATGATGCTCCTCATGATTGTTTGTCAGTGCGCACAAACACGAAAGTATTCACACTGCACCCTGCAGGAGTAGGAGGCAGCATCACAATTGTCTTCTCCATCCTCACTTCACAGCTTGGGAGCTCAGGCACACAAACTTTAAGTTCAGAAACAGGTGCTGGCAGTGGGCTGAGGTAACAGCAGCATCTTTCTTAAGCAGGTGAAGGCTTTTGCAGTGCAAGGCTCTTACACACTTCAGCTGTGGCTCTGTGTGCCCCAGCACTTTGCCAAGTAAACTCCGAAAATGAGGGATACGGAAAGACCCCCACGTTGTGACTGGCCTCACATCACTTTGGGCCTGAAGCAGGACAAAAATCAATGTATCTTCATCACAAGACTGTTGTATCTTTTCCTTGAGCTCCTAGCCAAGTTCCTGCCAAAAGGGGAGCACAGGTCTTGCAGATTTATATCATGGTGCATGTGCTCATTCCTCTTCATACTGGTGTCACCTGAGATTGCTGGTTGTGTTTTTTTTTGGTGGTATTTTTTTTTGTTGTTGTTGATTGGTTGGTTTTTGTTTGGTTTCCTTTTTTTTTTTTTAAATAAATGTAAAAAGCTACAGTTCTTGCTGTGGGGTCATACTGACCACGAGAAGGCTGGAGACTTTGCTTTCATCATCTAAACTAAAGAGACAGCTGCTAGGCCCTACTGTAGTGGCAGCACTTCAAGCTGGAGAAGCCCTTTATATATTTTATACCTTGTCTGATCTCCTGTATGCCCAGACAATTACATTTCTCCCAGATATTACCTGGGGGAGGCTTTCTGTGCTGCTCCTGCCAGACACAGGGAAGGATGTACTGCTTGATTTTAAACTGATGCCAGAGAGGAGAGCAGGGGTGGAAGGGGAATGTGGTGCCCTTAGCCCCCTACCCATCCCCTTCAGGTTACAGGGGCCAGGGATCTCCCCCAGGATTTTTGGGAAGTGCCTCCAGCTCCACTGCTGCCTGGTAGCTTTGAGGACTGGCACAAAGAAAGAGGTCACTGGTTACTGTGGGATTTTGCATTTTGCTCTTGAAAAACAACAAGGAAAATCAAAAGGTCCCAAAGGGAGGAGCACAACCCTCTCAGTGCCACCCTGGGGCACGCCAGAGGCCTGGATGTGCTAAGGATTTCCTTATGGAAGAGCTCACTGTGTCAAATACACGGATGCTCCCCAGAATGAGGCACCCTGGGCTGGGGCAATGCCTGAGCACCAGGTGACTCCCAGCCAGGAGGAAGTTCCTCCCTGCCATTCCCTGGGCAAAGAAGGGGCTCCTGGTGGAATCTGCTGCGTAGAAAGGCCCTTCCTCCTGCCTTGACCTTGAGAAAATTTACCTCTGGAGTATTTACACCCCATCCCATCCTCCAGGCACATCCATAGATGTCCATAAGCATCTGGGAAAGAGCTTCCCACGCAGGGAGACCTTCCCAGGGGGCCGGGTGAGGTCACCTCCTCCTGGGGGCAAGCCAAAGGGAAGAGCCACCCACCTCAGCTCTGGCCAGGCTGAGAAAATTTGGTTTGCATTACGTGGCACAGCTCTTGTTCCCGGGCAAAGCCTGATGAGTGTCTGCAGATTTCAGGTGCACGTGGGGCTGAGCGCAGGCGAAGCTCTTCAGCTTTGCTTTGTTAGTCCCAGGGACATGCTGGAACGCCCAGGGTTTTTGGTGGCTTCCCCACCTGGTCTATCAGAACTGTACAGATTCAGGTGTCTCCCAGAATCTCTCACTTCTGTGGCTTTTCCCTTCTAAAAAGCTACGGGTGCCTTGCTAATAAAAGACAGAAACCATCCACAACTGTCAGGCACTGCCTCCAAAACAGAGGCTGTGCTTCAATTAAATGGCTGATTTTTTTTATTTTTTTTTTAACCCAGGCAAACCAACATTTTTTCCACTGGAATCATTGTTGGCAATGACCAAAGATACTTCAGTATGTACAAAAAACCCATTCGGCTCGAAGCAGAAAGTTTTAGCCCAGACACTTGAACTCTGGCAATGCCAAGGTGCTGATAACAGCAGTCACAAAAGGCATGGAGGAACTGCTGGGACCGGCTGCAGGGCTAATTTTACAGATAAACGTGACATACGTTGCAAAACTATACACTTATAGAAGGAAAGCCTGAGCTTTTTAACAGAAATCTCCCCCAGGAGTGAGATGGGAGCTCTGCCAGCCCGAGGGAGGAGGGGTCCTCTCATGGTGTGACAAGATGCCCATCACAGTAAGCTGGAGGCTCCCGTTCCGGGAAGGGATGTGGCCGCTTGTGTCCCCACTGCTGGGAAAAACAGAGGAGGCAGCTCATGAGATACACTGACAGGCTCAGGAAGGGGAACTTACGGCAGCTAAAATCAGCTTTTCCTAATTGCAGTGCCAAGGCAAGGGTGGAGCCAAACTGGCACTCACAAGGAGGAGAAACTTAACCCTGACTGCTGGACCTTGGCACGTGGGATTAGCAGTCCTTGACAGGAACGACCTGCCCAGTGGTGTTTGATGGTTGCTCATCTCTCTGCCCCGTTTCTACCTTCACTTTTGTTTCTTTTTCCACTATAAAGTCCTTGGGCACGGACATACCGACTGCCACCAACCCACAGAGTTCCAAAGGAAGTGTTTTTCAGCGGTATAGTTGTTCTGACCTTGGCCAGTAATGGCCCACCGTGCAGCGATGACGGCCAACAGCACCCTGGGCTGCATCAGCAGGAGCATCATCAGAGGGCTGAGGGAAGCCCTGTAGGGCTACAGGGCTTGTCCAACCTGGAGAAGACTTTGCTGGGAGGGGGCTAATGGCAACCTTCCAGTACCTGTGAGGAGATGAGCAAAAAGGCAGAGCCAGGCTCCTTGACTCAATCTTCCCTCTTCCATCTCTTTACGCTGTATTTGCCACCCTGGTTTCTTTTCAAGAGCACTTTTGATGTTCACACCATACACAAACTTTCAGCTTGGCCCAGAGGACAAAGGCTGCAGCCACAGGCTGTGCATGAGTGGAAAAAGTCCCTTTCTGTGCCACACTTAGCAGCTGAATGCTTATAGGTCTTCCAGGAAAATCTTAAATAGAAGGAAAATAGAAGGAAAACCACAGTGCAAATCATTTTCTTTACTCGGTGTCCTGGTGATATTAATGGTTGAGGGTCTACAAATCAGTGTTCCCATACTACAAAGCAGTCACCCTGTCAGGGCAGAGGCTCCTGGGGGGCAGTCTCTTGGTACTAAAAATCAGGATAAGCAGCTGCCCCTAAAACTCACACTGTGAATAAAGCCATTTCTCCCCTGTGGAGCAGCCAACCTGCCCCACAGCACAGCACAGCCGTGTGGCTTCTATCTGAAAACAGGGACAGACCCTACTGGCACCCCCTGAACCATACAGATTTTTCTGTTTTCACACCCATAAAGTCACAGGGAGCTAAAAAGGAGTGGCTGGTCCCACACAGGGAGAGGCAAAGCAGTAACTTCACTGAACACCCACTGCGACTCTTCACATCTATTTGCATCTGCACTGTTTGAATCCTGCAAATGGATCCAAGCCGTGAATCATGAGCTTCCTGAACACCAGCCCCACCTCTCCTCTGCTGCTGCTGGTGGGACATCACCTGAGCTATGGAGATGTCCAGCTCCCTGCTGGGAACTCGCTCTGTGCCGCCAGGATAACCAGGCACTGGGGCTCGGCGGGGAAACCCCGGCAACAGAGCAGCCCCGAGGGCGTTTAAACCTGTTTCTTTTAATTACAAACCTCCAGCTGAGGCGAGACTGTGGGTCTGGAAAGGGCTGCTCAGGAGTCCCCCACCCTTGCAGGGGCGATGCTGGAGGTGCAGCCAGAGAAACCTGTCCTGCGGTGCAGCTCCCCCGGCTCTCCCCCAACCCTGCTCCGTCCTCGCACACAGCCAAGGAGCAGCAGCCGGAGATGCCACCTCCTTCCACCCAGCAGGACCTGCCCTGATCACGCTGCAAAGGGAGCAGCGGTGCTGGTGGGACACAGCAGAAGGGAGAGGCCAGCCCAGGACTAAAGGCCAGCATTAGAAGGCGGCATGAAAGGTCAGTTCTCAGCCACTGCCTGAGCATCTGTTGATCCTGAAATGGGCAGTGAGAGGAGCATTCAACGTGCCATGAATGGCTGCCTTGTGGATTCATTTTCGTGGGGGCCACGCATGTGGAAGCCTGTGTCCAGCAGTGGAAAAATCTCACTAACCTATTTTTATCGCTGCCAGAAGAGTCTGGCAAATGTCTGCACGTTCTGGGCTCGTTTAGAAGTGACTTTTGATAGGGTTCAAGGTCCCCACTGCTCGCAGTTCAAATCAGGTCATCTCCCGAGAGCTGCCAAGAGGCAGAAACTGCAGGGGTGGCTATTTTATATTCATAATTATACAGTGGCCACAGGCATAAACCACCTCCTAAATTTAGAAACCCAACAAAACCCAGCTTGGGCTCTGTAGCTGGAGCAGCAACTCTCACGCAGAGACACCAGCCCCTGGTCCCCCTGGGAAGTCCCTCATGGGTGGCAGCTGCAGACAGACTTTCACCTGCCCCCACCTCATCAGCCTGCTGCCAGCAGTGAAAAATAAAGAAAACAGGATGAAAAAAAGATGCTGGAGCAGTCAGAGGCAGCCTTGGCACCGTTTGTATCATCGCCTGCAGCTGGAGCCTGGCTGGGCAGCTCTGCCAAGGCTTGTAAAAGCCTGCAAGGAAACAGGGCAGGGCTGAGCCTGAACTTCTCAGCACATCCCCCATGGAAACGGCATCTGACTCACATTTATCACAGGGATTTTAGGCCCCACCACCTTTTATCCCCCCTCCTCCTTCAGGACAACTGCTCTGAGCCCACCTCCTGCAAGGCTTGCTTGGAGATTCATCCAAAGAGCAAAAACAGTGGAGATGTACAGGCAGTTCCTAAAAACTGTCTGCAAACACTTCATATCCTTTTTTCCTGATGGGTGGAGAGCGAGACTGACTCCTGACTGGGAGAGCCTGTCAAAATAAATCCAGGCTTTTCTGTCTACTGGAGCAATTCCTTTGGGAGCTCTTTTGGAAGTCACCCTGCAGGTAACTCCATCCTCCCCTTCTGCAAACACATCTTCTCTACACCCTCTGTGAGTAAGCCGATTAATTGCTGAGACAGAGGGTGGATTTAAGTTTCTGAAGTGTGTGAGTGGATAGGATTTACTCCAACCCTCCCAGTGTGTGGGACTCACCCCTTTCTTTCCACTGCAGCCAGTTTCTTCCCACACCCTTTCCCCATTCCATGAACCCACTGGGATTTTTTCCCTTGGACTCAAGGATGGTGCTCACGTCCTAGGACTGTTGTAAAACGTCAACGTGTCCTACCCCAGACAACTTCCCCAGCTCCCCTGTGAAGAATGAAGCTATTTTCCAGCAATAAACCCCATCCCCCTGGAAAACCAGGCTCTCCCTGCCTTGGTGCACCTTCTTCCCACAGAGCTGACCATACAGCTGGCTTGATACTCTCTCCAATCCTGAGGCAGGCTAGTTCCAATTTTCCAAAATAACTCTAAAAATCTGCCCTACCTTGAAGATGGGAACTTGCTCCCTACTTGGACAGTCAGTGCTACAAAACAGACTTTTAGGGTTCAGAACCCAATTCTTCAGGAAATCTGGTCACAATTGCTTCCTGTAAAGTGAAACTCAGCATACAACTCCTCAATATTCACGGATGAAGCACTCATTCCAGGCTAGCTTGCTCACCTTAGGAGGAGGACAACAAGGCTTTGCATCTGTAACCCATGTTTTTGCTAAAAGGAAAGTAATACTCCAGTAATAAAGATCAGCTCTACCTTCTCTGGTAAAACAAGACTTACTCATCTGCTGATTCCTCAGAAAACACCAACTTAAATCCACAGGATGTTCAAAAAGAAGGGCAAAAGACTGGGCTGCGGGGGCAGGGGCAGGCACCAGAGTAGAGTGTATTGTACAAACACTGGGGTTAAGGCAGCAGCTTTGCAAGCTGAAGATTAACTCCCAGGGAAACCCCCTCCAGCTTTTGTGGAACACAGGAACAGTGGCAGTTATCCACACCTAAGTCTTCAGGCTCTTCAGGCTGAGCTGGATGTCGGGTTGAGAGCGTCCCCCGCAGCCCCTGCCCCGCTCTGACCGCCGAGCCTACAGCTCGGTCAGGGCTCTCCCTGCTCACAACCCACTGCCTTTCCCTGCACTCTGCCAGGGGAACTGGGCAGCCCAGGGAGGGGGGAGCACAGTCACCAGCCCTGGAGGCGTTCAAGAAATTACTGGAAGTGGCACTCAGTGCTCTCTGGTCCAGCTGACAAGGTGGTGATCGGTCAAAGGATGGATTTGATAATCTCAGGGGTCTTCTCCAACCTCAATGAGTCTGGGAACAGGGAGCAAAAAAAGCCCAAGGGCAGCTGAAGTCAGCAGTAAACTTTCATGGTGGTTGACAGAGCCACCTCAGCTCTTTCAGGTGCCACATTCAGTCTCACGCCCAGAATTACCCAGCTGACAAAAACACTACTTCAGTTCTGCAAGAGCTCAGGCACAGGGGTGGGTCTCCAATTCCCATGAGACTACATTTTTTTCCCCTCCAGGTTCTGGAGCCATTCCACTTGCTGCAAGACACACAGAAGCATGATTACCATTTGAATTTTTTTTTTTTTTGAATTCTTTTTTCAGAAAGCCCATGAACACAGAACAGTGCAACATGTTACAGAGGAGAGCTGCATGGTTCCCTTAGATAAGTGACAGTGGGTAACACAAAGGTGGCAATACATTCATGCATCATCCAGAGCTTCGACCAGAGCCCAACCCTCACAAAATCCAGTATTTCTCACAGTAAATACCAAACTCCTTGCAAGAGAAGTGGGAACAAGCAAGGAATACCAAGAGGCATTTGTAGTACCCAGAGGACAAAGACCAGAAGCTTCTGAGAACACAGATGAGATACTGCAGTGAGGGAACACGAGGTATAGCACATCAACTTGCTGGTAAGGACCCAAGTCCATGGGCAGCCCCCACCAGAAGGTATTTGAGACAAAACCCACTTAAAAAGCCATTCAGAGTAGAAGCACAGGACAAATTGGTAATTCTTCAAGCTAAAGGGTTCCACACTGATGTCTCCACTCTCTTCCATATCCATTTTTTTTTAACTGCAAACAGGATAAGCCCCAACGCTGCAGCTGCAGAGCTGGACAGTAACTTCTCGTGCAACTTGTGTTTATTCCACTCAGAAACCTGAGATTTGGCACACGTGTTTGTAAGCCCTTGAGACTGTACCCTCTGTGGCTCTGGAGATACAAAGCACAGAGCCAGCCAGTGCAAAAATCCTGAGCAAACACTGGGGCATCTGCCTTGCCCAGGGGAGCTGGGCCGTGCCAGGTGCCGGTTCTGCCAGCAGACAGGCTGATGAAAGGAGGCCCAGCTGGCTCCAGGGCAGAGCCCAGCCTGGCTGCAGCAGGGCACCAGTGCCTGCACATCACCCTGGGGGCACTCAGCCTTTGCAGCCCTGCAGGAAGGCGACAGTAAAATGTTACTGCAGGGACATCTTAGGAATGTTATTGAGACCTGCTTTTGTTCACACACACGCCAAGGAAAGGAGGAATGGCCATGCCTTCCCTAACATGCTCTGACAGCATCTCCCTCTCCTTGGAATTCCCTTCAAACATGGCATTGACATAGGAGTTATTTCCTGCTTTGCACTAAAGCCCTAGTCATTTAACACTTGTTATGCAAGTTCCACTCCATGCTGTGCATCAAACAGTAGGATTAATCAACATAGCAACATCTCTCCTCCCCCACAAACAATACAATACATCTTACTCTTTATTAAGTATCAAATTGTCTCCAACATAAATTACATCCAAATTATGTAAGTTTCAAGAAAGTCAGATATTTTATGTACAATATTTGTCTTGAGTCAGATAAACCTTTATCATTTTAACCTCTAACATAAAAAGCAAAACCTACATCAGTACCAAATAAAGCATTAAAAAGGTAACAAATATATAACTTTTTAGAAATGCTCTCAGAACACTAAAGTTAATGACAAAGATTTTATAGTGCAGGAATCTTGGGTTTGTAGCTCTTAGACCATCTCTCTTTCCCTGCGGATGGCACAGCAGAGAATCATACTGAATATCATGCCAATAATCTGTAAAGAAAGCAAACAGGTTGGAAATCAGGAAAGCAAAGCATATTCTTTTATCAGCATGAGGACAAGCACAGCTGCTCTTCCCAGCCCAGAGGGCAAATTCATTCTGTATCTGTATCCTCTATTCTGCAGTACCTGCCCTTCCACCCCCAAAGTTCATTCTGTTCTTGTGAATCCCCCTCACCTCACTATCTGAAAATAGATCAGCTCTAAACCACTGCCATATCTCCTAAGAAATCTGTGACCATCCCACCATATTTGCATCCATCTTCTCCAGAGCAGTCAAACACAAAAGCATAAGTTTCCTTAGTAGCACTGTTATTTCAGTTCTCTAGCAGAGCCTTCAATTGTTATAAATGAAAGAAAAGCAACAATACACAAGAGATATCAGGATAAAGAACCCAAGAGATACCAGGATGAAGAGGTGGGCCAGCAACATGACCAGCACATCTTCACTCTCTATATACACACACCACTGATACGATTTCACCACTGCTAAAGCTACAAGGAGACAGATCCTAATCCAAAGTAGAAGCAGGGATCTCAGACATCCCAGCCTCTGCACTGCCTCAGGGCCCCGCAGCACACACCCTGATCCTGCTGGGGCTCGTCCTTGGTGGAATGGCCTTGTGGGCTGCTGTGCCAGGCACTGCTCTAAGTATCCTCTGAGCACACAGCATCCCTCTAGATAATCTGGGAACTCACCATCATCACAGCAATGCAAAGGCCAACTGCTCCAATCACATTGAATTTTGATTTGAAGACCTCGTCGATGGCTTCAGGGCAGGACTGGAAAGGAACAGGCCGTTCATTAGTGTTTCTCACACACAAAAGGTTAGTGTCTGCTTCGAGCTCCAGCCTGCTTGCACTGCAGAAAGCTTTCTCTTGAAAGCTGCTTTGATCTGGCCTTACTTTCACGTCCTTAAACAGAGCCAGGGATGTTCCGACACAAGAGCTGGTGCAGAAGTTTAAATCTACTCTTCGAGACTCTAAACCCCTTTACAGCACCTTGGCTACAGCAGGATTCCCTTCTCAACACCTACAGTTTATCAGGATCAACAGAAGTTGTACCATGCTTGGCTTGTTACTAATGGCTGTCAACACTTAAGCTGCTGCATATTGCTCATCCCTTCTCAAAACAGATCTGAAGCCACTGTGGATATTTCCAGTTGCTACTGTAATTTTGCAGACACCTTATGGACCCACACTGCATGGGAATGGCAGGATATCCCGGGCTGCATGCATCCCTGGAACGGGCAGATTCCCAGAGGGGCCAGTTTGACGCTGCCAGGACAATGAATTACCATTGCAACAACAACAACGAAAGAAAAACCAGCCAAAAAACCACAACTCACAAACAAAACACAAGACAAAAAATGAACAAAAACCAACGAACAAAAACCCCAAACCAAAACAATCAACCAAAAAAAACACACACAAAAAAATAAGTACAGTCCCTTCCCCAGAAAAGGCATGTGGTAGCCAATAAAATACTTTTACAGAAGTATAAATATTTAAGAGCCTGGTAGCTGGTCAAAGTCTCATCCCAGCTCCTGTCCTACTTGTTCCAGCAGCAAACTACAGCAAGCTGCTGAAAGCCACATTTTTTTTTCTGTTGTTATTCCTTATCCAGCCCAGAAAAAAAGACTGAACCAAGGATGAAAGGGATATACTGGCAAGGATGAATCAGTTCAATCAGAATACCAACACAGCGCTGCTTCTTAGAGGCAACACAAATCAGCCACTCCATTCCATCCCTTTGATCTCAGCCTATCCACTGTTTTCCTGCAGTTGGGACTGGGCCATAAACATATCACGAGATGGAGTAAACAGATGAATTAAAACACACAGCAGAATAAAAGCAAATAGTAAGAGCTGCATGCTGTCCCAGCTGCTCCCATACACTCTTAACTCGTCACAGGCTGCGTGGGCAGGACTAAACATACAGGTGTGACTACAGACTGAAGGTCTCACGTGGTCAGGAATGTCAAGTTGTCACAAGTAAAAAAAAAAAATTAAATTAAGTCATTAATGGAATTCCATTAAGAGCCCTATTTTCTATGGCAAGACTCACACAGACTGTCTTGGAGCGTGAAGCAAGGCAGTTGTAAGAAAACTAACCCCTCTTCCTCTTTAAGAGCTACACAAGTTGCCTCTCCTCTTATCTGTGGCTCACAGGCAATATTCCAACAGGGAAACCTGATGCAGAGAACTGCCTTCACAGCGACAAACTCATCTTAACAGGCTGCCAGTGTATTAATCCCCTTCTCCTTGTTAAAACTTCAAGTGTCCCTAACCACGAGGGGAGGTGACACCCCCGGGAAGCACCAGGAAGGTGCTGTGGCAACAGGAGCAGTGAGGGGAACAGAGCTCTCTCACATTATGGGTTCATTTTAGACAGTTTTGATCTTTCCCAGTCCAGCCCATCGGCCTGTGACACACAGACTGCACATTTCCTGCTGACCCCGGGTGTTCTTTCCACAGCAACAGCAATAAACAGACTGATTACAGACACAGATCGGCAAGCAAGTGTGACATGTGAATTTTCCCCAGCCTGGAAGGGTTTACTCAGAAGCGTGTTTCTCATTCTACTCCTCGGGCAGAGCTGGTGGTGAATTAAGTCATGCTTTACCTTGACAGTGATTGACTCAGCCAGTGTCTTCTTCGGACAGGTTTCCATGAACAGCTGCTCGATACTTCCAGTAAGGCCACAGCAGTTCAGCTACAAGACAAGATAGGAAAAGACAGCCAGGTTAAAAAATCCTTATTTTTGCTCGGTATCTGGTAAAAAAGGAGAAATAAATTAGATTAGTTTTTATTACAGACCTTAGCAAAGTTGAAGTCCAGTCAACGTGACTGCTATAAAACCTAATTTTAAGAAGTCTTTATTATGTTAAAGAGCAAGGTTCTGAAAAGAAGAGAGCTAGATCTCATTAAGTACACACACATTTAGTGACAGCTTGTACTCCTTACAGGCACAGAGATGGACTCCTCACAGATATGCAGGGTATGCATTCTAGGGTGTCTCTAGCTCAGTATCACAGATTAGGTCTCCCAGCCTACTTCTGAGCTTTATTAAAATAAGAACTACTTCTAGGCACTTCAGAGGGACATACTGAATTCACCAATACTACACAAAGCCATCTTCTCTGCAATTTGTTACTAGTAATGTTTTGGTTTCTTCTAGTTAGTAAGGTACTTGACTTGCACAGGGCAGTGGATGACACGGAGAACAGAGTGAAGAAGCTGCATTACTGTCTAGTTCAATTACCACCATGTACTTACAGCGAGCTGAAATGCTGTCAGGGTCTCCTTGGCACCTGGTTGATTTCTCTTCTTATAGGTGTCCATGTAGAACTCCTTCAACTCGTCAGTAATCTACAGGACAGCAAAGAGTTGTGGTTTATGACTGTCTCACCTTAATATTATTATGGCAAACTTACAGTGAGCAAGTCAGCCAACAAGAATTCAGCAGCCCACCCTGTGCAGAAACACTGAGCCCTTTGCTGGCCCTGGCTCCTGTCTGGTAAAGCTCCCCTGAGAGCCCATTTAATTTCTCAGCTCAGCCAGGTTCTGCCTGGAGGGCACCTCTAGCAGGCAACAGCCTCTTGGATCCTGGCTTTCCTGCTGCAGCATCATTTAGATATTAGATTTCTCATGTTGTTCTGTTTGAATCAGTCTTCTTCCTCTCCCCAAAACTCCCTGGGTAACAAGAATTTCACTCATACTGGTATAGATGTCAGTAGACTGCAAACTGTGGGCACATTCACAGACTCATGGAATATTTTGGGGTCAGAAGGGAGCTCTGAAGATCACCTAGTCCAGCCCCCCTGCTGGCAGGGGCACCCCTCACTAGTCCTGGTTGCTCAGCATCCACGTCCAACCTGACTTGCAACTCTTCAGGGGATGGGGCAGCCACAGCTGCTCTGGGAAACCCACTCCAGCATCCCACCACTCCAGCTTTAAAGAGCAACCTACCTTTTCTTTATTTGAAAATCCCCAGATTCCAGCAG
The DNA here is from genome assembly GCA_036023395.1 of Myiotriccus ornatus. Taxonomy (NCBI): domain Eukaryota; kingdom Metazoa; phylum Chordata; class Aves; order Passeriformes; family Tyrannidae; genus Myiotriccus; species Myiotriccus ornatus. The sequence goes on from JAYRBT010000042.1 coordinate 55,119,318, forward strand.
CAATTTCGAGGGCAAAAATCACGAAAAGGAAGAAGAAGAACTAGAAAAAAAAGAAAGAGCACATTGTTAATGAAGACCACAGCACCACAAAACAGCATCACACACATTTACTGCAAGTTTGTCCAGTCCTGGGGGAACTGTCACTTGGTGTTCACCCAGCTGGAGTTCTGGAACATGGTAAAACTAGGAAAGAGGACACACTGCACTGGCTCAGCACTTCTTCCCAGGAGCGTCAGAAAGCCTAGGAGTGCTCTCCCAGCACAAGTCCTGCTTTTTGATCAGCGTTAATTAAAGCCAATCATCTGTTAACTCAGACTTTGAAGTTGCCCAAGTCACTCAGACACATCACAACAGCTGACACCACTTCTTTTCCCTGGTTTGTCACTCCTATTGCTTTAGGAGTCATTACTTAATCCCTCGCTTGCCACCAACTCCCTCAGAGTTTATGGTCACTTTGCTGTGTATCCCATAAAACAGAAATAAATGGGTTCTCTGTCTTTAATTGACTACCAGGTCCAAAACACCACTACCATTTAAAACACTCAGAATTACAAAGGGCTAGAGGCATCATTTTGCAAGAAATACTCAAATTTAAGTTCTTCCACAACACAGAAGGGGAATTGTTCTTTCACCGGCTATAGTAGCAGTCTTTTATTAACCAAGTCTTCTGGTTATTTGGATGAGTAGTTCTGCAAGTGTACAGATGTGCATGAGCCCAGTAAGCTCAACTGGCCCCTCCAGTCTGAAAACAATGAGGTTGCTCTCCAATAATTGGCTTGCAGAGCAGTTGTCAACCAGAAGAGCTCATCCTGTGATTAGGAACAGTGGAGGCTTGTTGTTTCAAGGATCAAATACCACAGTTCTAGTCTCAAAGATTAAAGATTGCACAACCTTCAGGGTCCAGGATAAACTGTCTAGTAAACTGCATTACTCTTATCAACACTTTTGTTCTGTGTTTACAACACTGCCAGTCTTGACACACTCAGCCTCTCGATTCAAACACAGCATGAACATTTGGGTTTAGGGCCAGAAATTAAAAACCGTATTTAACATTTTTCCATTATGGAGGTGACCACGAGTTTAAACACTGCAGAGCCAAAACAATCACGATCTGCTGCCTTTTAACTGCACCATAATATTTTCCTTCCCTCTCCCACCATGCTGCTAAAATTTTAGGCACTACTCTGAACACTTACCAGGCCAAGCATACACTGAGATTCCTGTGATGCACCACAGCATCCCAAGAAACCAACCAGCATCATGAGTGCCCCAGCTCCAATAAGGATGTAAACACCTAGGGAGGAGGAGAACAGAAACATATATATGGACTAGTTGAGACCTCAGCAGCAAGGCATGAAATCAGCTGCTCCACAAATAGCATTTGTAGCTTTTGCCAAGTTTAAGTTTCTTTACTGAGGTGTTCCAAGAAAAGAAAAGAAAAAAAAAAAAAAAAGCCTGTGCTTAATTTTCAAAGCAAACATCTCATAACTTGCGGGGGAAATATACTGATACATAAAACCTTCAACTTGCAATAATTAATATGTACCACTACTGCAGTTTCATGAGTTTCAGAAAATGGGCAAAGTAAAGACATGTAAAACAAGCTACAAGACATTTTTTAAAACTGGCTCAGAGTCAGGGTTACCAACTTTTCTTCAGGTGAAGGTTTGTTGCAGTTAGAGCTGGAATAGTGATTTATCAACAACGGAGCTCTTGAAGCAGATACCTCCTCAAACTGTTAACAAGTGTTGGAGCTTGTAAAATATTCTGCCCACAATTTAAGTACTGAGTGTGTTGGAGCAGAGAAAGCAAACACTTCTGGGCTAAGAGACTCCATTTAGGCCCAACCCTGTGGCTCCTGAACTTGGGAACTGCCAGTCTAAGCATCGCAGCTGAGAGCTGGTGAGAGCAGCAAGATGTAGTGAGGACAACTCCCAAAGGATGGCAAGAAAGTACTGCTGTGGTGGTGAAACATCAAAGACTCAGCACAACACGTAGAATGGGTATGGCATGTCTGTCAATATGGACAAAAATACAGTTCAGAGGCCCAGTTAATACTATCTAAAGAAAGCCAGATGTAAGCATGTGCAAGTGATATATTCTATACGCAAAGCAATAAGATCAGCTGCCAAAATAAATATCTACTTGGTAAAGCATATGTAAGGGATTAAACCTGACCCTTCTTATCAGCAGGAAATTCCTACACTGATTTTTTTTATTTACCCCAGCTTAAACTTTCTAATTGAAAAATTAAAATAGGAGTCCATCAGTACCTCTTATTTCAGTTTATTTTCAGGTATATAGAGAGCCTTTGAGGTAACCTGCCTTGGTACTGGGTGCAAAATGACAGATTCTTCTCGTTTCCTATTGGAAACTGCAGTCAGTAACTACTCCCAGAAAATTAAGTTAGAAGAGCAGTTCCTATTAAGCTTCTTTTTAAAACTCAGTTTAACCTACAGAGATTTCAAGTAGGTTTCACTGGCTGCATTCAAGCAGTAGCTCAGAGTATCACATCATAAAACTTTTATGTTTCAGGAGGCGAAAGAGTTGTTTTAGACTACCCAAAATAAGACTAGTTAAATATTTAGCTCAACAGCCAAGTTTAGATTTCTGTTCCCTTTCCAAGATCCAGCCAAAAGCATCTGGAAACCTTCCTGGCAGCAGCAAGAACCACCCAGTTTGCTATGATGCCATCGTATCAAGGGCAAAAATACAAGTTTTCTCACAGATAAGCTTAAGAGGCTGCACAAGCTTAACTCCAACAAGCCTAACTCACCATTCCTACCAGTGCTCCCTCGCAGGCACAGCCCACCCTGGTACTGTGAGGCTGCAACACAAGTTGCACCTTCATGCAGGTCTTCACTGACCCTTCAGGCACCAGTTTGGGTGTTGTCTGTACCCTTTCAGTCTGAAGCCACTGCCCCTCGTCCTGTCACTCCAGGCCCTTGGAAATGGTCTCTCCATCTTTCCTGTGGGCTCCCTTCAGGAACTGGAAGGCCACAATCAGGTCAACCCCAAAGCCTTTTGTTTTCCAGCAGAACAATCCAAATTCCCTCAGCTATGTCAAAATCAGAGCTCATATAAAATCCAACTCAGTTAGGAACATCTATGACACCAGCGTAACAAACTGAAAATGTTTGTGTCCCTTAACTGCCGTCAGAATATGTCAAGGAGTAACTTCCACCTGGGCTAGCTGAAGCTACACTGATCCAGGTTGGCTGGAACAGTTGCTCATACAGACCACAGTGCTTGTGCATCCTTCCCATTCTGTTCAGCATAAACTAGCAGACATGGACTTTTAAGAGTTGTACATATGCTCCTGAGAGAAGACGCAGAGTTGTGGGTTTGGGTACCTTAGGTTGGCCACTTTGGAAAAAAAAAATAGTTATTGACACCATCTGTGGTTACTCATCTAGTTTGGTGGGAAACTGCTGACTCAAGTTGTGAGGGGCATCGTGAAGAGACACACCAGGAGCCCCTGGGATTACAAAATGCTTAGCAACAGCAACCAAAGAGGAACTGCAGGATTTAAGATGGGAAAAGAGACAAAGAGCCAAGAAGCAACTCGAGTGACAGCGCTGCCGTTTGCACCAGAGCTCCCAAGGGCCCCAGCACCAGCCAGGGGAAGCTGCTCTCTGCCCCTCCGAGGCTGTGTAGGGCTGCTTTGTCGTCTTCACCCTTGAGGAAGACAAAGGCTTCCCAGCAGTGTGGCCATCATCAGTGTGATCTGTCCCAGCTCACCTGTGTAAAACGTCGTCTGGTTGGATTCCAGCTCAAAGACGCTTTTGGTCTGTGAATCAAAGTGAAGCCATAGTCCAACTGCAAGAACTGCTGTCCCTGCCAGCTGTAAGAACAAGGAAGCCTTGTTAAATAACACCAATTAATACATTCACCCTTACATTAGCAGCAACATCAGAAGCAGACACAGGATACAGCTTTTATTTAAAGAGCTGGTGACAAAGGACCAGCATAAAAGGATGGGGACACCAAAACATGAACAAACTTCACTCCAGACAGGAGGCACCTTGTTGACAGATGCTTTACATAATACAAAGTCCAATGCCACAGGAGAACAAAGCCATTTTTGTTCCTTACTGAAAATATCCAAGGTTTAGCCAAGTGTCAGTATTTCCACTGACCCCTCCACCCATTGTTTCATTCTGTGTGACTGCAATGACATTGCATGGCTTAGTGATCTTAGAGTCTTCACACTGAAGGACAAGTGTATCACAAGGAGAAGTGCCTTGTGAGGCCAGCCAGAAGTTTTAGTGCATTAAAAAGACTGTTAGGAATTCAGTGTGGCATAGAAGGGAGTTCAGAAAGAGTGCCCTTCCTTGCAAAACACGATAAAACCAAGCCATTAAGTCACCACCCTGAGAGGAAGAAGATATTGGCTGCTGAAGCAGCAACATTGCTGATGCACAGCAATACAATCTAATTTTAGGTAATATTTAAGTTTTATTTCATTATTATCTCTGCTGTGTGCCTCCAGATTCCTCTTAACATTGGTGCCTGTGTCTGCAGCAAGTCATTCTGTGAATAAATTAGCTTTTGGATGAAACATCCTGCAGAAGGCATCAGAAGGGTGTTGCAAGAGAGAATTGCACTCTGGTGAGGCAAACACTAACAGCTTACTGTGAAGAGACCGAATCCTCCCTTGAAAAGAAAAAAAAGGGGTTGTCTTCTCATGTAAAAAAAAAAATCCAGGACGAACTAGAAAGCTGGAAAGTGTGCTTCTCAGCTCTTCCTTTAAGGGCCACTTAACTATCAAAAAAAAAACCCTCTACAGAAGTGAGATGAGGACAGAGATCCCAAACGTTGCAGGGGGCATAAAAAATTTAAACTGAAAAGTGAGCAGTAAGTTCATAAATTCTGGTGCTTCGGTCAGGCAAAGAATGCATGAAAAACAAAAAAAAAAAAAACCAAAAAAATGATAAAGCCTTATCTCTGATAAGAAGTCCCTTCTAGAAGGAAACAACATTCTTGATTTGCCTCCAAGAAACTGGAAAGCATTTATTAATGTCAGGTTTCAGTGGGAATATGGACAGCATTCCCACGGAGAACATGGGTGGATACATCCCTTCCACACCAAGCCCACTGGTGCCTCCCCTAACTCCGAGGTGTGCTCTTCAAAAACAGGGACAGCTCTGAAGATTCACACAGGGCAGAGGATGGAGCTCCGAGAGGGTTTAAGGGCAGGGATATCCCTTGTTTCTCAGCAGAAAACATCCCAGCTGGAGCGCAAAGGATTCAGGTATCAGCAAAGGAAAGCAGCAGGCCAGCAGTGCCAGGAAAACCGGCATTTCTGGTATGGCAGGCACCCGAGTCCCAAGCCTGCCTCAAAGAGGAGCTGCAGGGAAAACAGATCCACAGCACACAGAGAGCCAAACCCGAGTGGAGATTGCCAGACCGACGCAAAAGGCACTGCGTTGGTGTCAGAGGTGCCTGCTCACCAAGGCAGAGAAAAGGACTACAACTAAAACCCAGGGCTGCTCCCCCAGCAGACCTTTAAGGCCAGAGTATTCAAATTGTGAAGAAACTTTAAGCCATACCACAATCACACAGATAATCTTAAAACTGCAAGCAAAGGAGAAGGCTCAGTTGATCACCCCCTCAGAAACAAACTGGTTGGTTCACATTAGAGATGGTGCACCCAGCACAGCTCCTTTCAAAAAACCAGAACTTCACCCTCCCTCACCACCACCCAGAGTTAAGTGCTGGCATGTTTTCTCCTTGGAAGAGCAGTCACTCTCTGCAAAAGGTTAAGAAGATGCCAAAGAGGCAAGAGACTCAAGGGATCACAGAACAGTGATAACACAATGCCGGTGAACTACTCCACAGCACTGAAAAAACTGGTAACATTAAAGTGGTAATTCTCTCCGTGTTGGACTAGAAATAAAATGCAGCTCCTTCTTTCAAGAATAAGCAACTTTTTGTCCCAGTTCCTTAAGGAAAGCAGACTTGTGTTCTCAAGTTTGTCCTCTTTCTACCCACACTGACCACTGAAGTAAAAAAGGCAGTTTTAAAGCAGAAGGCAAGTAACTCGAAGCTTCAAGTTTCCATCAAAACAAGGAGAAACCAAGGACACACCAACACCAGCCTCTGAGGAAGAGGCAGGCACAGCCCTGCGGGCACTTGGCAGAACCTCTGACCACTGTGGCACAGCAGAGGCTGATGCACAGGCACTCGTGTGCTCACCAGTGCTGTGCCACCAGGTTTGGCAGCCGTGTTCTTCCTCCCTGGGAAAGGGGTGCAAGCCCCCTCCCCTCAGCTGCATGGCAGCAGATCCCCTGCAAACCCAGCTGTTGGGGCTTTTTTGGAAACCCAAGCGTTTTCCCATCTAGCAGACCTGTTTTGTCACAGGAGCCGAGCAACAGGGAGTGTTTCTAAGTAGGTCTATCCTGCGCTGGAAAAGAAATTTAGCAGAGAAAGAACAGCAACTGAAGTTGGTCTCTTTAGTTTTGCACGCACAAAGTTAGGAGCAGGTTTGTGTGCTTATCAGACATGCAAGGTAGCATGTTTCTGTGGTGACAATTATGGCAAAAAGGAGCTTAGAAGAAAGGCTGGGTTTGTTCTGGTTTTGAGTTTTTTTGATTTTTGTTTGGTTTTTTGTTTGTTTTTGTTTTTTGTTTTGTTTTCTCTAATCTGATCAAAAGGTGAAGTTCAAGGGGTACTACTCAATCCCCGTATTGGAAAGTTTGTGGCAGGGATTTTCCAGCAACACCACGCTAACTGACATCTCCTGCTCAAGCTGATGAGCCTTCCTTGCTTTTCCCCGACCACTACTCACAGCTCCCAGCTCAGTTCTCCACTTGCCCATACACGTGCTAAAAAAAAGGACAGAACTACCTGGTCCTTCCTCTCCAATCCTATGGAGGTTTCTTGGTTTTTTGTTTCTGTTTGTGTTTTTTTTTTTTAAATCACATGCAAACATGCTCCCCTTGTGTCAAAAGCTCGCTCCTGCACACTTCTTTCTGCCCGCTGCAACAGGAAAAACAGCTTTTTTTTTTTTGGTCTGCCTTCCTATCTTACACAGCCCTGCTGTGAAAGAATTCCCTCCTCCCATCCCACACCAACAGGCGCCTTCTCCAAAGTCAGCCCTTTCCATTGCTCTGCTCTCCCCCTTCACAAGGACATGATTTTCCCTCTGGTGTATCTAAGGGTGTGTCCCGGTGTTTAGCTCTGCTTTCCTTTAGTTTTCCATGTGCCAGGAGATAACTGACAAAGGACCACAGTCAGGACACGCTTGAGATGAGGAACAACCTGTCCATCCTGGAGGCAGGAGCCACACGGAACACCCTGCCTTCCTCCCCTCACCACCCCTGCCTAACTTGAGCGTGAACTTGACTGTTCCTCAGCCCTGAACACTATCAAGCAATTCCCACTGCATTCCACCCCTCCCTCCCTCCCCAACACCTGAGTTTTCACAGACATGGTTTCCCAGCAGAAGGCTTGCACAGGGAGTAATTAGATTTAATCACGCTGGCGTAAACACGGGTTAAAAACTTGAGCTTTTCAAAACAGAAACTCCAATTTTGTTAACATATCCCACAGCAGTGCGTGACACTATTTTGGGAAGCTGGAAAGTTTCTTTTGGATTTAACCGCTATTTTGCAAGAACCATTTTGTTTAATCCCTTCTCACCTTGACCCATCCCCGAGAAGGAACAATCCCCCAGACAAGTACCCCACTTGCTACAGACACCTTACAGCATCTTATCTTTCCACAGGGGGAACCACCTCTCCAGCCCTTCCTCCACTTCCACAGGGTGGAGACATGGACAGGGACGCAATGAGACACTGCAAGAACTCCAGATAGGCGGCTCAAAGCCTGTAGAAAAACCTTTTGTACGTGAAACTATGGGTTTTGCTACTTCAGCACATTCAGGCCAACCCTACCTACAACCTGAACCAAGCTCACTGCATTACCTGCAGCAGAAGGGAAGCGACTGTGTGGAAATACAGAAGTCAGTCAAAGATGAACACTACATTCACTGCTGTCAGCTCAGCATTGCATCCAACAGATGCAATCGCTTGCTGATTCTTTTTTTCTGCAAACAGGAAGGTATGTCAGGCTCTACACGACTGCTCCTTACACAGGTTTTCCCCAGGGTGTGCCAAGAGCACACTGAGAAAGCCACCATCATCACTTCACAGGCACTTTAACTGAAAGTTAAAGATTTTACTCTGCATAAGATGGAAAACCAACTCCTTTCTCACCGTGTAAAGACTGAGCTAACGAAGCCAGGACCAGACCTGCGACACGGCAAAGCACAAACACACTGAGAACACTGAGTAGTAATGAACTGTACGTTTCTGTTCTGTTACTTGCTGGTACTCTATAAACAAAACCCCATAAACAGTAAGTACAGATGAGGCTCATCATCACTCTCATCCCTCAATTACAGGATTAGTGTTATCCACAACAGCACAGGTTTTCAAACTTCTGGCAAGCGGAAAAGAAAAAAAAGGCTTCCCTAACAGATGTGCAATAAGTGCTTGCAGTTACACAAGAAACTGCAGCTATTTTCAAACTTCTTCGGTGAAAAAGGATAGGAAAGGAAGTATTTTCTTTCTGCTTAGCTAGTTTCAAGAATGTTGTGGCCTGTGTTAATGCCACAGCATTTATGGCAATAAAATGGTGCTCCAGTACAGTAGGAGCAGCATTACAGAATTCCTGAACCACTGCCAAGACTACTGCCCATTTCATACAAGTTCCTATTCAGAAGCCAGTCTACTACATTTGCAATTTGAATTGCAAATACAAGCTAGGTCTGCTAGAACTCTAAGGACAAGTAGATTCACATCAGGTTTCTCAAGGGAACACAGTCCAACTCAGTCCTGACTTCACAGCACTTTACTGGAGTCAAAACACACTGAACTGAGCCCCAGCAGCATTTTGATTCACACTAAATCAGCTGATTGCAGAAAGCTAAAGTAACTAATTTCTGTCCCTCCTGTGTGTGCCCGCACATACGAACACAAAGATACATACGTGTATTTCCCTGTCCATCCTGCAAGTCCTCTGCTCCACTGGAGCAGGAAAGACCCTCTGAATTGCGACCAGTTGCGATCACAGCTTAGAACGAAGTCACAGGTATCTTCTAGTTACAGAAAGAAAAGATCTCTCCGGGCCCAATTTGGCTCATCTTTCTTTAGCAGGCATTACCACGGACGAATGCATTTGCTCCTAAAACGCAGAACACTCCGGAGAGGGGGGAGCCAGGACGAGGCAGTTGCCCAACAGTGTAAAGCAAGCAAATGACCTGCTTGAAACCTCAACCCGAACTCCGACTGCGTGCTACGGCACTTCTGTGCCTAAAACACATTTCGTTGTAAATACTGGCAGCAGATGCCTCTGTACGCCACAAAACTCACCAGGGGAAGCCCCAGCACTTAAGTTTAAAGATGCAAGCCCTTGCTTTTTGCTCAGCAGCAATGGGAGAACACGCAGCCGCCTGCCTGGCATGCGCCAAGCTCCTCAGGAGCCCCCGGTTTTCCTCGGAAAAGGCTCTGCCACCCGGGCCAACAAGCCCGAGAGAACCCCGGGAGTTAAGGGTGCTCAGCTAGAGGCAGGCAGTGTTGCACAACTCCAGCTAACCAAGCACTGCTCACACTAAGGCTGTTCAAAGCCAGCTTTGCTAAGACCACTCCACTCACTGCTTGGGGTTTAACGTGTTGTTTCCATTGACTTCTTGCCAAGCTCAAACCAGCCTGGTGGGAAAGGAAAAAAAAAAAGTCTTTAGAGTTAAGTATCAGCTTGGTCACCTCCCTCCTCCACCCCAAACAAACTTCTAAAGACCTGAACTGGTACAAGCTTCCTTACAGGGATTCCAGGGCCAGCACCAGCCGTGCCAAGGCAGCGGAGCTGTTTGCAAACCCGGCTGGGACAACACCAGCAAGGAGCCTGGTGCCTGCAGCAACACTTGATCCGAAGGGGAAAACACGGCCAGCCCTCCTTCCCACCCCTCGAGAGGGGTCTGAATCACCCAACTTAACTGAGCTATTCAAACACAACAGTAAAAGCCATTCTCTACAAGTGCTCGATCCGACTCCAGAAGCACTTGTAGCAAAGTCCACCCACCTTCCACTCAGGCCACAGGTAAGACTTCAACCCAAGCTCTGAAGTCCCCCAAGTTTCACAGAACACCATGGTAGTGTCCAGCCTTGCCAGCTGGAGAAAGGCCATCAGATGAGTTACCACCAGAACCGAGCACATCCTACAGGGTGCTCCTCCAAAAAGCTTATTAGAACAGGGCAGACAGTGGCATTTCCCAGGACTAACCTCCTGGTTTACCAGTTGAGCACTTCAAGGCTGTGCACCTTGAAAGAAGAAAAATTAATGAAAGGCATCCCTTCACCTATCTACTTCCACAGCACCTGCTGGGGAGAAAATACCACTGCTGTTCCCACAGTCAAAAAACTTTTCTTCCAAAAGTGTCCTCTTTATAGGTTTAATACACCCCAGTTCTTGCTCACTGGCTCTTCCAGTGCAGTCAGGCCCCATCTATTACCTGGACAACCAGGATCCTACAGATGTCTAGCACATCCCCCTCATCTGTTCCAGGCTGAAAAATCCCAGTTGACTTCCAGCTTCTGATGGCAGAAACCCTTCTCTTCCTCTCCCAAACATCACCAAGCTCCACTGTGATCCTCTCAAGGTAGGTAGAAGACCAGAGCAGCTCACAGGACACCAGCATGCCATGGATTCGTGCAGCTTTAGGCCAATCTTCCCTCTTCTCTGGGATCTTCACTTCTGAAGCTGGTTTTGCTGTGCTGGTGCTGAGCCGGTGCTTTTGTGAAGCTATCACAGATCCTTTTCTCCCAAGACTTCATTGCTCTGTGGCAGCATCTGCCCTTAAACCATCTAGTTGGTAACTCTAGGCTGCTTCTTTTTGAAGAATCTTCTCTGCCTATTCCAGATGCACCAATGTGTGCCACTTTTCATGTATCCCAGAACAGCATAAAGCAAAAACCCAGCATCCAAAAAATTCACTGCACTCCAGCCCTTCAGCACTGAGATGGATGGTGAGCTGGGGGGGGAAGGGGTTACCCAATTGCAATGCATTTATAATTCTGAAGTAACTCTTGTGTGACCCTGGAGAGTTGGTAACCAGCATTTGCTGCTGTTTCTCCTCCTCTGCCTCAAGAAGTCATTTCAAGCCTGTGCAGGACTCAGGGTCAAAAAGACACATTATGGCACTGAACTTCAAGATCCTCCCCAGTAGAATGAAGTCCTGCAGAACACACTCAGACCTACTACTGTCTGTCCTTAAGGACTCCCTGGGAAGCTCCCTAGTCCTAGTATGTCTGAAGAGGGGTTATTACCTGGGTTTACTTTTGTAATTATTCCTAAACCTTTCCTCTGGCTAACTTTATTGTGCTTTTGCATTTGACCCACCAGCATTTAAGAACCTTTATTTCCTTCCTTTCAATACAGCTTCAAACTTCGGCAGTTCCTCAATTTTTGTTTTAATAACCCCCTATATCAAGCCTTTATGCTTCCTCTCACCCTCCCTCAAGCCTCTGACGGATGCAAACATGTGCCACCCAACACGCCATCCACAATCACCTGCAGGTTTGCTGCAGAGCTTTGAAATCCCTCACCTGTCCTTTGGAGGCAACTTGTTTTTTAGGAGTGAGCAGAGAACTGCACTCTGGTACCACTACACTTCTGCTCAATTTACTACCATTACTCCACAGACTTTTCACATCTCCAATACTCCAGGAAACATTAAAAGCCGTCTTTCTTATTAGGGTGGTTCCTTCCCTCTAGTGCTGCCAGCCCCAGGACACCTCTCCCCGTGTGCTGTTCACTGAAGCCTGACAGGCCTGACACTGCTACTTTATTCTTCCACAGGGGACACCATGCTCTAAACCAACACTTCAACGCTTTTGGCAGGGCACAATGACAAATGGTGACTCCCAAGAGCCAAGGACTACTCCAGCTGGTCAAACACACACCTACCTCTGGGCTAACCCAAGCTGTTTGAATTCTACTGCCTCTTGCAGCTTCCAGACACTTGCTGGGATATTCAAGATGGATTAATCTCCCTTTAGTTTTGTGGTTTTTTCTTACTCTTCTCTGTCCCACATTCTACCTGGGTTCTGCCAGCTCCACCTCGTTAACAGGTCAATCCTGCATCCATGCTTACTGAGCACTCAAAGGTGCAAGTAAAACTTCAGAGCTTTATTACCACGAGGCTCCCAAGCAACAGGCACCTCCTGAGCTAAAAAAACCCCCCTATGCTCTTTATTCTCAGCCCTGGGCCCCAGAGACCAAGGTGGTGATGCTCACGTCAAGGGCTTCTTTGCAGCAACAACAAGCACTTTTGTTCTATAAAATAGTTTGTACAAACTCTGTAGCTCTAAAAACAAACGAACAAACCAAAACCCAACCACAAAGCAAACACTGCTGTTTCAAAATAAGGTTTAGAAACTCACCGACCCAGAGGTCTCAGCCAGTGCTTTGTTTGGCTTTTTCTTCTCATCAGCTACAACCCTCCAAACGGGACACCCTCGCTCACTCTCCTGGTGAGTCTCGGGTGGCAATACTTTCTCTCCTGTGCCAACCGCTTCTGCACAACTTCCCTCTCCGTTTTCTCAGCTTTGCTGAAACCCACGCTTAAAGTTGAGACATCGCGAGCCTTTTATCCCTTTACCATTGTGTCTTCCACTCATCCCACGTGCAATGCCGTAAAACGGGCTCCGAAAGTGGCTTCTTTCCGCAGCTCCAAAACTTAATTCCTCCACAGAGGAGGGTCACACGCGCACTCCTCCACTGCGGCAAAAAGCCCAAGGAAAAACCTGTGTGCTGAACCTCGCACTCCACACCTATCCATCGGGCACACAGAGGCAGCCGTGCTGCGCTGCCTCGGTGCTTTTCCACGGAGCAGGCAACGCCAAATGTGAGATGCCCACGCCCCGAGAGCTCGGGGACGGCCACGACCTCTCAGCTCAGCCGCGCTTCGTGAGGCTGCCCGGCGAACTGGAGACAGGCAGGGCAAGGGACAGCCGGGAACCACAGAACACGGGCTCACCCTGTGCTGGCGGCTGCGCTCCGACAGATTAGGACGAGCTCGGGGCTCCCTCTGCGAAGGGAAGCCGCGAAGGTTTCGACCGAGGCTCCCACCAGGAGTTCACACACGCGGGACAACCACGAACAGCTCACGCCGGGCACAGCCCCGGGCACCGGGCACGCCACCGAGCAGCAGGACTTGCGTGGATTCTCTGGGAGAGGGACGTACCTCCCCATCCCTCCAGCACCGACAGCGGCGCTGCCCGCACCCCCAGCACCCCCTCCCCGCCCGGCAGGACACACGGACCGCGCCGGGATAACCGCGGTCCGACGGGGAATAAAACCCCCATAAATAAAGGGGGGAAACACCCGGGCACCCGCGCCTCTCCTGCGGGGCGGCGGAAAGTAGGGAGAACGGCAAAACCACGCAAGAAAAAAACCACGCAAAACACCGCGGGGCAGCGGGGCGGCCCCCGGAGCCTCACCCAGAAGATGAAGTTGAAGCCGAAGAGCAGGTACTTGATGCACTTGGTGCCTCCTTTCACGGGCATGGCGGCGGCTCCTGCAGGCGCGGCCGGGGCGAGGCTGGCGGGTCCCGGCGCCGCTCCTTAAATGCGGCCGTGCCCCGGATCCCGCGGGGATTGCTCTCCGCCCGCCCCCGGGGCCGCCCCGCACCTGCCGCCCGCCCCGCACCGGGGAGCGCGGCCCTGGCACGGGGAGTGGTTCCAGGGAGCCGTGGAACGCCCCGAGCTGGAAGGGACCCGCAAGGATCGCCCGAGTCCCGACTGCCGGCCCCGCGCGGCGCAGCGCCCGCAATCCCACCGCGTGTGCCTGGGAGCGCTCCCGCTGCCCCACCGCCCTCGGGAGGAGGAACTTTGTCCTTATACCCGGCCAAACACCCCTTTACCGCCGTCCCCACAGCCTGCTCTTACGTACATCACAGAATCACAGGCTGATTAGGGTTGGAAGGACCTGTGGAGATCACCCCGTCCAACCCCTGTCACCTGGAGCAGGTGGCACAGGAACGCGTCCAGGGGGGTTTGGAATCTCTCCAGAGAGGGAGACTCTACGCCCCTGCCCTGGGCAGCTGCTCCAGTGCTCGGCCACCCTCAGTGTAAATAAGTTCTTCCTCGTGGGGAGGTGAAACCTCCTGTGTTTCAGTTTATGGCCATTGCTCCTCATCCTGGGCACCATCCTCCTGGCACCTGACTGCATTAATGAGATCCCCTCTCAGTCTTCTCAGCCCCAGCTCCCACAGTCTCTCTCACTCCTAAGAGAGATGCTCCAGACCCCCTCATCACCTTTGTGGCTCTCTTCTGGATGTTTAGTTTAACTTAAATATATCAGTCTGGAGTAAATGGGTATTTTCCTACACCGTATAAACTTACGGCAAAGTTTAGCTCCTTTAATCTTTCAAATACGTCTGTATAAAGTTATAAACATGCACTTTAGGAAAATAAGGTAGGATAAGTTTAAGCCTGCCAAGAGATCCATGCTAACTGGTTGTGCTCATGCCCTTAGGTCACCCCAGTTGTGAGAATAAACATGCTGAATTTCAGCTAAGAATTTTCCTTTAATTTTAACTGGGAGTTCAGCACCTCACTTCTGAGTCTGTTAGCTCAGGAACGAAGGCTGAGGGCTTGTACCTTAATTTATCTTTAATACAGTGGGACTAGAAATTCAACAGGTACTGAGAATCAAAAAAAACCCTGAGCAGAACAGTAAGAACAGAGAAGCCTCACTGAAATGCAAATAAAAACATGTTGGAGTTATTGTTCCCAAAATAAATGATAAGACAGAGCACATTCCAGAGGTAATACGGTGAGGGACAGACATTGACTTGGGCAGCTGTTTCGCAGAGCAGGTTACAAAACATGAATACGTTTAGAATTAGAAAACAAGGCAAAGAAAATAAAGAGCTTGGAAAAATGCAAAGATGGTTGTGAGCAGCCAAACCGAGAGGCTTCTGTTGCTGCTGCAGGACAGGCATAAATGGCAAAGGAGAGTTTGGGAAGTGGGGCTGGCTGCTGCGTTGCTGCTTGTGAGTCATGCCTGCCTCAACCAAGCATCCAAGTAGCCTGGCTCTGTGAGTCCCAAAGCAGGAAACGGGGAGCTGTGGCATATTAAAGGATGCCATCAGAAGTTTGCTGCTGCTTTTGGTTTGGGATCCCTGCACAGGCTGGCCGTAGATGAGCTTGACTTGAAGGGGGGGGGGGACACGAACGGTGCGTCACTCGAAGCCAACTCTACGTCAAGCATTTTGGTTTGTTCTCTAAAATAAGGGGAAGCAGAGGGATAGAGGCTGGCCACAACAAAATAGACCCAGCAAGGCTGAAATGAGTAAGAGCAAGTGACTAAACTCCTGTGTAAACTGAGGAAGGGCAAGTGCTGTGTCTCACTCGAGCTCACTCATTTTCAGTACGGCTTTTGAGTTGGTTTTCTTTTGTCACTTTGCCGCTAAGAATTTATGCTGTTAGTTAATGTCAGTAATGTGGTTTCCCCTAACTTTCTAAAATTAAGAAACAAGGAAAAACTTTGCATACCCCCCCGTCCTGCCCTTGTATTATTAAACTTTTCATGCTTATGTTGTGTTAAAGGAACTCCCATGAAAATTCATGGAGTAGCCTTTTGATCAGAAGCAAGAAATGGACCTGTTGGATCAAAACCTCACGTGAGTCTGTAAAAAATTAAGCTCTCCCCATTCATCTGGTGAATTAATTTATAAGGAAGTGAAATACGTTTGTGCATCTTTAATATTCACAAGAATATGGAATGAGAATAATTAGAATCTGTGCTCATGTGGGGTTTTTTTTTGTCATTCCGTGTGAAGGATCCGGAGAGAACATTTGTGTTTCACTCTTCAAGGGTCTGATCATCTGGTAGATGCATCTCTTTGAGATGCATTTTGCATGAAATATTTATTATTTGCACTTAAAAATTGTACAGTTTTATTTTGTGCTACTGCAACAGAGAAAGCAAATTCAGGATATTGCTGATAAGAAGCAATCTGAGTTTACCAGAAGCCTTTTTAAATTACCCTTTTGATAATCTAGACGCAACACTGACTTAGTTTTCATATACAGATTAGCTGCATTACCTTATTCTGCTTTAGTGTTAAACTGACTGTCCTGTTTGGGCCAGTTGTGAAGTTTGTTTCTCACTTGGGAAGGGTTTTCCCCTCTGGCTGCACCATCCAAGGACCCTGATCCTTTGATTCATATAGCAAGGCAAGGGAGAGTGAGGTTTTCTCTCCTGGCTGTATTAAGGGATAGTGGGATCCACTGGTAAGAACAGCAGAATTCCTGTGGTTCACAGCCTCCTTGACCTGTTTCCCCCTTATCTCTACCTTGTGAAAATGTGGAAGGACCAGTGTCAAGGAGCTCGAGGCCTTTAGCCTTCTTTGCATAAACAATTTCAGGTCTTTTAAAATCTTTCTTTCAGCTCTCTTAAACAGCCAGGCATAAACTGTTGGAACTGCAGAGAGATAAAGTACAAAGCTTTCCCCAGTGAAGGTTAGGGATTAACAGAGTTTCTTGAGAAGTGTGGATTAAAGGAGAAAAATAACAACAGTTTTGTTCTTTGTAGAGAAATAACATCTCTGACTGTACCAGCCAGACACAAAAAGAAAAAAAAAACCAAAAGGTTGTTTTGCTTGTTTTTTAGCTTCAGTGATAATTTTTTGCTGTGCAAGGGGTGATTGTGGTACACTGTGTGCTGGGCTGGATCCGTCCATCCGGTGAGGAAACACACAACTTCTCTACTGTCAGGGAGTTGAGAGTTTAGGATGACCCAGATGACACTGATGTAGAGTCTGTGGCTTCCTATTTCCTATTTTCCCTTAACATCCACCCCCAAGTTCATCTGCGACGTTTCAGGTTCAGTGCCTTACTTTTTCTGTTCTCACCTTATCAAACAATATTTTACAGGCACTTACGTTGTTCATTTCAATAATTTGGAGTGGGGATGGATGGAAGAGAGAGCCAGGATGGGTGAGTGGTTCCTGCTGGCTTTCACATCTGGGGTTGCGAGGGAGAGGCTGGTCCTGGAGCAGGAGAATCAAGATCGTAATTCCATTGCAAAATGGAATGAGTCATTGCAAAAAATGCCTCATAGGTTCAGTCACGCCGATAACAACTCCATGTCAAAGGCCTTTTTCCACTGATGGGAGAAAAGTATTTGGTGTTTGGTATCCATAACAGATAAATTCTGGAAGAACTCGTGCTGTGAGTAAAGCTGTGCCTCCTGGAAGCGTTTCTGCTTTCTGCCATGAGAGAAAGGCTTTGAAGGAACCACACAGCCCTGTGAGATCTCACTAGAAATTAGGTCTTCCTCTGTAACTGGAGGTGTAGCTGGAAGTGAAAACCCAAAGGCAGGTTTCATAATTTTCTATGTTTTAAATATACTTTTTTTTTTTCTTTTTTTAAACTGAGATTTGAAGAAGTTTAGAAGAGATTTAGGCACATCCTTGCAAATATTTGGCATAAGACATTTGTGTATGATACGTAAGTAGTGCAAAATCTCAGTATGAACTTAGGAACCCGCATAAAATTGTTTCATAATGAGTTATCATTTTACTGGAAAATCTCAATATGAACTTAAGAATCCTTATTTCATAATTGTTTCAAATTGTTTCCTAATCAGTTATCATTTTCAAACTCTGAGATAAAATGCATGGGATAAAAAGCAAAAATATTTTGGTTTTAGTTTTTTAAACTTAAATGTTTAGTCGAAGTACGGGCACCCGTTCAAAATAATTCAGACTCCTTCTTACTAATACCAGTGATGAAAGTAGGTCATTTCAGGAAGGAAGGGTGTCAGGAACAGGCTCTGCTCCGTGGGACCCAGCAACAGGGCAAGAGGCAACGGGCAGAAACTGATGCCCAGGAAATTCCCCTGAGCAGGAGGAAGAACTTTGCTGTGGTCCCTTCCGAACTGAACCATTGGGAAATGTTGCGGTTTTACTTAGGGAAAAGAAAACACACCTGCCTTTTTAATTGTCACAGAACACAAAAAATGGTCTGCGTGTCCCTTAATTTTTCATTTGCTTAGGATATGGTTTAACTCCTTTTCGAGTTAAACCACCATTTAAGACCCTCCTGCTTCAGACAGCAGTGCCTGTCCCTGGTTTCAGCACGTGAGCAGCCTCGTGTGTGTAGGAGCCCAAAGCTTTAATAAACAATAGGCTGTTGGTAGTGACAAGTGCTGTTGCTCTGAAAGGTTGCAAAATGCCTGTTCGGAAATTGTGACTGTAACAGGGATGCAGCCCCAAGTGTGATTCATCTGACTATGTTGCTCTCTGCGTGTGTCAGACCTGTTGGTAAAGATGAGGTTATTTTAGGAGCAGGGGACAGAAGCAGGGCCACAGGCTGTGGCTGCTCTCGAGGTTCATGATCTTGTATCGGGTTCTTGAGCACAGGGACCCACGATGTGCCACATGTCCCTTGCTGTAACTTAGCACTGTAGCACGTGTGGTGACCTGGGGCAGACCTTTCTAGATGCCACCAAGGCTCAGGTGGTGGCTTTTGTGGGAGGCACTGGAAAAGTAATCCTGGCTTTTCTAGTACCTGAGAGAGAAATACAGGCAGCATTAGGGAACAGGCGTGGCTTGAGATCTGTGTCTGATAGCTGAGAAAACACAGGCCTCAAATGTGATCTCTCATTATTGTGAAGGGCAGGTGCCAATGCCAAGGGTCACTGATTCTGACTTGCACCCCTTGACTGGGGCCCTGACACGGCGCTATTTAGAATAAACCAAATTGTTGCTCCAAACAGAAAAGCTTCCCCTGGTGTGAACTGCTGGCACACACTCTCTTGCATTTTTATTCTCTGCTTCTCACTGAGGTGTCCCTGGGTTTCACCTGTATCTCCAGTGGAAGGAATAACTCACGTACGTCAAGGTTTCAAAACGTCAGCGATTCCTTCCACGTGCTTGCTGCCCCAGGGCTACTCTGGAGCACTTCAGCACTGCTGGAGGGGTGGGGAAACTACCTGCACAGGTTGAGTGGTGTTCCAGTGAAAATGTAAACACTCCTCTGTGTATCAGGTTCCAGGGTGCAGCTCAAACACACCATTAGCAGAAGGCCTCAGGAAGCTGGTTTTATAAAGAGCTGTGCGGTGGGTTCTCAGGCTGTTCTTCCCAGTGCTGCCAGCTTGTCAAGATGTCATATTTAATCCGAGATTCGTGCTTCCATGAGGTATTTTACAGTTTCAGTTTATGAGGCAAGGCAGTCTGAACACTCCAGCAGAATCTCAGACTTATAAATCCTTTTTGAATGTGTACGTATGAATACTTTTCACAGCCAACTAGGAACACTGGAGTTACACAACTGAGCTTTTAGAACGCTGAGGGTTTAACTTTCATTCAGTGTAAGAAAGCAGGAAAAGTAATGTTTACCAGTGAAGAAAGTGGGGATATTTTCCCCCCAGTTCTTCAGTTGTGCTGAAGTGTTCCAGGAGATTCTTCCCACTGTTCTCTCATAAAGCAAATTCCCTTTCTTCATGAAAAGGCCAAGAACAAAAAAAGAATTATCCAAAACGACAACGATAAACAAACAAACAAAATCATCAGTGAAAATAAAAACAAACTGGAAGATGCCTCTTATTTTTAGCAGTAGTGGTTTATTAGGGTGTGTTAGGGTACACAAAAAAAGCTCCATAAGCTCTATCTTCACTGAAAATTAGCATGTTAGGGTACACAAAAAAAGCTCCATAAGCTCTATCTTCACTGAAAATTAGCATGACTTAATTATTTAGAGTAACATCCTCCCTGTCTGAAATGGAGAGGATTTTATTTCTGGGTAACCACACAGCACTTGCAGGTGAAGTTAAATGATTTTTAATTCTGAAATAGCACTCATCTGAGGAAGCTGGCCTAGACAGATATTCCAGCACAGGTTTAATTCACGATGGACTTTGTTTTCCAGTTTTGTTCTCAGCTTCTTTATTTTACAAACACATGAATTTTAAGCTTGCAAACCACTCTTTGGTTATTAAGGCAGCTATGTATAGCTTTGGGTTCGTGGATAAAAAAATATAGCTGTTTGTAGGGTTGAGCTTTATATTTTATTCTATTGATTTATCTCCCTTACTCCTTGCCCTCCCATGCCCACTCCAGTTAGTTCTTGAATTCTTCTCACATTTTCTTGGTTATTTTCCTTTTCTCCCTTCAGTTTATTTTAACTCTCTTGGGAACTGAGGAGGAAATATTGCTGAACAGGACAAGCTGCAGTACTGAATATTGCTCCTTTGAACCTGTCAGTTCTGCAGATGTCATTTGAGGTCTCTGACAAAAAAAAGTACTATGGAACTACATCTCCAAATGAACTGTTTATTTTTGTCATTCTAGTGAAGTCATTGGCTTTAATGGCTTCTGTGGGATGATAAGTGAGCAAGAATAGAGTTTCTCAACTATTCCTGGTTACAGACCTTACTGTCACCATGATGTCTCTGGTCATTTCCTACTGACCACACCACAGATTGCTTCATAGCTTGAGAAGCCTGTGAAAAAATCACTTCCCCTTTCCTTCAGCGTCTCTTTTTTTACTTCACAAAATCTTTCCTGCAGACCTGGAACAATCCTCAGTGCCCACAGGTGGCAACTGCTGCTTTTGATCTCAGCATGCGGGTCATCCCAGCCGGTGTCACAGGATTATTATTCATAGGAAAACTCTAAACAGGACTTTAATTGCCAGTGTTGCTGGGCTGCAGCTCATCTTTGTATGTGATGAGGGCTTCTAACCGTGTCACGTACTTTGCATTAGGAAAATCAGCCGACAAGGACCCAAAATGTGCTCCTTGTGGACCCTTCTTTTAAAGTGCGGGTGAGCATTTGTCTCTGAAACTATCAGGAGGTACTTGAACACCTTCTCAGGCTTTGGAAAGTAATGCCAGTGTCATGCAGTGTTGACGTTTTTATTTTTAGTTGTTCTAATACCGTAAGAGTGGAGGGCAAAGTGTTGGGAAGGCATCCAGCTAGTATATGCGACACATTATGAAACTTATTTTGCTACAGCTGCTACTGAAAAGCATGCTAGGATGGGTCCCTCCCCGTCCTCAGCACTTCAGAGCATTTGGCCAATCACATTTGCCGTTGTCAAATGTAAATCAGCTGGGAAGCTGTTGCAAGAGGCTTTATAAAGGTGATGGAGGGTGGCTGGGGAGTTGAAATCTCTCTGCTTTGATTCTTTTGCTCTCTGTGCTTACCTGGACATTTAATCATTTCAGGGATGGAATGAGAGAAGCATAGATCTTCAAGACCTGCTTGAGGCAAACCAATCTGTATCTTCAAGAGTAAGAGCAAGAAATAAGTTTTCTACCTTCAATCTGTGACTTTCAGGCACTGTAAAATGGAAAGAAATCCCTTCTTTCTTGAAAAAAATATTAGAGTTTAGGAAATAGCACAGGAAAGAAATACATCATATATGGGGCTGCTCTTTAGAGTAGGTAAAAGAAATGTAAAAGCTAAGGTGAGGAAATTCTGAATGTTGTGAGTAAATTTAGAAGAGGGAGGCTGCAGCAAATTGGAGGTGATTGCCAAGTCTTTTTTAGTGAGTGCCCAGACAAGGCTGTATTTACATTAAATCCAGAACCAAAGCAAGATTTTCAGTATGAACAGGTTGCTGAATGTGCTTTCCCTTTTCCATGTGAAACTATTAGGGGCAAGCTGACGTTCTTTCATAAAAGACAAGATGTGGTGAGTAAGGTAAAGGAGCACTATGTTTTATATCTTACCCCTATTCTCATGTGTTTCTTCCTGTGGCTCACACTGCCTTGAAATGATGGACACAGACCTCTTCAACTCCTCAAATCACCATTAATTAAATGATTAATTAAACCCTCTTGGAGAAATCTGGGCCAGTACATGCCCTGTGGTATCACTCAGGAAGGTTTGTTTCCACAGGAGGATTTTCAGAGAGTGAGGTATGTTTGTAAAGCCATGGCTTTGTATTTCTTCCCATCTCAGCCTCAGCTTGTGTTATGTTAAAATCTTTCTTTAGAAGCACAGCTATTACTCTATTTATGTCAACATAACTTGCGAAACTTTCTTGTTGTGGAGCAAAACTGTATGTCTTAGGGTTGTTTGGTGAGCCCCAGGTGAGCTTCAATTTGCTGGCCACTGACAACTGCAGCTTCTCTGACCTACTGCCACAGCCTCCTTTGGTGCAGCCTCAGATGA
>JAYRBT010000042.1:55172968-55185175 GCA_036023395.1 Myiotriccus ornatus
GCCATGTGTCTGAGAGTGTTGTCCAAACACTCCTGGAGCTCTGTTAGGTTTGGGGCCATGACCACTGACCCTGGGCAGCTTTTTCCAGTGTCCAACCACCCTCTGGGTGAAGAACCTTTTCCTAAAGTCCAACCTGAACCTCTCCTGACACAGCTGAGCTTCATGCTGGTCCCTTGGGTCCTGTCCCTGAGAGGAGAGATCAGTGCCTGCCCCTCCCTTTCCCCTCTTGAGGAAGGTGTAGACTGCAACGAGGGTAATGCTTCTTTGAATCCACATCTGTACCTAATGTGGTCCTCCCCCAGCGAGGGGTTAGGATGAGAGATGCAGGAGATACCCGTGCTGGGTTCCTGGGGTGCTGTGGCGTGAGATAACTGTGCCGGGCACTGATTGTGCTGCTGCACTGGGACAAGGTGTGCAGCTCCTCATCCAGCCTGCCAGGTGTGAACCACAGGGCTGATGGTGGCTGTCTGTGGGCCTGCTGTGGTGCAGCAGGGTCAGGTGCAGGCAGAAGGTGGAGGTGACACATCCTCAGCGTTGGCTCCCGCTGCCTCAGGGCCCTTTGCCAGCGTGGGGCTGGGGGCAGGATGCAGCCGTGTGCTTGCGGTTCCTGAGCTCATGTGCCCTCCCTGCTGCTGCTGGCAGGAGGATTTCTGCGCTGGCCTCCTCAGCTGTTGCACCCTGGGATTGTTCTTTTAATACTAAACCTTCCTGCTTTTCATCTTGGTAACTGGGTTGTATGGCAGAAGTGTGGAGAACTGACCTTGGAGGCTGCACGTTCTGACCGATGTTTTACATAAGTTGGTGAGGAAGGAAGTGTTCACTCACTGTTGAATGCAATTTTTTTCTCCTATTGAACCCTACCTGCTCTTCTTAAAGCTGTAGCACATATATATATATATAACCCAATTCCCTCCCCCACAAATAAACCCCCCAAACCTAACACAGAAGCATCAAACAGATAAGCAGAGAAAGCATCAGCTTATTTGAGCCTGAAGTGTGAGTTGCTGCCAAGGAAACTTTGGTGTTACTTAGGAAAGGTGTGTTTCAGTGATGCCTGTAGAATGAGGTAGTTAACTCCCTTTCTGACCCTTCCATCAGGGAAGTGTCAGTTCTGAAGCCTCTGTGGGCACCACCTCCCAAACTGTATTTGTGAGTGTGTTGCAGTTCATGTACCTGGGAATCAGCAGAGCAAGAAGATGCTCCAGCCAGGCTATTTCTGATAGAGGAGATGTTTTCTGTAGGTGTTGCAAAAACTCTTTGCCACCAGGCTGTTTCCCTTGCTAGGGGAGGTGCTTCCTTCAGCTATGCATACAGAGAGCAGAGCTGACTTATGGAAGAAACACAGAACTGTTTGTCTGGGCCAACTCTGTGACCCCCTTTGCTTCATCAACCTAATTTTTTTCTTGTCTTTTATAAATGTAAATAAGCTCCTTGTTTCCCTTAGACACAGTGTGGATACAGGCAGGTGGTCATGAGCTCAGGGAGGAGAGTAGCTTTGAATATATACTGAAACATGTGGTGTTACAGATGATGACTGTCATGTAAATTCACCCACTGAGGGGTTGCACCTGATTCCATGTACTCTGTTGTAAGTCAGAATTATTTGGTGGGTGCCAGGTTTATAGTTATACCAGAGTAACTGAGGACAAAGGTAAGTGTTAGTCTCTTGCTATTCAAGTGCTGTGGACTGATACATGCTAAAATAGGTTCAAATAATTTCTCAAAAGTAGTAACA
Organism: Myiotriccus ornatus; assembly: GCA_036023395.1. Lineage (NCBI taxonomy): Eukaryota > Metazoa > Chordata > Aves > Passeriformes > Tyrannidae > Myiotriccus > Myiotriccus ornatus. The sequence goes on from JAYRBT010000042.1 coordinate 55,174,704, forward strand.
CTTCCTGGAGCATATCTTCTAACCAGATGCTTTGAGTGCTGGTTTCACAGCTACCTGGAAAAGGCTAACTAAGAGTTGGACAAATTGCAGAGTTCTGACCCTAAATTTGTACTTCCACTAAGCTTTTGGATGGGGGTGTTTCAGATATATTCTGAAATTCAGCAAATATGTCCCTTAGCACTTCAGCCTGCAAAACTGGCTGAGGAAATACAGCCCTGACTTCAGGCTGGGAATCTTCAGGCTGTGTTTCGTCCTTGAGCAGACCTGGTGTGTGGGGGCTGTTTCTGTCACAGGCAGAACTGACTGAACACCTGGCTTGAGAAATGGTGTGTGATGCCAAGGGTGGGACCAAAGCACGAGGGATTCCAGTCTGGCTGGGATCTTCTGAGGGACAGGACTGCACAGCAGGACAGGCTGAGAGAACTGGGATGGTTCAGCCTGGGGAAGAGAAGCTTTGGGGTGACTTAACTGTGGTCTTCCAGTGCCTGAAGGGAGCCCTTAGGAAGATGGAGAGAGACTATTTCCAAGGGTCTGGAGTGACAGGCTTCAAACTGACAGAGAGCAGGTTTAGGTTGGATATTAGGAAGAAATTCTTTGCTGTGAGGGAATTGAGACCCTGGCACAGGTTGCCCAGAGAAGCTGTGGCTGTCCCATCCCTGGGAGTGTCCCAGGCCAGGCTGGATGGGGCTCTGAGCAACCTGGGCTAGTGGAAGGTGTCCCTGCCCATGACAGAGGATTGAAACAAGATGATCTTTAAGGTCCTTTCCAACCCAAACCATTCCATGGTTCTTTAAACCTGGTTGTAGCTCTAGAGCAGGACTAGTTCTTGTGACTGGTTGTGGATGCAGGAATTTGGTCTATTCAGGCAAGTTTAATGTTTAGAAAATGTCATTGTTGCAACTGAGGCTGGGGAGTGACCTGCAGGGCAAAATCCAGTCTGAGTCGACTGCAACTTATGTGGGTTTTCTATAGATCATGTTAAACATTGATGCTTTGTGGATAAAGTTTGCTTTCCTGCAAGGTGAATGAAATTATATTCTCTCTCGTGTGAGTTCACGAGCTCACAGCATTTAACATTGCTTTAATTTATTCCTTGTGCAAGAATAAACCCAGAGCTATTAATAGGAGTCTGGCCAAACAAGTGCCTGCTGAAGAATGCAGGGCTTTTTAATAGTGTGCTGTGTTTGCTTGGTTCAGCTCCAGGAATGTAAATCTCCTCTGTCTCCCAGCCTCCCTCCCTCCCTGGCAGACAATCAGCTGTTGGGTGAGGAAAACAACAGCTCAGGTTCAGAGCACTCCTCCCACCCCTGTGACCCCCATGCTGGGAGGTCTGTGTTTCTTTCTGCCCTCTCTGTCAGCCACCCTGTCCCCCTTCCCAGTCCAACAGCGTCCTTGGAGAGATGATTTCTGACTTCTTTCGTTGGGAATTGTAGTGACAAGCCAAGGTGGAATGGGTTCAAGTTGACAGAGAGTAGGTTGATATTAGATAGTGGGAGGAAGTTCTTCTCTGTGAGAGCAGTGAGGCCTTTGTTGCCCAGAGAAACTGTAAATGCCCCATCCCTGGAGGTGTCCCAGGCCAGGTTGGATGGGGCTCTGAGCAACCTGGGCTAGTGGAAGGTGTCCCTGCCCATGGTAGGGGTTGGAATGAGATGATCTTTAAGGTCCCTTCCAACCCAAACCAGTCTGATTCCACGCAGTGAAACCAGAAAGCTCTGTAGCAATTTTATCTTCCAATCCTAGAAAACGCTGGCAATTCTGTGGTTTTGTCTTCACTAATGGCTCTGTGTATCAGCTGAAAGTCTCGAACCAGCTCACACTCTCGCTCCACTGTTGCTCAGGGCCTCTCCCTGCCCTCCACCTTTGAAACACACACTCACACGTGTGTGACTACCTGTTGCCTACCTTGCCTCGTGATCCAGACAGCATTCCAAACTGGGTAGTTTTAGAAGGGGGAAGTAAGCTACTGCCTTCCCATTACACCCTGCCCTCAGCAGCTGCTGTTTAGTTGCTAGAAAGGAGCTTCACTGCATTGTCTGATCCCTTTTTTCACCACTTGCTTGTGCTGATTTAGGCTGCCTGTTCAGTGAAGTACTGCAACCTCATAAGCTCTCAGATGACAAACAGCACAGGTAACGTGGATGTTGAAGTGTAAAAAAAGTGGTGTGGGAAACTGTAGTAATGAGGCAGCCTCGAAAACAAAAATATTCATCTTTTAAAGCGTTGCAGTAGATTTATGCGTTTTTATGTGTTACTTTTATATTCTAGATTTCACAACTGATAGAAATGGTGTGTGCAGGCCAGACTTCACTGTATTCACTGTATTATTTCCTTATTTTCTTTCTTATTAGGAAACTATATCTATAACACGTTAGATGTGAAAATGATTGAAAGTGAAATTCAAGTAGCTTCTGCTTTTCCCCAAGTTTGGTTTTTGCTGTGATTGGTAAGAAAGAGTCCAGCTCGTTATCCCATGGAATACTTCCATGTGCAATAAAGTGATAGCATTCCTTCCTGAATGACCTGGAGGAACTCTGTGCCTCTGTAAACCTTAGGGCTTAAATTAAAGGGAGTGAGAGGGTGTGTCTGATTTCTGCTGTTAATTTTTAGGTTATATCTCTTTAATGGCATTTGTTAAGCAACAGACAAATGCAGTTCATGCAGCAGCAGAAGGCAATGCCACAGAAATGAGAAGAATGTACGAAATTCCACCTCCAGCTCTGTGTGAAGGGACTGGGGAAGAAGAAAGGTCAGCAAGTTTGTGGTCACTAAGGGCTGTCAGGGCCAGGATGCTGCTGATCCATTTAAAGAAACATTTAAAATAGAACTTCTGCAGAAGTGGAGGGAGAAGTTTTATGACTTTCACCTGTATTTTGGATATTGCAGTCAGTTCTTCTAGTTTTCATCTTACAGACAGCTTTACTTTAAGCACTGTTTCAGCCTGAGGCTTCACTCCCTGGTCTGTTGGGTTTAAATATATCTTTGTGTGGAGCAGCTTCTGGAGCTGTTGCTCCATGAGAAGGAATGTTACAGCAGTGGACGAGGCTGCCGAGATCTGGTGATGCTCACCATATCACACTGTCTCCTAAACTAAGACCTCTCTCAGTTCAGCCCAACCACTGAGTTTTAAAGAAAGGGAGAGAAAATAAAAAGAACTTGCAGAATGGTTTAATTTTCAAGGGACCATCAGAGGTCACTGAGTCCCATTCCCCACTTCCAGCAAGGCCATCCTAGGTCAGGCTACTCAGGTTCTTGTCACTCACCTTTCTGATATCTCCAAGGGTGGTGGTTCCACAGCCTCTCTGAACGCTTGTTCCAGTCTCTGACCACCCTCATGGTGATTTTTTGGTTTGGTTCTCTTTGGATTTACTGGTGTTGGAACAGGCTCCCCAGAGCAGTGGTCACGGCCCCAGGGCTGCCAGAGCTCAGGGAGCATTTGGACAAGGCTCTCAGGCACATGGTGGGATTGTTGGGGTGTCCTGTGCAGGGCCAGGAGCTGGACTGGAATGCTCCTTGGGGGCCCCTTCCAACTCAGGCTGTTGTATGATTCTATGATATTTCAGCTTATGTCCATTAATTCATCACAATAGTTGAGATGGGACTAAAAGATGGGAAAATTTCACCTCTAATTTCTTCTATAAAGGCACTGGAAAATCTAAAGGAATTTGAATGGCAAGAAAACCTTTACATGGGGGAGAAAAAAAGGACTTTTTGTTGCTCTTTAACACATATCAGTTGTCTCCTTGACAATCAACTCCAGCTCAACCTTTAGCTATGCTGTTACTGAACCAGTCCAAGACCAAAGAGAACTATAGGAAAAGAAAAACGGTTTCATTTTTTTTTGTGTGTGTAATCTGCTTTATTTTTTTAAGATGCTTTCACATCTTAAAATTTACTGATGCGTAACAACCACGGTCATAAAAATTGTTTCTACTAGTTTTCCTTTTAATGGAACATACAGTCTGAGTTGTAACGTAACATAACGGTTGTAATTAACTTTTTATCAAGTTCCTTGTTAAAAAATTTTATTAGCACAGCCCCTGCATGGGCTTGTTGCAGGCACTGGTTTTCTGGTGCACTTGATACTGCCTGGGTCAGGGCTTTGATCCAGGAGCTGCTGTGCTGCTCATCCTCTGAATGGCTGAGCTCACTTTTGGTTTTATCAGCTCCATCTTGAAGCACTGCTTTAATAGCTTTTTTGGCTGCCTCTGTTGCTGTTACTTCCACCCTTAGGGCACTTTTTCAGCTTTCTTGTACTTCTCTGTAGTCCTGGAGCAGCACCAACCACCATTTATGTAGTTCCTGCTCCCTCCCTTCTGTTTTTTCCCTCCTCTTATTCAGGCTGCTACCTGGGCATCAGAATTATTCCAGTGGTTTTCTGAAGGCCCGCCATGTTCAGCTCTCAGTTAGCATTGTTTTAAATTCCCTGAGACCATTCTCTGGAAGCTCAAAACCTCTGTGTTGTTCACTGAGCCCTTTGCTAAACTCAGAATGGACTAGGCATTTCTGGCTGCTTTGTTTTCATAAGCATTGGTTCAGACATGTACTAGCTTGAGCTGATCACCTGAACAAAGCACGCTTTAGCAAAATAAGTATTTTCTACTCAGCAGTTTTCCTGTGCAGGTATAACAGCTGCCATTCAGAGGAGATCTCGAAATTTCTGCTGACTGCTCAACTCTGTGGGATTTTTCATCTCCCAAAAATGAGAAAGCAAGTTATGCTTCAACTCTCTGTGCCAGGGTTGTATCAGGAAATAATTTTCCCATTTATCTAAACTCAGTGCCATCCTTTCAGAAAATTACATTGAGGACCTCGGAGTTGTTGAATGTGACATAATGTGCACGTAAGAATCTATTTAGGAGCCTCCCATGGAAAACTTAGTCATACATAAAGTTTTCCTTAGGGTTTTTTTTTCACATACAGCTGAGTTTCCTCTTAGGTTGCTGCTGTCTGAAAAGAGAGGTGTTGGTATCCTCCCCCCCCTCGGTGTGCTGTCATCCCCTCACTCCTGCTGTCAACATGCTCATTCAACTCACCAGAAGAGCAGAAAAAATTCCTTTTCTTCCCTGAGTTATTTTCCTGCTATTTATCTGAGCCAGCAGGAGAACAGGCAGGTGTGGCCAGAAGTGGGAAACAAATTTCATTACTGGGATTTCAAGTGAGGCTCAACCTTTCACTCTAAAACTTACTCTGTTCCCTCGTTATTCAAAGGAGGACCTGGTAATTTTTCTTCCTACATGCCTCAGTCCTAGGCTCCTCTTTTCCTGGGAAACCAGACACCATCTGGTTCTTTGCTGTGTGGGAAGGAGGCCCTGAGATGAGCTCAGCTGGTTAAAGTGTGTTGCCCATAAAGCCAAGGTTGTGGGTTTGGTCCATTCACTTAAGAGTTGGACTTAGTGGTCCCTGTGGGTCCCTTCCAACTCAGAACATTCTGTGAGCTCTGTGGCTGAAGAAAATAGAATTCTTCCATCCATTTGCTGGCTGACTGACATGTTTCCATGTGAAAACCCCCTTATGTGACATCCTACTCTATAATAATCAGTGTATTAATGTACCTCTGTGTATATGTGGATGTGGTGAAGGAACGGATATTAATCATTATTACTTCTTGCCTATGATGTAATTAACTGCATGGTGGTGTTAAATAAAAACTGTGACGTTGTTTAACAACAGCACCTTTGGAAAAGTTGGGTTTTCTCCCTTCTTCCTGAGATTATAGTAAGTAATTCTGTCTCTTTTTTCTTTCTTTTTTTTTTTTTTACCTTTGCTCCTCAATTCTTGTGCAGGGCATCATGGAAGCCTGCCAGCTGCTGAGGACATCTTCCACCTTCTCCCGGTGCCACCATCGAGTAGATCCAGAGCCCTACATCGGTGTCTGTGAGAGAGACATCTGTGCCTGCACCCACGCGGACTGTCACTGCCCGGCGTTCCTGGATTACGCCAGGAGCTGTGCCCACCAAGGAGTCGTTTTGGATGGGTGGCCCGAAGAGAGCTCGTGCAGTAAGCTGGCAGGATTACTCCTGGTCTGTTTATCCCAAACAAGGTCGTGCCTGTCCTGCAGATTTCTGTTCTGCGACTAAAAGCAACCGGTGCTTTTTTGAGGGTGTTGGTTCAGGCACGGCAGGTTAAAATCTGACGGGCTCTTTCAGCTCTCCATCACCCGCCTTTGTTCTACAAGTTTTTTTCCCTGAGACAGGGTTGTTTGAGTCCTCTGTGAGGAAGATCCTGAGCTGTTACATGTGCCACCTTGGTATACAAATACTATGAAGACTTACTTGGTACACAAAGGTGCAGACTGGGATGTTTGGGAGCTATTTCACATATGATTCAAATGCATGCCATTATTCAACAGGCACTTGTAAGTCAGCATCCTGGTGAAAGGCTCTCTAACCTTTTTTTCCATAAAAACAGCTGTTTCACCTTTTATTTGCTTCAACCAATTGCATTGAAATTGGGATGTTGCCTTTTCTAAGCCAGTTTTTGTCTAGGTTAGGGATCCTGGTTGCATCTTGAACTGCTGCCTTTATTAGCCCAGTTTTGCTGGTGTCGGAGGTCCTGATTGCATCTCTGCTGAGATTTTGCAACAGGGAAGTGCACAGACTGACTGGGAATAGAGGGAAGGTCATGTTTGCACTTGCTCTGATACACACTTATGCCCCCACTGGAGAACCCTGGTCCTCTGCTATCATGTTCTCAGACATTTTTCTCATAGCTTTTCATTACACAAAACCCCCAGTTTTCTCAGGATGTTTATGTAAATTGATTCCTTGGAATAGCTGACTCATTTGTACTGACAACACTTTCTGCTCTGGTAAAGGCGTTCTGCTACTGGCCACCACTGTGCCTTCAGGTGATGGTCAGGGCAGGAAGATACTGCCAACCACTTGTTGGAGGGATTGTACACCAGGGAGAGAGACTGCACACGAGGGAGAGCCTGAGTTCTAGCAGTAATTGGTTGCCTTTCCACTGGGACATAAAAGGGATCTGATGAAGGCTCAAATCCTGGCTCAGGGTGTGATCCAGAGAACCCATTTTTGCTGGGGCTGCTTGTAAGTCTGACCAAAGCCACGAGTGAAATGAACTTTGATCCCAGCAGCTCTAGAGCTGATTTCTAACCCTTGATTTCACAAACCATGGGTTTTTTTTTTAATGAATCAGGAAAAGAAGTGGCCTGCTGCCACATCAGGAGCTTAATTTTCCATCACCCTTCATCTGTGCTGTGGTGCTGTCTCAGGAGGCGATGAAGATGTTATGTTGGAGGCACGGGAAGGGCTCTAGTTCTGGGCACACTGTGTGAGTGTGAGCTGGTGCCCCAGCCCAGGGCACCAAGGGCAAGACAACTCCTCCATTACCCTCCCACCTCCTTCAATGGAGGATTTCACGGGAAAGGGCAGGCTCTAATCTCTTCTTCCCACTCCGTGCCCACGCAGTGTTAAGGGTATGGAATGCCTGTGCATGGAAATGAAGGAATGGCTATAGTGTGTGCTTGTATAATGGCCTGACAGCAGTGGAGGTACCGTGGCAGGGCGGTCACCCTGTGCTGGCAGTTCTCTGGAAGAAGGAGTCTTACCAAAGAGTATAATTTCACAAACTGCATAGCTTAAAGGTACAGAACACACTGTCTGTCCAAATGGCTTAGATATTATTGCAAAACTTCTCCCCATTGTTTGATTGTTCTTAATGCACTTGGGTGTAGCTATTAGGACTCAGTTTATTAGAAAACAAATTAACCTCTATGTATCTGCTACACCACCTGACATATGATGGTGCTGCAGCAAACTGAAAGTCAAATGTTTCCTAAAGGTCCTGCTTCTGAAAAAGAAATCAGTGATTGGAGAGGATACGGTCTTTTTGGTATTCCTGTGGTTCAGCTTTTAATAATTAAGAGATTTATTTATTTAAGATTTATTAAGGAATTTGCATTTCTAATTTCTTTTCTTTTCTTTTTTTTTTTCAGGGCCAAGATGTCCAGTTGGCACGGAGTATAAGGAATGTGTATCCCCATGTACCAAAACCTGCCAGAGCCTGAATATCAATGAAGTGTGTCATGGACAATGTGTTGATGGCTGCAGCTGCCCTGGTAATTTTTTTACTGGGTTATTTACAGAGAAACATTTGGCAGTCATGCTACCTATTTTATTAGAAGAAGGAGAGCTGTGTCTTCCCTTAAATTTTCTTAAATTAGAAACACTTCTTTCTTTCTGGGCCCAAGCCCCAGAATAAACCAGTTTCTGTAATGCCTGTATGCTCACTCCATGAAAGGACCATTTTTCAGGCCCAGCTAAAAAGTAAATGTTTCTGTGAAAATCAGTACCAACTGCTACTCTAGGGTTGCCTTTATTTCCTGGTGAGGGACTCCTGATCCTTGATGTATTCCTTCTGAATTGCTTTGGTTACAGGCACAGAGTTAGAGGAAGAAACAACAGAGCACATACTGAAAGAATTTATTGCAAAAAACCAGTCCCTGTGGAGCTCACAATGTAATTTCAAAAGTCTATGGGATTTCAGATGAACAATTTCACTTATTATTGAACCTTTCATACAGGAGATGAGATTGGATTAAAGGGGGCAGCTCGATCACCACAGTCTTCCTCTTTGCTTATCTTCCCTCTAGTTCTCCAAGTATAAAGAGGATTTGTTCAGCAAATGTGTGTTTTTTGGTTTTTTTTTTTTTTGTCTTTTCCTCCCTTAAACGCTCCACAGTTCCTCTAATTGCTGTAAATGGAATTATTATTGCCAGGAAAAAAGGCAGGCCTTCTGTTTTCTTGTGCTCTCTGGAGAGCCACGCATCTCTTAAATGCTCAGATCTTCTCTTGAATGTCCCTCCCTGGAAGGATTTTTCTCAACAGCCAAGATCTTTCCAGGCAGCTCTATGGGAAGAATGGGAGAAAGGGCGCTTACCTGTGTTTCTCTGTCTGTGGTGGCTGCTGCTGCCAGGGAAAAGAGCCAAAGTCTCTGCAGGCTATTGGAAGGAGTCCTTCGAGGAGAAGGGAGAGAGGCTTTCAAGAAACTAAATGTTTTGCTACAGCAGCTCTTTTAAAAATGGAGGAATATCAACTCTCTCTCAAGATAGGGATTGCAGAGAAAGAAACTTTTCCTTTCTTTTGTTTTTAGCTTATAATGCTACCTCAGACAAGTCCTGTAACTCTTTTGTGCCTCCACTTATCTTTGTAAGATGAAATACTCTCTATATAGAGTAGGTAATTGCAGTTGTGTAATATGGAAACCTCAAGGGAAGTTGGCTCTTTTGCTTTTTACTTCTGCTCAAGTTGAGAAGAGATTCCACAGCTCCTCATGATAATGTTTCTTCCTCTCAGACCTCTCTGCGAGATTTACATGCTGTCCAAATTTGTTTCTTCGTTCCCTACATTCCCTTCCCCTTTGGTCCTCTTATGTCTCATCCCAAACTTGTCTGGATGCCCTTTACTGCAGTCAGTTTTCCCAGCAGTCAGGTGTTTTGGACCTGGGGACTTGCTAAGCAAAGAGCTTGACTGGGAGCACCAGGAAGGGTTTGCACAGCCCACCTGAGGGAGAGGCAGCACTGGGAGGAGAGCAGACAGCAGCCCTTGGGAGGCTTTTTGGCAAACCTCATTCCTTTTTATTGCTGCCTGTGACTAAGGATGGATAATAATGCATATGAAGTCTTGCCAAAGTATGTGAAGAACTGGAAAATCTAATTGTGTTTACTTTTCTGTCCCTGTGTGTGTGTGTGGTACATGTATCTGATGCTACCCGACCTACCCAGAGGGGCTGCTCCTCGATGGTGAGCACTGCATCGAGAGCTCCGAGTGCTCCTGCATCCACTCTGGAAAACATTATCCTCCTGGCTTCACCATCTCCCAGGACTGCAACTCATGGTAAACTCTGCCTTGCCCTGGTGTGGCTGCCATAGATAAATCACTGTGCACTGTCACTGGTTACTGTTTTGGATGATCTTTCCAGAAATCTCTCTACTTTTTGAAAATTTCCTTTTATTGGCAAAGGACTTGCCTCTCTTATTGGAATTGCCAGCCCCTTCCAAGAAGTGAGCTGTTCACAAAGGCAAAATCAGCTCTGCTTTTGAGGGGATATTTGATCTGATAGAACAATGTGGAGGTCACACTCCTTCAAACAGCAGAGAACTACCTGTTTCCTGTGGATAAGCCGGACCGGCAGGTTCCCATGTCTGGTTAGTGTCAGCAGTGGTGTCTTTGTTTTGACTTCCTACATTTATTTAACCTCTAAGCCCCATATCTTTCCAAGAGGGGTTAGCCTAAGGCACGTCCTTGGAACTTGTCACAAAGCTAATGAGTCTTCCTAGCGCAGCCCACGATTTTTCCTCAACTCAGGAATGCCAACCTGAAGGGGAAGGCTGGCGGTCTAAAGAAAGGAAGGGGAATGACTGATGTATTCGTCATCTGGTTTTGTTTAAAGTGTAGACACATCTGGGGAAGGAGCTCAGACGACTCTGTACTCAGAAGTTTCCAATTAGAGTA
>JAYRBT010000042.1:55185275-55196108 GCA_036023395.1 Myiotriccus ornatus
TGGTTTTGTTTAAAGTGTAGACACATCTGGGGAAGGAGCTCAGACGACTCTGTACTCAGAAGTTTCCAATTAGAGTATAGAAACCCATGACATGCAGAAGAAAGGTGGTCTGTGCATCCTCCTTGTTAATCAGAAGGTTTTCATTACCTGCACCACGTGTCACAGAACACGAGCCACGACACTAGCACCTTGTCTTTTTCCCTGGAGCTCTCTGGAGCTTGGCCACATTGTTCAAACTTAGTGCTCTTGGGAGATGAGTGCTGCCTGACAGACTATTTTTTTTATTGCTTCCTGTTATTCCAAGTTGATACTGCTGTGGAGGACGTCATCCCGTTGACTCTGCATTTATCCTTAATACACTGACTCCCCACAGATGGGTTTCGAGTCTTTAGCAGAACTGACTGACTTGGAGGAGAGGGATTATTGCTCTCCAGTGATGAATTTGTGAGGATGGGACAGGAGTAGCGTTGCCAGGGCCCAGCACTGCAAGGGAGAGGGCTGAGGACTGGGGAGGGTCTTGTAGAGGACACGGGAGGTGATCACAGCACGGGAGTTTGATGTGAGGGGAAGCAAAGGGGAATAGATTTGTTTCAAGACTAATGAGGGGACTGTCACTGCCTAAGGACAGGCTGTGAAGAAACTGGGCCAGACTCTGCTCAGAGGCAAATAGCAGAAGAGTACGAAGCCACGGACACAAGTTCCAGCAGAGGGAATTCTGTTCTGATACAAGGAAAAATTCTTCCCCTGAGATGGTGCTGCAGTGGGACCTCATCTTGGATATTTCTAAACTCAAATGGACAAGGTCCTCAGCCGCCTGGCCTACCTTGGACATTGCCTTTTTTTGAGTTGTGGGATGTAGTATATGGTTTTTCTAAAGGTCCCTTTAATCTTTTTTTTGCCTCTGTGATTCTGTTGTATTGATGGACATACCCTGAGAACTGCATTGAAAACTCATTCCACATCAGTGGAATATAGCTGAATGTACATATTAAGCACAGAGCTTTGGCAGGGAACATCAGAAGTTCTTGAGCTTTGCAACCATGTCCATTCATATCACCAGCAGCTGCTGTCAAATGATGGTAAGAAGGGATGAATACATTAAGAAATGAAGTTATGGGAGATGGAGAGGATACTGGGGAGTGATCTAACTTCCCTGGAACAGGGGTCTATGTCGCAGTAGTTTGGGGGAAATTTGCAACAGAAGACTTGAATTCACATACTCTTGTCTAACTTGTTTTCCAGCATTTGTCGACGTGGCACCTGGCTCTGCAGCAATGGGGAATGCCCAGGTATGTTGGCTTTACTCTTTTCAGGTTTTGACAAGTAAGCCTTGCCTACATCCCTCCCATATTTTTTTTTTCCTTCCACACAAAAGGTGAATCTGTCTTTGTTCTTGCTTGCTTGCTCCAGTGCATCCAGATGGGATCATACTTGTAGGTTCCTCTCGTGAGACAAGTCAAACATTGAGCTGTATGGTTCATGTGCAGCAATGAAAAATCCTGTTTGGTGAGAAGAATGGTCCCTTTTTTATTTAATTTACCAAGATATAAGGGTCTGTGTATTCAGAGGACTGGCCTTCAAGTAGAGGAACATTCCTGGGTTTCTTTGACCAGGTACAATTCCTAAATTGATTGTTTGAGTCAGCATACTTGTGCTGATGGGACAGTTGGAAGTACTGAGAATAGATTGGATCACTCAGTAACCCCAGGACTTGGGCCCCAAAGGTCATGTTGTGGGTGAAGGAGCTACAGCCCCAGGGAGAAGGTGGCTGCCCTGCCTTCCATGGGTGGTGACAGACTGGAGAGGCAGCTCTGCAGGTGCTCTTGCTCCTTTTCCTCCTCCTCCAGCTCCCAAACTCACAGGTACTGATGGCTGCTGTCCCACATTTCTGTCTGCGTGGAGAATGTGGCTCTTCATGCTGTGCATTGGCCAGCAAATCATTTCCTCCTGCTAGTCCTGTGGCTCATCCCCTGCCTTGGTTCCTGCACCGTGTTTGGCCACAGAAAGACCTGGTTGACCTGAAACAGCATCTGACCCTTTGTGGGCAGAAGTCTGTAGGGAGACAGCTCGGCTCCTTTAACTCATTATTCTCCTTGAGGATGAGGAGGGACTGGGGTTGTGACTGGACAGGAGAAGAGCAGATAAGACTGTGCAATACTCACAAAGTAGGAAAATCCCAACAGTCTTGTTGCCTGTGCTTTTTGTCCCTATTTGCAGTTGGTTACCACAAATATTTCTAAAACTGTGTGTCCAGAAAGTTTATGTACTTATGTAAACTCCAAGTAGTTCCATTATTGATTTTAACCAAAAAAAAAAAAAAAAAAAGGAAAGATGGTTTTGATGCTGTGGGAATGAATTGCCCAGTTTGGCATCAGTAAGTTTGATGATAAAATTGGGTCCCCAGATGGAGGGAGGGCAGTGGCAGCCAACCAGCAGGAGCTGGCTGGCACTAGCAAGAAGCTCTCAAGCTGATATCGTAATTGAAATAATTATGAAGGCAGTAGGTTTCAGGGAATTTCCTGGGATGCATTACACCAAATGGAGCAGACAGAGGGACCCATAAAGAGAGGCTTTGCCGCAGGAAAGAAATTTCCCTTCCAGGAGCAATGCCAAAGGGCTGGGACTTGTCTTGGCTGGCAGTTCCCTAGCTCTGTGTGCTGCAAACCTGTCCTCTTGGATTCTAGTTGCAGGGAATGCCCTGGAAATCAATCTGTAATATGGTAGGTTAGGCCTAGTTTAGTGTCTTCCAGCTCTTCGTTCTGATAAGGTATTTTAGTGTTAGAATAACTTACTGGTATTCAAGACAACCCAACAAAGGAATCACCACTTTCTGGGGGCTGTGTTCAAGGAGCCCATTGTGAAGAAGGCTTTCAGACACTGTTGCCTTCATAAAACCATACTGCAATCATCTGAAAACAGCAGTAAAGAGACAGAGAGGGGGCTCACCATTTGCCAAGACACAACTGTGACACACAGTGTGAGAATGAGGCACCTCTGCAGAAGAGCAGAGCAACTGTGAGAGTCCAACAAGTCCTGCTGAGAATTTTAACTTTCAACTCTGTGAAGACACCTGCACTCTGCAGGCAGCTCCATGGATGCAGGTGTGCCCCACTGGGTTAAGTAAAACTGGATTTAAAGTGTGTAATGCCAAGGTGTTGCAAGCTCCTGTGCAGGGATAAAAGAGGCAACATGTCCAAATGCATGCAGTGTATGACTAATGCTGGACAATCCTGAGTGTCTTTCCCAGCTTTGCCAGCCTCAGGCATTAGTATCTCCACTCTCTGTGCCTCAGTTTCCCCACTGTCTGGAGAGGACAACATAGCTCCTACATCACAGAGCATGGGTTGCTGTTTAAAATGGTTTACTGCCACCAGCACCTGTCTCAGGTACCAGGTATGACCTAGTCTGCCAAGAGCTTATGACCACGAGGTGCCTGTGATGAATTTCCAGGGCATTTTTCACCGATGTCCTCATGATCATCCATTTGAAATGCTATACAGGCTTTTCCAGAGGCACAAATTCCAACCCCTGAGCACGATTTATGCTGTATTCCCCAGCTGTTGTTGGTGCCTCTGTTACTACTGGTAATGCCTTACAGGAATAAACACTGAGATAAGTATCTTGCTGGTGCATTCTGGTCTACAGGGAGTTTGGGCCTGGTACAACCCGTTCCACCAGGCTACTCTTCCCCCCTCAGTGGCTTGTGGGGGCCAGGCAGGATTTTGCTCGCTGCTGGCACAGGGGAGTGATTAATGGCTCTTTGCCTTTTCCAGGAGAATGCTCTGTCACCGGCCAGTCCCACTTCAAAAGCTTCGACAACAAGTATTTCACCTTCAGCGGGATTTGTCAGTACTTATTTGCCAAGGATTGCGTGGAAAATTCCTTCTCTGTGGTCATTGAGACGGTGCAGGTAACAGCAGCCTTGGCTGCAGCCTCTGCATCCTCCTGGGAGAGCGTGATAAGAACTGCAGATGCACAGGCCAACAGGAGCAATTTTCCTGTGGAATAATTAGTTTAAATAACAGTCTTTCTCCTGTAGTTAACAAGTGTTTTGCTTCTCCTCGCTGCCAATCCCAGGAGCCTACCTGGAGGTGGAGGTTTGGACAATGGGCCCTCACCACCTCTTTGCCAGCTGAGCAAACAAACCCAGGCGAGGGCTGACCCCTTGCAGAGCACCCTGGCTGCTGGGGAATGCCCGTGGGGAAAGGACATTTCCCTGGATACCAAAGGGAGTGCACTGGCAGAGCAGTGCCTTGAGATGCTTCCCATTTAGTCATATTCTCTGGTGATTTTTTTTTGGTAGCCAATCAGCAGCTCCTGACTTTCTTTGCTGTCTCCCCCGATGGATGTGTGAGCGGCAGCTGGAGGCAAGGAGTGGAGACAACTGGAGAGAGGCAGGAAAGGGAGTCAGGCCAGTGCAGGGGAGGGATGGAGATGCTGGGTGGATGTCACAGGAAGGTTAATGTGGTCGTGAGATTAACTGACTGTGGGGAACAGGTGAAAGGCAGAGACTGAAAAGGGCACTGAAGGAAGCAGAGGGGAGGAAAGGTGATGGGGATGGAGGAACTGAAGGCAGGGAGAGGTGTGATGGAGTCAGGAGACTGACAGGAGAGAAGGGGAGTATCAGCCTGTCTTGCAGCAACTGAGAAGTCCCAGGCTTTGGAGAAATGGGCTGTGCTGGTTCTACGCACCACTGACATCTGTGCCCTGCATTAGTAAGCTCTGATAGTGCAGCTCTGAGCTCATCTGTGCTTGGGAACCTGCAGAACAGGTTTCCACTGAAACTCCCCTTCCGAAACCTGGGAGGAGAGCTGGGGCCCTGCAATCCTCGTTCCTCAGCTGTGTAACCCACAGCCAGGAAAATAAACACCACACAAGTCTTGGGGGGTGTGAACTGCGTAGCTGTTTCCCAGGCTGATGGGCTGTGTGGGTCAGTGCAGTGACATTCCCCCCCAGGATATCTCCATCCCTTCCTGCCCCTTCCACAGCTGGGGGAGGGTTTGTCCTTGGCCTGGGCTGCTCCCTGGGGTCTGGTGCAGCACCTACAGATGGCTTTCCAGGCTCTGAGACGGGGAGCGCCCTGGTGTGCGATTAGTGGGATGATGGAGGGGAGGCTGCCAGCCTGGTGTTTGTGGGATGCAGAAACTAGATCCATAAAAGCACCGTGACACCCAACACCTCCAAAATTAGATGCTGAAATGCCTTCTGGGGGCCTGGGGCTGAGTCACCAGTGAAGTGACAGCTTGAGGCAGATTTTCCCTTCTCTGCAGTGCGCAGATGATCCTGATGCCGTGTGCACTCGCTCAGCTTCTGTCCGGATCCGGGATATGGACAACAGCATCATCAAAATGAAACATGGTGGAGGAGTTTCACTGAATGGACAAGACATACAGATCCCTTTGCTACAAGGTGTGTTCTCGTGGGCTGACTCTGGCCAGCCACTGAAAGGGTCCTACTTACTAGTGTTTCCTTTTGTGCCTTAGCCCAGGTCAATCAGAAAGAGTTTTCAACACCAAATTCTCACGTGCAGTCTCTTGTACAGGCTCTGTCATTTCAGCTTCAATCTGTGCAGCCAACACATCTTGACTCAGCTCCTCTAAAATCAGGAGAACTAAGCTGGTCTGCATTTGTCAGACTTGTGAAAGCCACTGTCAGTTTATTTTTTTGAAACTATTACTCTTTATCCAGAAGCTTGAAATCATGGAGTCACAGAACGGTTTGGGTTGGAAGGGACCTTAAAGCCCATCTGGTTGAACCCTCTGCTATGGGCAGGGACACCTTCCACTAGCCCGGGTTGCTCAGAGCCCCATCCAGCCTGGCCTGGGACACTCCCAGGGATGGGGCAGCCACAGCTTCTCTGGGCAACCTGTGCCAGGGCCTGCCCACCCTCACAGGGAAGAATTTTTTCACAATACCCAGTCTGAACCTCCTCTCTGTCAGTTTGAAGCCATTCCCCTTTGTCCTGTCACTACATCTTGCAAAATGCCACGGTTAGTGACTGAGGGTTGGCAAAATGCACATGTATCCTCTCCTAGGGCATCTTAGTGCCCTGAAGCAGAGCCTGTGGGCAAGTCCATGCAGATGCCAAGGGCTGAGCCGGCACAAAGCTTGGGGCAGGTGATGTGGGCATTGCAGACACCCCTGACCTTGGCAGGCCTGTGTGTCCCCAGCTCTGCTGGCCCTTCCAGCCCGGTACAGCAGTCCCAGGCAGTGAGGCATCACCTCCTGCCCTGACTGACTGACACTCTGGGCTTGTCTTCAGGTGCCCTCCGTATCCAGCGCGTGGTGAGGACTTCAGTTCGCCTTTCCTACGGGGAACACCTGCAGATTGACTGGGATGGCCGTGGTGAGCTCCTGGTGAAGGTACTCTCTCTTTCTTCCTGGCTGTTCTACTTCTGCCTGTTCGCCCCTCCTCTCTTCCCACCCAAACGTGTACAAAGATTTTCTTGTCCGAAGTGAGAACTTGCTTCATGTTGCATGTTAGAAATTCCTTTCCCTTCTGCTACCCCCGGAGTGATACACAGGTCCTTTTGTATTCCAGAAACAAACATTTGATCCTACAGCAACTTGGTAGCTTTTTTTTTTTTTTTCTCCTCTCTTTTCTTTTTTTAATTTTTTTTTTTTTTTTGGTGCATTGACAGCCATTATTAACCACGAGTAGTCTTGTGATTTGTTCAGCAGATACCCTCCAAACTGGATTTTTTGCTTTTATTTGCTTTGGCTGTCCTGTCTGAAACAATGGATGTGAATGACTTAAAATAGGGGAAGAGAGTGGCTCCACGGACAAAGTTACTCACAATTTCCAGGAAGAAGGAATTAGCTTGGAGATGGGTTGCGTGCTCCTTCTACCGTGAGGAATGTTTGAAGTCAGGCTTGATTAACAATTAGGCTTTGTCGGTGCTGCAGACCACAGCAGAGTGTAGAAATACCCAAGCCAGGTTTAAAAGAAATGAGCTGTATAAGGGAAGCTGTAACCACAGCCCCTGCTGCCCTTGAACCCCCCTCGTAAAAGGGCATCTGCAGCTGTGTGGGGTGGTTCTGCTCACTGAGAGGAGTTTTGCCAAGAAAAGTCAGTTTTCCTGGGATTTTCTACCGAGCAGTAAACGCTGCCCTCTCTGAACCACAGCCTTGCTTTTGCGTTCTGCTTGCCTGCCCTGAAATCTGGCTTAAATGTCACGTCTGGCGCAGGGTGAAGGTTCCTGAAAGCTGGTTCACGGTTGAGTTCAGGAATTGAAAAGACAACAGATAAGGAAGGTCGAGAGTAACTTTGGAAAGCACCTATGGTTTTGTGGTGTGGTTTTTTTTCTTTTTTAATTATTTTTTAATTTTTTTTTATTTTTTAGTTTTTATGTAACCTGCATTTCTGTTCTCCAAGGGAGTTCTTTTTGGGGCTTAGAATGATTCACTTCAGTCCCTTGGGACATCTCAGAAATTTTGACTTTCCTCGGTATTCAAAGTGTTTTTCTGCCTGCTCAGAGGCATGTATTGTCTGGCAAATTTTTTCTCTCCCTTAAAGCAAATCTAATTTTCTGCTCCAGATCCTCTGCCCATAAAAGTGGTGCAAGTTTCTCCAATCATCTGCTCCTTCCCTTGCTGGGTATCTAAAGCATCTTTTTAACTGCTCTTTGAGAGCTGATTTATGCTGGATTTGTAGACTGACCCGTTGCCAAGTATTTCTGACAATTGGGGGAAGTGATACACTTCCATTACCTTGGCCAGGCTTCTGGCAAAAATTCGTGCTGTGTTCCTCAAGAAGGCTCTCCTTTCTGTGACTGTTTGATATTTGTGATTTGAGCTTCCCCTCTAAAATACACCAGAACTGGGATGTCTGTGAGTCATTGTTCCATCTGCAGAGTACATGAAAGAGTACTTTCCTTGGCTGTTGGAGCAGTGAGGATTCACATACTCTAATAATTCATGGTTGTTCCTTTTGATGCTCCATATTTACTCTCTGACCACCTTGTTTGAAGGGTTGGGTAGTGCTGGGATATATTTTGGAGGATGTTTTTTATCTTTAATTATGCATTAAAACCCTGAGTCAGCTCCTGAGTAGCTGGTAATACTTGTCATGTACCAGAGCTTTACTTCTCATACAAACTGACAGTTCCTACTAAAATAAAAACCTGTTGGTGCCTTTGTGTTGCAGATGTTGCTGTAGGAGATTTCTCCCTGTTTACCTCTAGGTTTAGGGTCACATTTCAGCTGCCCCTGGATTTGCAGCAGGAATAAGGCAGGGTAAAAAATGCATTTGCTCTGTGGGTTTTTAGCAGTGCTGCTTTTACTGTGCCAGAAGTTCCTCTAGGCAGGAGGAAGTTCTAATGTGAGGCGGTTTTAGGGGTAGTAGTTTCTTCCTGATTTTCCCTCAATAATGTTGAGGGAAACATCTCCTCCATTATTGCCTCTGTTTTGGGACAGAACAGCCTGTTTAAATTTCCTTCACCTTCAAATTTTCCTTTTAAAATGGGAAATGGTTTCAGGTGCAGTATCTCTTCCCAAATTGCCCTTGGAAGTGTAATCATTTCACTACATTAAAAATATGCAAACAGGGAAAGACTAAACTGGACTGATGATCAAGGCACAAAAATAAGCTATTTTTCTCCTAGTCATCTCTAGTTACCATCTGAAATTATCACTGTACTGTGCAAAAGTTGTCCTGCTGTTACTAATAGTAGCATTTTTGCTAGAAGCTTAAAGATGTAGTGGAATGATGTCGTGTCTGTAGTATTTTAATGAGTATTAACGATAATTTTCTTGATGATTGGATTGTGTATGGTTAATTCTTTAAAGAATCTTTCTATACAGTGATAAGGTGTTCTGGAGGATGACCAGGCTAATGTTGTGTTCCTCAGCTGTCTCCAGTCTATTCCGAAAGGATGTGTGGCCTGTGTGGGAATTACAATGGAAACCAAGGGGATGATTTTCTTTCGCCTTCTGGCATGGTGGAATCTCTTCTGGAAGACTTTGGAAACTCCTGGAAGCTCAATGCAGAGTGCCAAGACTTGTTAAAACAAGACAGTGACCCCTGCAACCTCAATCCCCGTTTAGGTACTGAAATCCACCCCGAGTGAAAATGTGCTGCAAACTGTGATCTTTCAGTTTACATTAAAAAAAGCCCAACAAACTAAAAATTAAAAGAAATTAAAGAACAAGAGAAGAAGTGACAATAAAAATTGAAAATAAATAAAAGAAAATAAAGAGAGAAGAAGCCAACGGTGCTTACATTGCCAGCAGGGTGGCTGTAATATATGTGTAAAAAAACTTTACATGCAACAACAAAAACCAGCTCCCAGAGGCTCAGGTCAGTGCAGGAAAATGTAATATTTTGTGAAAATTGTAAACAAAAGTCAGTAGTGTGGACCACAGTTGGAGTTAGACCATCACAGCCACGGCACATCTGTGCCACTGAAACTTCTCTTGCAAGTGTGAGCAATACCGTGGTTATCCTCCAGATGGAGAAAACACCTTCTCGTGGTCCCTCTGTGCTTAGAGCTTAAACACTTTTCTCTGTTCATTGTCTCCCTCATTTTACTGCATCCCAACAGACAGCCTGCCTTTTTCCCTCCACACTGCTTGGCTCTCTTGGTTGGACAGTGGGGAGAAATTCTCAGAGCAATTTTCTTGTCCCAGGTATTCCAGCAACGTCGGATTCTTGGGAGAAGCAAGCACAGGAAAAAAATTCTGGCTGTAGGTCAGAGCAGGCACTGGTGATTTGTGAGTGTAGTGCAGCCCAGAGGGTTTAATTTTGCAAATATAGAAAGCAGCAGATAGCAAAGGCCCTGTAAAAGGAAGTACAGCAGCAGAAACAGTGATAACAGAATATAAAAGCATTGCTTTTTCTTGATTTGTTTTACCAGTGAAACATTATTCTTTCAGTAGAGCTCATGACATATGAGCTATGATGTTATCTGTGCCTGCTTGATCCTATTTTATTCTTCTGTGCTTTTCTTGAAAGCCACTGATTGATTCACTGCAAACATGTAATTTTTTTTTTCCTCTTTTTAGCCAAATATGCTGAGGACTCCTGCTCAATTCTGATATCTCCTGCATTTGAACCCTGTCACCATGAAGTCAGTCCCACTCCCTACGTGAAGAACTGCCGCTTTGACGTTTGCTCCTGCTCCAGTGGCAAGGATTGCCTGTGCTCTGCTATCGCTAATTATGCAGCAGCCTGTGCCAGGAAGGGCATCCTGGTCCAGTGGAGAGAACCTGACTTCTGCTGTAAGTGAAATGATGCCCCACCCACTTATATTCCTTGTCTTGAGGGAATTTTTCTGGCAATGTTGGATGAGAAATGTAGAATGAGATGATTTCTGCAAGGTGCCAAATATTTCTTATGGCATGATGAGAGAGTCTGTCTTTCCTCCACACTAGCAAAGGATGCAAAAGCTGTTCCCAGAAACTGCTCCCAGACTGGGGCAGAGAAGCAGTCAGCTGCCATACCTCTGCACAACTTCTGACTGGTTTCCATTTTCAGCTGTATTTAAGCTTTAGGTATTCACCTGGAAACTTCCTGACCATCCCAGGGTAGGAATCTCCAAGTGATTTGCAGTAATCCATGAACTGCCTTCTTTTGAGGCCCATGCTTCCCATGTCCTGCCCCCATCAGTGGCTCCTGACGTAGCTGAATGTGAGGGGTTGGAGAAAGCACGAAGGCAGGTACTTGGTTGAGACAAACTTATATCAGAAGGGAATTCTGGCAGTCTTGTGGTACCACCCTTCTCATAGCAGGGCTAACTTACTGTACGTTGCCTGAGACCATGTCCAGATAAGTTTTGAGTATCTCCAAGGATGGAGATCCCACAAGCTCCCTGACATGTCTCTTGCCCAGTGCAA
>JAYRBT010000042.1:55221997-55251811 GCA_036023395.1 Myiotriccus ornatus
CATGGTGAATACTCTGGTTTGATATTTTTTGCCTCTGATTCTTTCCCTGCATAGCACAAAGCTGTGAGGACCTGAATAAAAATGAATTAGACTACCAGTGTGAATGGAGATACAACAGCTGTGGGCCTGCTTGTCCTATAACGTGCCAACACCCACAGCCTCTGGAGTGTCCTCTGCAGTGTGTGGAAGGATGCCATGTACACTGTCCTGCAGGTAAGTCCATCTTTTACTTTGCTTAAACAGTTACCTATCTTTTTTTTCTCCTTTAACAGGCTTATTGATGTGTTTTTACCACAATTTCTTACTGCCTAAATAGGGAGATGGTTGAGCATCTTGGTTTGAGTTTGTGAAATGAGCACAGCGTGGGGGAAGGCATGAAGTGGTGCCTAGAGGAGGAGGATGAAACTGCCAGCAAGAGCAAGAGAAGATGGGAACAGGTTGATAAGAATGGAGGATTAGGGGCTGTGTGGCAGAAGAGATTATTGGCTATGTGGTTAAAGTAGGGTATGAATTCATGCTGGACACTGATAAAATGCTTTCCTTCAGAGCAGATTTGACAGTGGGGGAAACCCATTACCTTGACCTGCTTAATACTTTCAAGGTGCTCCTGAGAGTGCCCAACAGGCATCCTCCTGTGATCCTGAGCTTCCAGCTTCACTGTTCCCAACAACTATCTCAGAGAAAAGGGAAAGGAAAAAAATTCACTAGATATGGGGCAGGGAGAGCAAAGACAGAGAGAAAGGGGAAGAGTGAAAAATAAGAGCCAAAAGGAGAGTAACAACTCCGATAAATTGTTCCAAAAGGCAAAGAAAAAAAGGTATTTTAAGACCCAAAATAACTATGCTGGACCCTGGTGTCTCTGACCAGAATGAGGTAGGGGATAGGGGGGTAAATAAACAGTACACATGTACGAAGGGAGGTGCCATTTTCTCCTGACATCTCGCATGTTTTGTTCCAAAGATATGTCCATCTTCCGTGTGGTGCTGGCTGTTGCAGGTTATACACGGGGTTGAGTACTTCCAATATCTAAATAAAAGCCACTGTGAAGGAAGGAGATGCTTCTCTGTGACGAGCTGGCAGCGGCCAGCTCAGCCAAACACAGTGTGCAGAAGGTTTGAGCCCACCTGAGAAGCCTCGTTATGTTTTTAGGGCAATGATTAGCTTTAAAATTCATGAAAATTGGCATCTTCTTACTACTGTGCTATTTTGTAACAGGGAAAATACTCGATGAACTGTCCCTGGATTGTGTCAGTCCGGAAGACTGTCCCGTGTGTGCAGTTGGAGATGACAAGATCCCACATGGAAGGAGAGTAGTTTTGAACAGAGATGATCTACAGCGCTGTCAATCCTGGTATGACGCGTTTATGCAGTGAATGTTGAATGGGATGAAGGGACAGGGATGAAGTACATCCATATTAATAAGCTTATGGATGTAACTTTAAATATATCACTGAAAAAGAAGCTTGGAAAGCAGTTTTTACATCAATTCCCCTTCAAATAGAACCCAAAGCTGAAGTTTTTCAGCGACGGTGGGGATTGTAGGATGTCAGCTGAACTAAAATCCATAAATTCCTTTCAGAAAAGGCCTTTTCCCATGAGTAGGTGGCCCTGCTGGCTTGAGATGTTCCACTCCTTTTTGTGCAGTGTGTGATTCAGCACCAATAAAGCTGTCAGACTCTTTCCCTCTGCCAGCGCTCAGAAATATCCTGCGTATGGCGCTAGGTCCGAATGCGCGCTCGGTGCTGAGATGATTGGCAGTTGGAATTGTGCACGGTTACTGGAGAACCGATTTCCACGAGATTTTAAGGCGGCCTGACGCTGCATGGACGCGTTTCCCGGTGTGCTGGAATGCAGGGCAGGGGTGCGTGGTGCCGGGCACCGAGCGGGATGAGGGCCCTCAGCTGCGGTGCAGCGGAGACTGGTTGCCTTCTGTATAAAGCCTCATGGCATATGATGCAGTATCTGAAGGTCTGGCGTTCTCCAGGTGCCTGGACCCTTGATGGGTACTTTCACCAGTCGCTTAGAACGCTGTGAATACGGGAGATTTTTTTCCGTCCTGTAAATTGATCGGATTTAATGGGAGGCGAGCTGTAAAACCG
Source organism: Myiotriccus ornatus (assembly GCA_036023395.1). Lineage (NCBI taxonomy): Eukaryota > Metazoa > Chordata > Aves > Passeriformes > Tyrannidae > Myiotriccus > Myiotriccus ornatus. Next base: position 55,224,097 of record JAYRBT010000042.1, read on the forward strand.
CAGCAGTGATTAGGCCAGACTAACACCTTAACTCCGAGTGCTCTGAACCTCACAGAAGCTCTAAATGGGTACCAACTTCCAATTCCTGGTCTCTTGCCAGAGCTCACTTATGTCTGTGCTATAAACCCAGGGCTTGAGCTCTAAGGCTAATCAATTAAATACATATTTTTTTTAGCAATGTACACAAAGAGCCTTGAATTCCGTCAAAAGGTCAAGAAAGAGTCTCCATAAACGAGTCTCTGTTCCCTAATTTTTGTAATCCTTAATAATAATTTATCTTAAACGATGATACGCTGGCCACTGCTCACAAAAGATTTCAGAACATTAGGAAAACTTACCTCACCAGGGAAACATCCTTTTGCATAACTGTCACCTAATTTAGATGCCTACACCATCTGTACAAACAATAGAAAATATCACACAAAAATGGATTTCATAGCAAATATCCAAAGGAAATTGGAAACTAGAAGAGCCTTGTTCCTATTAGGATTAAAATAATAAATCTTCTGCTGCTGTATGTTCATGCCAGAAGTAGCTGTGCATTTTGCAATCAGGAAGATGCTAAAATAAGCTTGAAGGGAACAGAACAATTAAACTAAGACAACTTAAATGAAGGTGCCATGTGTAAAGAGAAGCATTTTCCTGAAAAAATGTCACCTTCTTCCATTATTGACTCTCTCCCCCTCAGTGGGATGGGGGAAAGAATCAGATTAAAAGGCCATCCTGGGTTTTCTCTGGCAGTGAAAACAAGCGTTTTTTGGTCCTTGTTCTTTCACAAACTTTGCCTCTTCTGTTCCTTGGGCTGTCCAGGAAGACAAGGAGAACATACAGGCTGACTCTGTTCCACCCTGTGTGCAAGCACAGTCACCTTCTTTGCTCTGATAAGTGAAGTTGATCAGAGGGCTGGAACACCTCTCCTGTGAGGAAAGGTGGAGAGAGCTGGGATTGTTCAGCCTGGAGATGGGAATTATCCAGGGAGACCTTAATGTATCTCAGAACTTAAAAGGGGGCCTGTGAGAAAGATGGGGACAAACTTTTTAGCAGAGCCTGCTCTGACAAGACAAGGAGTAATGGCTTTAAACCGAGGGAGGGCCAGTTTAGGTTGGACATAAGGAAGGAGTTTTTTACGAAGAGGGTGGTAAAACACTGGCACAGGTTGCCCAGAGAGGTAGTAGATACCCCATCCCTGGAAACATTTCAGGTCAGGCTGGATGGGGTGCTGAGGAGCATGATCTGTCGAAGATGTCCCTGCTCACTGCAGGAGGGTTGGACTGGATGGATTCTAGAGGTCCCTTCCAGCCCAAATGATTCAGTGATTCTAGGAGATAAAGGGAATCATGCAAGCATGAATTAGAAGGGCAGAAGTTTTAAAGACTCGCTGAAGGTGGATGAATTATAAACAAGTTCCTGGAAGATGGAGGGTGACAGAGGTGAAAGAGCTCACGGTGGTACAGGAGGGTGAATAGTGAAAAAGGCAGAGATGGGGGAAAAGGAAAATAGGAGCTGATATGGAAAGGGAAAAATGGAGGTGAGTAGAAATATTGAGGGAATATAATAGGGCTAAAAAGAGATAGTAAGTATAGTGGAAATAAACCATTTAATATGAGAAAAGGGACTGAAAGAAATCATGGCAAATAACAGGAAGAGACATAAAAAACAGTGTGCCCAATGTTGTATTCAAAACAAAATGAAGTCAGGAAGAAAACCCAGGAATTCAGAGCACTTCAGAGGAAGAAAAAAGACATAATTTCACCAGGGTTAAAATGTGGATAAACCAGCCCCCTGCATAAAATCTGCAGAGTATTAGAGCTAAACCATTCTTCCTACTCTAGGATTTGACTTTGGGTTTGTTTGTTTTTTTCTTTTTACTTTGTTACTTTGCTTTAGCTGCCTCCAGGTTGCCTCATGGTTTGCTTCCTTGTCAAGCACACCAGATGAACCATTTCAGTCCACCAGTGGCTTGTAGGAATCTGCACTGATGCTCAGTGGGTTCCTAGACAGTTTTCAGACATGGATTTTACACATTCTGCCAAAGGCTGATGTAAGGACAAACGTGCATAGACATGTAGGATTTAGCTGTACAATACCTTGAGGGGAGTTGTGGGGAAGTGGGCTGAAGGGGGGGAAAAAATCATTCACATCATACTTTATTTTTGTTGTGCTTTTGAAATATTTAATTGGGTTTGTATGAACGCTCTTTTATTTTGTGTGGGTGATGTATTGTTATAAGCATAATTATTTACAGCTACTTCCAATTTTTTCAGTCTGTGTGAAGGGAAGAACTTAACCTGTGTAGCCTGTGAGCCTGTGGAGAGCACCCTGACACTGACAACACCTATTCCAGAGGAGGATGTTGAGCGACCAGCCAGTGAATACTCGTGCAGCAAAATGATGGACTTGGCCTTCCTGATTGATGGCTCCAACAAACTGTCAGAGGAGGACTTTGAACACCTCAAGTCTTTCGTAATTGGTGTGATGAAGAAACTCCACATCTCCCAGAAGAAAATCCGAGTGTCAGTTCTGGTGTATAGGGGTGGTCCCACAATCTACCTCGGCCTTAAGGACATCAAAACAAATTCCCAGATGAGAAAAATTGTCCAAGGCATAAAATACACCGGTGATAAGGAAGCGTCTGCCTCTGAAGTCCTTAAATACACCGTGTTCCACGTGTTTGGAAAAGCAGAGAGGACCAATGCTGCCAGAATTGCAGTGCTGTTTATAGCAAGCAAGTCTTCGGGGAAGATCCGCGGCATCCTCCAGGTGCTGAAGAACAGGGACATCGCAGTCATACCCGTGGGGATCGGGCCCCACATCAACGTGGAGCAAGTCAAGTTCATTGAAAGGCAGTCACCACTGAACAGATCCTACCGAGTGAGCAACGTTTTAGAGCTAATGGACAAGGGGGATGATCTCATCGATGGTCTGTGTGAACTGGGACCTGAGGAAAGTTCTCTGTTACCGGCTACGTCCGCTCCGACGGTGTCTGGTGTCCTGCTTCCCCCTTCGGGATCCACAGCCCCACCACCCTCTTCAGCAAAGCCCCCTCCCCAAAAGCTGGATGTTGCTTTTGTTGTGGAAGGCTCTGACAACGTGGGGGAGGAAAATTTCAATAAAGTCAAGCAGTTCCTTGAGAAGGTGGTCACAGGAATGAATGTGGGATGGGACGATATCCATGTTACGATCATGCAGTATTCAGAGACTGTCACTCTGGAGTATTCCTTTAGGGAAATGCAGTCAAAGGAAAGTATTATTCAGAAGGTGAGGGGCATACCCTACCAAGGAGGGAAGGCTACCAACACTGGGAATGCCCTGGATTATATTTCCAAACACACATTTACAACAGTAAACGGGGGCAGGCAAGATGTTCCTCGCTTGGTATATATGGTGTCATCCAGTCCTTCCACTGATGTTATCACACGACCCCCCAGGAGCATAAATGTCATTCCCATAGGCATAACCCCTGGTGCAGATATCCAAGAGCTCAGAAGGATCAGCCAGCCTAATAACCCAATTATCTTGAATAGTTATGACAGACTTATTGAAGAAGCACCTGAATTAGTGCTGCAGTCATGCTGCTCTCACAGACGTTGGACCGAAATTATAGGTAAAATTGGGTGTGTTTTGTGTGTAATTTCCACTTTCCTCTGTCCTGTCTCTTCTGTTTACCCCTCAAACTGATGCAATTTAAAGGGCCCCTGTGTCTCATTTGGTAGCTTGTTGTCCAAGTGCCAAGGAAGGGCCATCTATCTTCATTGGAGGCTGAGGATGCTGCTAGAACTGAGCATAGACCTGCTGTGAGCCTTCTGCAGGCTCAGAAATTCTTGTGTTCTTTTGCCATTAAAGTGCAGCAGTTTTCAGATAGGTTGGAGGAGAAAACCACTTATTCTTCTCTGTCTAGTATAATACAAAAATTTACTTCTTGTTTTCCTGATGTCCTCATTGGGTTTTTCTATTTTTATTGCTTTTTTGTTTGTTTTTTTTTTTTGTTTGGGGGTGATGAGGTTATTTTTTGGGTTTTGTTCGTTTGTTTTTGTTTTGTTTGTTGTTGGTTTGTATTGTTTTTCTTTTGGTCGTTGTTTGCTGTCGGTTTTTGTTTTAGTCCCCCGAGAGTAAAATAAAATTAGTAGAAAGCAGGAATTGAAACACCCATGTATCCCACTGAATATGAATCTCAGGGCTTTCATTAAAGGGGCATCACTTACTGTTTTAACTGGTCATTATCCTGCTTTGTTTTCCCAAAATACAAGTGTACCTGCCCTTTCTGCTCCTATGGGTAGATTAATAGATGCTACTTTTGCTTATCATGTACAAAATAACCTTTTTCCCCTCTTCCCCCACCCCGCCTCCAGAGCTGTGCAACAAACCTATGGATGTCGTGTTTCTTCTGGATGGAAGTTCCAATATTGGAGCAGCAGAGTTCGAGGAAATGAAAAGCTTTGTGCGGGCATTTATTGAAAGTGTCGTGGTCGGTACGTACCTGTCCTTTAACCAAAACACAGGAAGGGGTTGGGTGTTCTCTTGCTTGTAGAGGTTTGGTCTGACTACAAGGTTTTGGTCTTATACCTGTGCTTCCCAAAGAGCTCACAGGGGAAAAGTACAGCATTTCTGTATGTGTAGAATAACTTGGATTTTTTAGAGATCCTGCATGGAAGACACTGATTCTGAAAACTTATAAATTATTTATAAATTGTAAGCAATGTGTTGCCTGGTTCAATTCTGCAAATCTGATATTGTATAACTGCCTGTATCAACTCTCAGTTAACAGTTTTATTTGTACTTCTCATGGAATGTATGATCAGAACCGGGATGTCAGAGGAAAGCAGAACTTGGAATTTCTCTTCATCTGTTTGTGCAGCTCAAGCTCCCTGGATGCCCTGTGTCCCTCCAGTGATGTATGACAGAAGGAATTTTGCATGGAATGGTGTCATCCAGGGAGCTTGGTCCACCTGACAAATGTGGGGCATCAACCTACTGCTTGTGCAAAACAATGTGCACATAAAAAAAAGTGATGTTTAGACAATTTTAAAATGGAGAAGGACTAATATTGGAGATCAATAAAATGAAATTCTCCAGTCATGGTTGAATTGATTAGGGGTAAAATACTGCATGCTGATTCCTGACAGAAAATCAACTGTTTCCAGCAATTGGATATTTTTTTCATGTGGGTATTGTTCAGTTTTGATCTTTTGGTTGAAAATCCAGCTTTCACACTCTGATGCAAAAATCACTGTCTAGTTGTGCTTAATGTAAATCACAACCACAAGGGTATCCTTTAGATTTATTTTAAGGCATTCATATGCACTGCTTAAAGTGTTTATTTTCTGCTTTCTGCTTCAGGTGATACTTCAGTTCACGTGTCAGTTCTGCAATATGCCAGGGAAAATAATCTAGAAATCTCATGGAATGTGCCTCAAGAGACTGAAAGGCTTGTGGACATGGTGCAGTCCATTCAACAAAGGGAGCAAGGTCCCACCAGACTAGGTGAGTGATTTTGTGCATGTTGATGTTTAAACAAGAGGAGGAAAAACACCCCAAGAAATGCTAAATATAGCCTGACCCCAAGCACCAATTTATGCCAGTGCCACTGTGGTAGCATTCTGGAGTAGGACTCTTTAAGTTGGGTGGGTTTTTTAGTTGTTTTGTTCATTCATATCTTTACTATGTGTATGTTGCTTGCTAAGGTTCAATTTTCTCTATTAAAATGTATTAGTAGGTTACACGAATTATAGTTTATCCTAATGCATTTTGGAAAGAAGCTTTGAAGCAGTTCTCAGGATTTGCATTCACTGTCTTCCAAGCCAGCAAAACGTCATTAAGAAGTAAAGACTTTGATGATTAACCTTTCAGTGCTGATTAGTTGATTAGACATTTAGCAGCAGAACTGCTTACACTGACTTCAGTAGCTGCCCTTGCCAGATGCTTGTGCTGAGCCAGTGTAACCCACCTGGCTGGAAACCAGCACACCAGCAGTTATATTCTGTGTGGTTCAGCTCCCTCGTCCAAGCTGCTGTGCTGGTTCCACAAGGACTTGGGCTGGCACAAGGACTGGGGATGGTGCCAGGGAGCAAGGACTGCCTAAGGCGACACTTTAGCTAAAGAGCTGCTGGTGAAATGTCATCTTCTGTTCCAGACAACTGTAAAACATGTCCACTTCAATTTTCATGTGCTGAAACATCACACAGATTTCCCACTGGGTCTGTGGGAACTCAGTGCACACACGTGTATCAGTTGCAGGGTTCAGCAAGAAAAGATTCTCCTGCAGCATATCTGATCTTTCACCAGATACACTGAGAATTTTGCTCTTCTGGATTGGAACCACATTTGTTCTGGCAGACACCTAGCATTAGGGTCCTGTAAGAGTCAAGGAATACACAGATTTTTAGGGTCTTTGGCCTACTTTGGACTGTAAAGAGTTATTGGTCTAGAAAAGTGAGAAATAAAACCTGACTTCCATAGTTCGCAGGAGGATTAGCTATGATTGCTTTCTCAGCCTGGAGAAATAAAAATACCAGATGGCTGATGAGACTTCTATAGGCTCGCTGTGGGATAAGTCGTTGCATACAAATAGATAAGTTTTGTGAAGCCTCCCACGTGATGTGCATCGAAAGGCACTCGGAACTGCAGGATAAACAGAGCAAACACGGCCTTTGGGAAATGAAATGGCAGAGGCAGCCACATGACATCCTCGTTAGTGATTTGTTTATGTCTCATTGGAAAATTCTCAGAGTGCTACAATGAACCAAAATGGAATAGGGCAGAAGTTGTTCCTCCCAAACGAAGTAATGAAAATAAGTCACTGCGGTCCCGTCCTGCACCTTGTAATGTGTGTGAATCCTCCTGGCTGTGTAGGAGACAGTAACCCTGGGAAAAGTGCAGCCAGTCAGGTCTTTGTGTCTGTGCTCCGGCCTCTGGAAATGCAGAGGCTGCTGGAGAAGTGTGGGTGGCTCAGTCAGGATGCTGCAGTTCCTTGGGCAGCTTTGGAAATCTTTCCTAGCCTATGCTTGCTTGGGATTTACACATCAAAAATGTCATTGCTATTAGGCTGGTGATGTTTCTTCTCATTTGCACTGGCCTCTCTATGGTGGAAGGAGAATTACAATCCAGTGTAATCTTTATTCTGTCTTTGCTGATCAAAATCCCACTAATTTGGTCAAAAAAACTCTGCACAGAGAGCAGCTATAGGCTCTGTTGCCATCACTGCAGAAAGTGTTCCCTTTTCTGCATCATTTAACCACAAGGAAACTCCAGAAGAGAGAGACCTTTTAGTATGAAGAGATAATGAAAAACTACAGAGTATTTGAAGGCATAGAAAGAACAGAAAAAATGCAATGGGGACATTCAATAATATCAGGCACATTTTGGCTCAAGTTACTTATCAAGAAGAAGCTCTGGGGATATTAAGGCATCATGAAATTGTGTACAATTTCACATAAGAAAAAAATTAAAAAAAAAAAAAAAAGGGAAGAATAACTGCAAGAGGAGCTGACTGAATAAGGCTTCATTCAGCCCAAAAAGTGAACTGTGCAAGAGAACTGAGAATCACATAAATGTGCCTCTGTTCAGCATTCCTGGGTGTTTAGGAGAGTCATAGGGAGCATACTGAGCAATCCCTACAGTAAATACTGCTTAACACTTTATAAAAACATGGCTTTGCTTGCTCATAGTGCTAGTAAAAGTCTCTCATTTAGGCTGATGTTTCCCGTGCCCACTGCCTGCCTCAGACTCAAAATTTTGGAGGAACTGTGGCTCAACTGTATTAAAAGCATCATCAGGGAAAGAAATGCGTGTTCCCCACCACTAAGGAAAAAACCCTGCAACTTTCAGTTATTATGAAAATATTTGATTAGCGCCATTCAGCTTTGCCGTCATGATTAAGAAGATACAATTTGTCTTTTTCTTCTAAACTTCCCTGTGGTTTAGGAAGCACAGACCCACCACCATAGCACTTTTCCACGTGATGTGGTCTGTACAGAATTTCCAGAATCTTGCTCCCCATCAGCCACCCAAGGCCATGGGTTTGCCAGCAGCTGCTCTGATCAGAGGGCTCCCATCCACTGACAGAGAATGTTGCTCTTAGGAAGTTTCTGCTTTCCCTGAGGCATCCACCAGACCATTACATGTCTGTGTGTTCCAGATTGGCTTATTCTGGGATGAATCTTCATTTTCACTTCTTGGATATATTTCAAACATTTCTTGGGCACCCTGTGCTCTTTCAAATCATTCCATGATGTTCGTAATTGCTCCCAGTCTAATATCTGTGATTCAGATTAGCATTCCTTTTAACACATTTTTCCTCCTCCATCCATATCATTAATGAAACTGTTCAATAAGGCAGAATCTAGTTTAATTCCCTGTAGAATCCCAGTAAACACCTCCAACCCTACTCAACAGATTGTCTTTTATCCTTAAGCTTGTTTATGTCCATTTAATCAGCTTTCAGTCTTTGCATGAACCATTCTGAACTATTACTTCAGAATACAATTCTGGCTTAAAAGTCCATCAGGTAATCAAAAAAAAATCTTTAGGAAAAAAATTATTCAGATAATTAGCCCTTATTAAATAGTCTTGTTGAATTCAACCAAAAAACCAAAGCTCTTACGAAGCCGTTTCTGACTGTCAGAAGTTGAGCATCAGATTTTCAGAGTCTTAGCTGAGAGGATCATGGAGTGATGCTATCCCTTCTCCTTTCCCCTCCCCAGCCTTGTAGGATATCTTCTGTTGGTTTTGCTTTAATAATTATTCCAAACATGACCTAATTTTTATAGTCTATTGTATCAGTAAGTCAGGAGTGTATCAGCACTGGAAGATGGGGAGAAGGTTCTACTCTGTGCTGGCAGCCTTGGGAACGACTGAAAATGCCTCTTGATTTGGAAACACCTTTTTACAAGTAGCCCGTATAGATCAACTGCTATTTTGTTTTCTCCTTTTATTTATTTGCATTTTTTCCCCTGGACATGCCCGATGATTTGGGTCAAGCCCTACTGACTGAGCTGTGAATGCTTTTGGCTTTAAGACTTCCATCTTGATTTCTCATGGCTTGTATGTCTGATGCCTAAAATACATGTGAGCATGGAAGTCATTTTGCTTCCCAAGCCTATTTGTTGCCTTTTTTTTTTATCTTCTTTTTTTTTTTATTTTTTTCTTTTTGGTAGCACATTTTGTATGTAAGAAACAGAGACCACTTGTAAAAATGATCCATGAGAGTAACATAATTTGCTCTTGTATTCGGTCTGTGGGAACATGTTGGCTGCTAGTCCGGGCTTAGGGTCTCAGAGGAAATGCTTCAAACTGTGCAACCAACCCCAAAAGCCCACAGCAAACCCCCCTTTTGGGCTGCTGTGAGAAGCTGTGGCTGCCCCATCCCTGGGAGTCTCCCAGGCCAGGTTGGATGGGGCTCTGAGCAACCTGGGCTAGTGGAAGGTGTCCCTGCCCATGGCAGGGGGTTGGAACGAGATGATCTTTAAGGTCCCTTCCAGCCCAAACCATTCCATGATTCTCTCTCTCTTTCTGTGCTGTGAACACTCGTTCCAATCTTAACACAGCCTTGTGCTTGGTGTTTACCTCAGTGTAAACACGCTGAATTTCCTTTATTGGTATGGAAATGTCAGTTCACTGTTGTGTCATAGGAAGGAAGTGTTCAGGTTGGTTGGTTTATGAGCAGTCAATAGTTTTTATTGTGGCCTCTGAGGGATTTGGTATTTCCCTCTGTGGTGAGATGTAGAGACAAACAGCTGAGAAGTGACAGCTTCCAGCTCGGGGTGGGGACTTTGTCCCTCTAGCAGGACAAAAGTGTTCATTTGATCCTGCCTTCAGACACCTGGCTCTTTTCTCTGGAGCTGGCTTCAAAATGAGGGGAGAAATCCAAAGGGTTTTTAGGACACTGAAACGAATTTTCCATGCATTAAATTGAGTAACTGTTTTTGGGGGACTTTGAAATAGTCACTGGTTCTGTTGCAATGGTACTTGATCTCTTTATGAGAAATTATAAAAAAATAATGGATTTTGCAGTTTACAAATATGTATGGAAGTTTCTGAAAATTTTCAGATTTAATGTGAGAAAGGGAGCTGGAGCTGCTGGTGCCCACACCAACACACAGAAGTCAAAGGGTCATTAAAAAAACCCCCAGCAAGCAGAGAAATTTCAAGTGCTTTTCACAAATTGAATGAAAAATCATTTGTGATTCTTACTGTGCAAAAGTTTAACTTAAAATATTTGAAAGTTAAAACCTGAAATACCTTTTTTTTTTTCTTTTTTTTTTTGGTAATTATTTATAGGACAAAAGGGAAATGAGTCAATCTTCTGGCACAGTGACCATCCTGGAGCAATCTCAGGGATTTGGGATATAGTCATAATAACTTTCTGTATTTTGTTTTATCCTCAGTTATTTATAGCTAACCTGCCACTTTGCATCTAACATTCCACCTCTACAGACACAAAGCCATTTGTAGCAAGGCTTGTGAGACAGCTGTAGAGGACATGAGTTGATACCTGGAGTTAGTTAATTTCTGTGGTCAGGAATAGTAGTTTGGGAAATGGAATTGCCATCACCTGAGCAATAATGGTGCTTTAAAATGTGTTTTTTTACAAGTAGAAAAACATTCAAAATTTTGAGGTTTTCACTGGACAGAAACTCAAAAGTGTTTTTGTTTCATATGTGAAATACAATTCAGAATTACACTGGGAATGAAAATCGAATTATAGGAATGAAATTAATCTACACAGCTGGAAGAACTAAATAAAAGATAGTAATTGCAAAGCAAGAAACAGAAGAGAGACGTCCTGTTGTGTTCTTAAATACTGTTGAAAGCTTTCTATTGAATTTGATTTAAACAAACATGAATCATTCTATTTGAAAAGCTGGGCTTGGGAAAATAGGTGACCCCTTCTAGAGAGGAGATTGATAGTGGAGGTAACTCCAGGTGAGAGATGGAAGCTTATACAAGGGGAAATTGATGTGGATCCTATTCCTGCTGTAGGTCCAATGGGGCCTGGCAGCAGTTCCTGCTTGGTCCCAGATCTTTAGTTGTGGGCATCTGTGTGGAGAGATGACACTTGAACACGAGGCTGTGGAGGAATTAGTGACAATGGGTAATGGAGAAGTGGCTGGATAAGTTGGAGAGGGGGTATGAGGCTGTCAGGGACTGTAGGGGTGTATGGGACAATAGGGAAGGGTGGGGAAGCAACAGGATTTGAGAAGGAAGCTTGACCTCCAAACCAATGCTGTGGCAAAGGAAACATTTGGGTTTTTTTTGAGATATCTGTTCTAGGCTAGATTATTCCAAGGGGTAAATTCTTCCTGAAACTCTTATTGAAACATCGTAGAATATCCAATTGCTGTTGCCATGACATCATAGACTCTCAAAATGGTTTGGGTTGGAAGGGACCTTATGGATCATCTCTTTCCAGCACTCCTGCCATGGGCAGGGACACCTTCCACTAGCCCAGGTTGCTCAGAGCCCCATCCAACCTGGCCTGGGACACTTCCAGGGCTGGGGCAGCCACAGCTTCTCTGGGCAACCTGTGCCAGGGCCTGCCCACCCTCTGAGTAAAAAATTCCTTCCTCACATCAAATATACATCTCTCTTCTTCTAGTTTAAAACCACTCCCCCTTGTCCTGTCACTGTCTGCTCATGCAAAAAGTCACTCTCCCTCTTTTTTTTTAGCTCCCTCTGAGCACTGAAAGGCCGCAGTGAGGTCTCCCTGGGGTTTTCCCTTCTCCAGGCTGAATAACCCCAGCTCTCTCAGCCTTATCAATAGGTTCCTAGAGGTTGTCCATGCTTGCAGCAGCTTTGGGAAAAGGATTTTTGCTTCTATCACTGAATAAAGTTGGGTGCCATGATGCATAAAGGCAAAGCACCAAGTGTTGAGGTGTGCTGGGGAACACTGAGGGTGTGCTGGTGAGTTGTCTGCGGTCTGACTTCCAGTGTTTCTCAAATATGCTTGTTATTATAAATGATACAGTGAATTCCTATTTCTGCTCCACAGTTATGGCAGATTACTAAGAGGAACTAGTCTTTCAAGTGTTTACTGTTCACCGGTCACTGTTTGCCCTGAATGTCACATCAGTCACCTGGTACCATTTCTGCTTCCTGGCCTGATAACTTCCAAGCCCGAAGGAGCTTTTAGGAAAGCTGCATATCATGATTCCCAGCGTAAATATTTGTGCAAATACATGTCTAAAATGCAAGTACTAACAAAGTGCTCTCTTGCTGAGGTCATGATTTTCAACAAAAAATTTGCCTGAGTGTTCGCAGATGTTGAATGAAAGGGCAGCAGCTTCCACTTTAAGCCGGTTTGTGATTTGCTGGCTAAGGTAGAATTTCTTTGCAAGTTTTGTGGGGTCTGGTGTAGGGGGTTTTTTGGTCGTTTTTAATATGGATCACCCAGTTTAGATTATGGGTTATTCTGAGATTACTATTCAGAGAGGTTGCTGGTGGTGGGGAGGCAAGGTGTGCTTTTCACACCCATGCTGAAAGTTGACGAAGTTAAGGAAGCGCTAGATCTTCTCCCGGAGCGAGAGCATCGTGAGTACAGCTCGGCACGATGTGAATTTGTGCGTGGGATCGCCACTGGATGTCACTGTTGCGTGGCAATTGGGAAATAAGGACACAATTCCCTGCGATCTGTTCCGTCCTTTCCCAGCATTACTGTGGCGTTGCACTAGAGTGAGGAGCATTATTCTTGTGGCTAAGGAAAGGTAGTAAAGCTCCCATTACTGCAGGAACTGGGTAGCTGAGGATGGTCCTCCTGTGTTGGGATGTGTCAGTAGCACTGGAAGGTTCTTAACAGCTGAGATCTCTCACGCAGCAGCAGTAAAGCAGACATTAAAGTCCTTTAAGAATCACTGTTTTTCAGTACCTACTAATGTAACGTACTAATAGTAAAGTAAGATTTAATTTCATAGTCTCCTCTGAGTTTTCTGTCGTATCTCTTATTTATCTCTGCGTTTCTTCTCAGGAAATGCCGTTGATTTTGTGGTCCAGAATGCAATGTCGGAATCCCACGGGGGCAGACCCGGCGCATCGAAGGTCGCCGTAGTCATCGTGTCGGGGAGGTCGGAAGACTCTGTGGAGGCTGCTGCTCTTTCTGCAAGACTCAACAGTAAATCTCCTTCCACTGTCACTGTTTTTAAATGGAGTTGTTGCTTTTTAAGTAGTGCACTATAACAAAAGATGGGAAATTAGGACACTGGTGTGTTCACGTAAGTTCTGGCCTTACTGTGCACAGTGTTCTGGTAAAAACCAGACCTGAACAAAATGTGCCTGATGAAGATGCCTTTGAGGTACTGGCAAATTCAGTACCAATCTGCAGTTGAGGCTGAACAGCTTCCACAAGCTTCACACATTAGTGGCATTTCATTTTCCAAAGTACTATGGGTAGACAGGGATGACAGGAATGTGTCTGATATTATAAAGTCAGTACTGTTGCAGTACAATGATCCTTGAAAGGTTCACTGTCATAATAGTAATAATAAAAATAATATAAGAATAATAATTAGAGGGTTTGCTCAGATTCTGCACTGACCTGTGCAGGAATATACTTCTGCTGCCAATGTGTGCTGCATGATGATTTTTCAGGATTTCTGTCTGTCGTTTCTGACTTCAGCTTCCTCAGGTGTTCAGCTGAGGAACTTTGACTTCCTTTGAAGGTTGCTTTGGGAGCTATTGAATAAGGCATGGACTACGTAGCAACTATCAGCTGTTATTTTTAATTAAATGGTTTGAAAATAATCCAAGTGCTGTGTAACTGAAGAAAGAAAGCAATATATTGAGACTTTTTACATTATAAAAACGTGAAGATGTTTTCATTAAGTCTGCAGCTGCATTTTGTTGATCATGCGTGATCTTAACTGTGCTTGAGATTAATAGAGCTCATCCTAGCTAATGCTGTGATTAGAGCATTACCATTTCAGCCCTTAGTTGCCTTTAGCCAACGTGGAGGGAATGATGCAAGGAATACATGAAAATTAATTGTTGGAGAAAACCTTTTCTCTGTTTATTTATTTTTTTTTTAATTTTTATTTCTAAGAAGCAAATAAAAAAAGCCCCGTAGAATCATACAATCATTTATGTTTGAAAAGACCTTCAAGATCATCAAGTCCAACTGTTAACCCAGCACTGCCAAGGCCACCACTACACTGTGTTTCCAAGTGCCACATCTACACTCCTTTTAAATACTTCCAGAAATGATGGCTCCACCACTTCCATGAGCAAAGATCTCCTTATCCTGTGCATTGCCTAATTAAAACCTTTTCCTTCTTTTTTCCTAGGGGTATCCCTCTTTCCAATTGGTGTTGGCAACAGTTACGATGAAGAGCAACTAAGGACTTTGGCTGGGCCATCTGCTGCTACCAGAATCATGAAGCTCCAGAATTTTGAAGATCTATCCACTATGATCACATTGAATAGTGAATTTATCAAAAAAGTGTGCATGGGTAAGTCCAGCAGTTGTGGCTGCGTGACTGGAGCAAAACACAAAAATTGAAATGCCGAAACCAGAATGATTTTTCTTCATTTTAGAAGTCCACGCAGCGTTCCTTTGTGTTTTACCAACAATCATCACAAATGTTAGCATAGACCACTACCATCACTTAGATGTGAGACAAAACCTGAGCCTTTAAAGCGTGTAGTCAGTTGCTATTCCAGTCAACCAACTTCCAGCAAGGTTTTTAGAACTGCTTAGGTCTGAACTTTGGAGCTATCACCTTCTTAGTAATCAGGGCTGGTTGTCAACTGAAGGACAGCAGGACAGCTCAAGCTGTCTCGACTGAATGGGACATGCTTCAGAAATGTTAGTTGTGAGTAAAGTTTTCAAACTACATAGTTTTCAGACGTGATGTGTATGTCTACAAAAAATTCAACCCAAGTAGAAGAAAAAAAGAAGAAGAATAAATAATTAACTTTTCCAGGAAAACCAATACTGGGAAAAAAAGTGTAATGTATTTTAAACAAATACTAATTTATTTATACATAACAATACTCCTCCTGTAAGGAATCTTGATTCAACACTGACCAGTATTTTATTACTTTTGCCTCCTTGGTCTGTTTGTATATAGATATTTATTGCAAACGTTTCTCTTCCAACAGCATCTTTGTGTTCTCACCACAAACTACTGTCTCCTAGTGTTAGTCATTGCACAGGTTTTTACCAGCATTACAAGGGCTTAGTTACATCTCCTTTACAATAAATGGACTTTTTTGCAGAGCCAAGTACCACTGAGCATGAGGAAGTTGCAGAGTGTTCACTGTCCAGCTTGGAGATATCCGATCATTCTCCACTGGGATCACTTCTGGCATTTTAAAACCTCTCCAGAGCATCAAACAGCTGCCATTTTCTAGATTTAAACAGCTGCCATTTTCTTTCTTGTCTTTTAAAATAAGATTTTAAAGATGCATTTCCTCTCTTCACGCTGTAAAATATGCGATTTTTTTCTTGCTGTAAATGACATTGATCCAAGATACAGGATGGGGAGCAGGAATTTGGAACCAGTAACTGTTTTCTTGTTGCAATCTGTGCTATAACCCATTAGTACTAGAGGTGAGAGCTTTGTATTTTTATGAAAGCTTATCTAATAGTTCAAAAAACCTTGAATCATAGATATCTAATCTTCAACACCTAAATTTGAGAAATTTAGCTCTTCCTATTGCTGTTGGCAAAGCCTTTGCTGTGGGGTGGAAAACTACAATCTTACTTTTTTTGGTGGGGATTTATTTTCTTGTTTGGATTTTTTTTTGTTTGCTTTGTTTTAAGCTTCTTGCAATCTGTAAAGTATAATTTTCCCCTCCAGACTCACGCAGTTGGATTTCTTGTACGGATGGAGTCTTGCCTTATGTATGGAAGTGTACCAAAAACAATACTATTAAAAAGGTTTAAAAGATTTCCTAAGTGCTTTCAAAATACATTACTTGTCCTGGAAAAGACAGAGCATGTAGTGAATATAAGATAGCATAGTATAACATGCTAGAAAGAGTTTGCTAGTCAGTGTTTTAGTTTCCTAGACGTGGTTATCATGTTGTCATGCCATGGTACCTATGTGAGATTGCTTCCCCATATATCTCTAGGTGTGCAGTGAGAGCACATAAACATAGAAACTGCAGTTCAGTGGGTGCCCTGTGACCATTTAACTGGTTCTATAAAAAGCCCTGCTCATCACAGTAATGCCTGAATGTAAGGAAACTCATTTTGAGTGCTCCTAGTGCAGCTGTTTGCATACTTATGCTGTATTTGTCTTTAGTAAATGTGTGTGCATGGGACTGTAAATTCTCATTACCTGCTACTTCCTAGAAATATTTTCAATTCCTCACATGATTCAGAAGTAAGGCTGGACCCTCACTCAGAGCTAAAGCCATGATTTTTTAAAGTACCATCTGGGCAGAGCTGTCAGTGCAAGAAGTGCTGTAGAATTACAGCCCAGCTATTGCTCACAGGGTATTTTGGGACCAGTTTCATTGCAAAAGTCGGGTAATGGGAGAGTAACACAGTTCATACCTTCTGTGACTTACTCTTGTACACTTTGGACAAAGGCCTGCAGTCTTCAGGTAGGGATTCGCACATTCTAACACACACACAAATTTCTTACAGTCTAAATAATGTTTAGCACTCTGTGTTGTGGCAACCACCACTTCAAAGGCTGGGTGAGGGACTGATATGACTAAAATATATCTGCTTCTCTTTCAGACCCTGTCAGAGAATGCGTGGATGAGGATGGAAACAAAAAGAAAGTAAGTGTATTGCCTGGGTTGTCCATCTGGCTTTCAAGTTGCAGGGTGTGTGCAGGAGCATGAATATTTTCAGAGATAACATGGAAAAAAAAAAAGTATGGGAAAATATTAAGAATTATTTTGGGGGAGGAAAATGTTGCCTTTTGAAGTGGTGGGGTAGCTTGCACACAAGGGAGACACCTCATCGTGCAGTGTTGAATGCTACTGAAGGCAGTGCAGAACCAAAACTTGGGACAATGTATGTCCTTCCTGACAAAGAAAAGTGCTTTTCCCTCTCCTGGTGGAAGAACTTCTGGGACAGCTAACCATGGCCAAAATAAAGGGGCATCATCGTGAAAACCCTGTCTTTCTGCTAAACTTACAAATACTTTGTCCCTATGGAAATTTTTTTAGGAAGATAATTATTGTGTGATGACTATCTCGTTAGGGGAAATCATCTCTTAAGTAACAGAATCAAAGTTCTCTGTGTTCATTTGTGGAAAAGCTCTTATTTATCCTGAGGAAAGTAAATCAAAAGTGATCCAGATCTAAGAAAGCAATGATCTAGATATTAAAAATGGTTCAGTTTCCTCATCTCAGGTGAAACACCAAGGTTTTTGAGAGTACACGATACTTCATGCTTTAAAAAATATCAGTGTAAACTTGTGCCATGTTTTCCAGTAGGGATCAGTTACAAGCTTTACTCTAGGATTTGTCTTGAATTTCTAGCACATTAAAAATATTCCTTTGATTTTTCCCTTGTGAAGGCATGGCTGTAAGGAAGGATGTGGCTAATAAGGAAATGCTTATGAATTGTCTAGACACAGGAAATATGTCAAAACTGCCCTTCAGGGTTGGCCTCGGTCAGCTGGTCAGAACACAGAAAGGCTTTAGCTAAATCAGCCACTAATAATCTGGTGGCTTCGAGGCTGACAGCCTAAATATGAAAAAAAAAAAACCCTCAACAAACGAAAAATAGATTTGAAAAACTTCTTTGATTAAAACCAAAAAAATAATCCGATCATTTGCAATCTGAACTGTGTGTCCTGGCCTCGTGGCTCCTGGAGCAGACACGGGTGTGTGGAGGTAAGAGCTGAGAAGGCTGAACTTGAGTTTCAGACACGTCAGATTTCGTTTTGCTCGGTGATAAACTCGAAGCACAATTTCCGTTCTGGCTAAAACGCTCCTCGAAGGAAACAGGCCATGGAAAAAAACCAACCCACACTTTCAAAGGGCAGCCGTGAGGGGGATTTTGTTACCTCTTCTGTCAGCCAGGAAAAAAAAAAAAATAAAAAAAATAGGTGTTCCGAGGCAGCGTGGTGGCCACTGCCTGTTGGGACAGGCTGCTGAGCATCCCTGGGAGCCGCCAGGGCACCGTGGAGGGGTCCTGGAGCAGCACCCACGCTCTGAACACCCCTGCTGCCTCACTGGCAGGAAGGTGCCACTGTTCCGTTCCCCTCTGCCGGCGAATCCCGCAGATCCGCGGGGATGAAGGACCGAGGCTCTTCCCTGGTTCAGAAAACACGGGCTTTTATGCTGGATTCGCAGGATTTCAGGGGTTACTCAGAGTCAGTGCAGGAGGCTCAGTTCCCCAAGAGGGATGTCTGTCATGCACCTGGAGATTGTGGGAACTGATCTCGTGCAGTTTGCAAGGAAGTCAGAGCGCTCAGGATCAAAAATATCAGCCTGAATCCTATCTGTATCATGAACAACACGATTTGTTACCGTTTTTTGGGGGGTTTTGCTATTTACCCTGGAAAGGATTGTTGAAGGAAGATTGGTGACTAAGGTTGTTGTTAGTAGCAGAAGGACAGCAGATCAAATGTGCTGGGACAGGCCAAACCCCCATTCAACCCCCTGTATTGTGTGACCAAAAATAGGAGCCAGGGGAGGAATGTAATTAAATATGTATGAAAATACCTTGAGCTGTCCCAGCCTTGAACAATTTATGTCTCAGGGACACCCTGAGGTGATCGTGACATCTTTTTGTGTTAGGTAGGGCTAGATAGTTTTCTCTCCATGAAATCATTCAGCCATTCTTTGAATCCATGTAATTTTTTAGTACTCATCAGATCCAACGGCAGGGGGTTGCAGGAATGCTAAATACAGGGTGTGCAAAGAGCCACTGGTTCAATATTTGAACTTGCCAGCTGACAGAACATCAGAACAATTATGGTAGATTAATTTTTTGTTTTGTTTTCATTAATTTTCATTATTAGTCTTGTTGGGATGGTTTTCAGCAGGCATAAAGATGATAATAGAAGTGTAGGTACTTCTAATAGCTGCATTTCGAGATGAAGTGATCTGCATTTCTAGTCTGTGTATGGCAGGAAAAACCATGTTCCTAAACTAGCAGTGTCTGTACTGTGGCTTCTTTAGTACTGCTCATCTCTTGGCTTAAAGAGCAGACAAACAAACAAACAAACCCCTGACTAAATTAAAAGGTACCAGCTGAGGAAGCTGCTCGAGGTACACGTCTCTCCCTCCTGCAGATGCACAGCAAGGGAGGAGTGTGCAAGTCCAGGTCTGTAGGTTCAGAGCTCCCTCAGAGAGGAAGTCTGAGGCTTCCTGCGGTGTCCTGGCAGGCTCGCTGCTTTCAGCAGACATCCTTCACGATTTAGAGACCCCTGATTTTCCTTCCCTTTCTGTCCTGTTTAACTCCTACGATTTCATATCAAGTGGGGTTTAGGCTTTCTTTGTCTTCAGAGTCCCTGCATTTTCCTCTGCACCAGGATTCTTGGCTTTTTTTGTGATTCCTCAACTGGTATTTTTGTTTTAATGTGCTGTGCTTTGCTACTCTTGTCCAGCTCTTAGATGTTTTCCAATAGATGTCCTGTTAAGGAGTGAAATAAAAACAATTAAATATGTATGGAAGCCAGACTTGCACAGCTGTATTTGTACCCTTCCAGGTGCTCCTCTTTCAGTGAGTTGTAGGCGAGACAACTATAATTAAAAAACATTCTATTTCTTCCTATCTGAATACTTTTTCCATACTTAAAGCTCCCCTTGTCACTTTTTCACAGCTTCCTCTAGGCTCACAAGCCTGAAAAGTATTAAGCAACTTTCAGTTGCCTTCTCCGAGGCCTGAAACAGGTCCAGTAAAATAACTTGTATTTAATGTGTAATTTTTTATGACTGCAAATCTGACTGTTCTTGTTTAGAGTTGATGGAATCACATAGCTCAGAGATACAGAGCAATACTTTCACAGCTTTATTCTCAACTCGAACACCAGTGACAAGACTCATCTGTGAATCATGTTGTTACCCAGTTGTTTTATCCCTTTGCTCTTCTTTTTTATGGGAATGATGGTTAAAGTGAGAAGGAGATGATGGGAGATGACCTTCCCCCACAGCAATATTTTCTTTCCCATATTTTTATGCTTGTGGATATCAAGAAGTGTTAGCCCAGTTCACAGAACCACTGTCTCACTTGTGCTGGTGTTTCTGGACACACCTCTGTAGAAATAACTCTGGGAAGTGCTGTATCCCACATTTGGGGGTATTCTTGGGAATGCAGACCTCAGGGATGAACACGGTTTTGAAATTCATTGAGCCTATTTATGGACTTGAAAGTTCTGTGGGATTTGGGCCAGAGAGCTCAGCTTTTTGCAGATCAGAATCTTGAGATACTCCAGATTGTGACCACATCTATGTCTTTGTCATTTGTCAGTATGTAATCCTGGTGCCTTAAAATTTAGACTGTCCTTCAGAAACTGAGAGTATATTTTACATTTAATTTTTAGTTTTACAAATCCACTACATCTATCTAATAACACTGATATGCCAAAGGAACAATTTCCCTTTGGGAAGGGAGGAACTGTTTTAAAATTTCAGGGTTGTGGGTAAAATAATTACAGTATTCCACACCTTTCTAGCTTGGAACAAATATTGTTAATTCCTGCTGTGCTACGACCATCTGTGGCTTATGAAAACTAAAGGCTTTGAAATTTAAAGCAAAGCTGAGGGCAATTCTTTGTTGACTCTTCTATCCATGCATGCTGTAGGGTGGCAAGTGGTGGAGTATCAGATACTTCATTCTGATGTAACAAAGCATTTCCTGCTCAGGACTGTTTGTTACCTTTGACTTGGAATTTTCAGAGTCTGTTTCTTAGTGCTGCTAATTTAAACTTCCTAATTGTCACGGAGCCCTTAATACACTGCATTCCCTTATTTAGTTTTCCAAGGCTAATTTGAGGCAGGGTCACTTTACTCGTTAACTGTGGGGTTGTGGCACCAGCCAAGCTTTGTGTTTTCCTCCCTGCTGCCCCGCCCGTCTTTTCACTGTTGAATCTCCTTGTCTCTCTGCCCAGCCTGGGGATAAATGGACATTGCCAGACCAGTGCCACACTGTGACATGCTTTCCAGGAGATTACACGGTTCTGGAGAGCCACCACATTAACTGTGAGAGGATGGCAAAGCCGGTGTGTCACAGCAATCTCCCTGCGGTGAAGGTTGACGAAACGTGTGGGTGCCGCTGGATGTGTCCGTGTGAGTACCTGCCTTGGCGTGTGTTGCCTCTCCTTCCCCATCACCTGAAATGCTTTCTCAGCAATGTGATGCTGGGTGCAGCTGCTCAGCCACTGTACCCATCCAAGGTGGCTGGGGTGGGAGGGATTGATGTTTAATTCCTGTACAGTGATGAACAGAAAGAACTGGGAGCGTGACAGTTGTACTGTTGCTGGAGTGTCCAAAGCTGTTTGCAAGTTCGGGACCACTCTGAGCTTATTTCTTGCGTTAGTGGAGCTACAGTGTTTTTATCAGAGAACCTCCCACTCCGTTTCCAAAGCTGTGTGCGCTGGGAAGGAGGATGTATGGAAGCAAAAAGGAATTTACCTCGGCAGGCTGTAAGCAAGTGATTTATTCCTGGTCACCCTCTAGGCTTGAGGGTTTGACCTGAGCTCAACCACACACATGTGTTACAGAAACATCGACAAAAAATGCTCCCTGTCTCCATATAATCTCACAGTCTGTGTGCTGGGTGTCTTGGCTGGGATGACAGAAACAGAAGTTAAGTGTACCCCCTCACATTTACAGGGTACAGGGATGCAGCCCTGATGCTGGTGATCATTAAAAAGAAAGGATCACATTAGGCTTACATCTTAAGTAATAAGATTGCTTTTTGAAAGTAAGTCACAACCCTATATGTAACTTGTTTTAAGAAAGGATAATCTCAGTTTAAAATGTCTTCTGATTTAAGAACAACTTGTTCCAGATGCTGCTTGAAATAACTAAGTTGGTAGCTGAATTTTTCATCCCTGAACTTAGACATACAAAATTTTTACACCCTAAGTTTTAGCATTTCCTGAAAGTGTGTTTGATTATCCAAACCCTTTAAATTTAAGCTTTCTGTTTTGATTCAAGTATTAAAAAAAGGTAGAAAGACTTTACTTGGATAGTCTTAAGTATTTTTGTTTTGTCTATTTTGTTTTGGTATCCTTGAGATTATAATTCTCCTTGTTTTCCAGTTTGTGAAGGCAAGGAAGTGTTTACAACCTAATGACCAGAACACTGAGCTGTCAGTTGACCACTGGTTTATATTATTTGGTGCATATTGTTTCTCTTGCTTTTTTCCTGTTTCCAATCTGGAAAAAAAAAGTCCCCAGGTATTGACTTGTGATATGTTTAATAAGAGTGAAATATTATTTGGTTTCAATGTAATACTAAACAGAATAAATCTTATCCCATAATGAAGATACAATGCAAAAATTAATTACTGTGTTACAGTCTTTGTACAAATACCGAAGGGATTTTCCCTGTTTTATTTTTCATATGATATCTATTACTAAATCGTATTCAATGTCAGCAAATTTCAGGCAAAAGGATTTTCTGTGAGTTTATCCGAATTTCTTGCAATAGTAATTGTTCCAGACAAAGATATTTCAAAAAACCACTACGTGTGATGAAGTATTTACCAAACTTTCTTGTCAGTGATTTGCTGCAGCGTTTGCAATTCACTGCCTTCCCAATTAATTGGTTCCACATGCCCATGATGATTGTGGAGAAATGGTCTTAATTTAAACTAAAGCAAATGCCTATATGGCTTTCTTTGGTGCTGGTTGTTTATTTGCAGGTGTCTGTATGGGAAGTTCGTCTCGACACATTGTCACCTTTGATGGGCTGAACTTTAAGCTGGCTGGCAATTGCTCCTACACCTTGTTCCAAGACGTGCAGCACGATGTTGAAGTTCTCCTCCATGAAGGACCCTGCAGAGCAGCACCGAAGATGAACTGCATGGACTCCATCGAAGTGAAACACCGTGGTGTATCTGTTCAGCTCTTCAGTAACATGGCAGTAAGCTAAACACAACGAACTGATCTGTGCACTGGCTGCTCATGCTGTAGAGCCCAGGTTATGAGGATGAATTTGTTCCCTTTACCCAATTTCTGAACCCTTTCAGCCTATTTTTGGGCTTCTGAGCAACTACCTTTTTTCGATTTCATGATGCAATCCACGTTCACATAACGAGCCAGACACGTTCTTCCTCTTGTTCTCCATGTTGTGCTGGTGTGACAATGTCAAGAGCATGGGATTTGGCAGCATCTCCCAGACATTTCTGCCAGAAAGGCAGGGATTATAGACAGGACACTGTGCACTGCAATTCTCCTCTTTTTGGCAGAGGTCCCTTACAGAATGTTTTTATTTGGTATATGGGAGAGCACTCTGTTCCTCACAAAGCTGTGAATGACTGGCTTGCTGAAGAGAGCTGGTTTTTACCTTGTGTGGTTGGGCCTCAGCATCAGAAGAAAGAGCATCTTAGTATGCATTACCTCTGCTGTATGGGCAGAGAAGTGTTCAGACCCAATATGACCCATTTTTCAGTCTCTGGGTCCTCAGACATAACTTGGCTCACTTGTAAAGATGATCTCTTTTGACTCGTGTAGCAAAATAGGGGGGACCAAAACACCTGCACCCAGTTCTGCATGATGATGGACAGCCTTGACTTTTCACTGAGGTATTGATAATCAGGGCCTGTGGGCAGTATTTGAACTTCATGGCATTAGATTGCTAGTCTGTCAATACTTGATGCTCAAGGGGTGCGCTTCTAGGGGAAAATGTTGAAAGAGTTGTTCATGTAACTCACAAAATGAAGGTAAAGTATTTCTGTAGGTTTCAGCAAAATTGATTCTTATGTCCAGATTCAACTGGACCTTCAGGTACTTGTGAAGTCAAAATGTGCTTCAAGTGTAAATTTGGGTTGATTTTTAACTGCTTGCTAAAACTGATGTGATGACCTTGCCTTTTTTGAAAACAGGTGACCGTAAGCGGTGAAAGGGTTCGTATCCCCTACTCTAACTCTTTGTTTGGAGTCACTGTCTATGGAGCAGTAATACATGAAATCCAATTCTTCCATCTTGGACATAATCTCACATTTACTCCAATAAACAATGAATTTCTTCTTAAACTTAACTCAAAGAGCTTTTCTTCAGGAACAAAAGGCCTTTGTGGTAAGTTTGAAAGATAGTTTTAACAGCTCCCCACTTGGGCTTGACCTTCTATTTATTTTATTGGTTTTTTGTGTGACTTTGAACCTGTAAACTCTTCCCCCACTGTTGAGGGAACATTGCAAATCTGTGTAGTTTTTTCTACTGTGGCCACCAGTGTAACACCTCACTGACCACTGATTTCCAGTAATGCCTTAGGAAGGACAGGTGTGACTGCTCCTGTTGTTTTTCTTACTTCAAGTTATATTTTCAAGGAGATTTGTGGCTTTTTTTGCATGAGGCTTTAACTTTAGGTTGTTGCATATATGTTTATGATCATAGAGACATGACCTATGCTTGCAGGGAAGGTGAAAAGTTTGAGAGTGGAACTACTACCTGGGAGAATCAATTCTATGGTATCTTCAGTGGTATAATCCATGGTTAGATTAAACCTCTGAGGCACAACCTGTAACCTCCTTTAAAAAGGAAATGGGAACAAAGACCCAGGTTTTTCGTGCCTCTATTTATAATAGGAATGATAAGGATTATAACTGTCCAGTTCTGGACCCCTCAATTTAGGAAGGATATTGAGGTCCTGGAGTGTGTCCAAAGAAGGGCAGCGAGGCTGGGGAAGGGTCTGGAGCACAAGTGCTGTGAGGAGAGGCTGAGGGAGCTGGGGATGTTCAGTCTGGAGAAGAGGAGGCTCAGGGGTGACCTCAGCACTCTCTACAACTCCCTGACAGGAGGGTGTAGCCGGGGGGGGTTGGTCTCTTCTCTTGGGAACCAGCAGTAGGACAAGAGGGCGGAGTCTCCAGCTGCACCAGGGGAGGTTTAGGTTGGACATCCGGAAGAAGTTCTTTACAGAGAGAATGACTGGGCATTGGAATGGGCTGCCCAGGGAGGTGGTGGAGTCACCGTCCCTGGAGGTGTTCCGGAAGAGACTGGATGTGGCACTTGGTGCCATGGTCCGGGTGCCAATGTGGTGTGGGGCCAAAGGATGGACTCAGTGATCTCAGAGGTCATTTCCAATCCAGTTGATTCTGTGATTCTGTGATCATTCCTTCCTCTCCCCCTTGGTAGTCACTGAGCTGCCCCAACCAGTGCCATCCGTCCTGTCCCTGTTTTGTCCAGGTTCATTTTATTGCTGGCTGTGTTCAGACTCTCTTTTCCTCACTCTCCTACAGGGGTGTGTGACCAGAACCACGTCAACGACTTCACGTTACGCAATGGCTCTGTCACTCCTGACAGCAGCGTGTTTATCCAGGACTGGACAGTGGAAGAGCCAGGGAAGGTCTGTGAGATCCGGAGGGAAGACAAGTGCTCTGAGCACGCCACGAGCCACTGCCACCTCCTGCTCTCGGATCAGTTCGTGGAGTGCCACAGCATAATCTCCCCCAACATGTTCTACGAGGCCTGCATGGAGAGCAGCTGCTACGAGGACGAAGCCTGTGAGATGATAACCTCCTACGCGCACCTCTGCAGGGAGCACGGCGTCTGCGTGCGCTGGAGGGCACCCCAGATCTGCCGTAAGGGGCTCTCTCTGCCTTGGAGCTGGTGTAGAAGTTGTCTCGCTGTGGGATGGTGCTGACAGCGACCATCCTGTCAGCGTGATATGGATTTTTGAAGGCTGTGCCACAGGGCAGGGGTTCCAGGTCACGTTTATCGTACAGGTCATGTTGCAGATCAAATAACTAGAATAGTTTGCCATCCACTAAGCTGCATATTGTGGAGAAAGTTTAAGCTGCTGATCAGTAAAATGCAAGGCTAGAGGGATAAAAATCCTGTGAAAGCTGTGCACAGGTACACACAGCTGTGTGACAGTACCTGACTCTGCAGCCTCTGAACCATTGTGGGGCCAGGTTTGGACTGAGAGCCTGCTCTCGTTCTGCCTGTTCTAGCAGCA
This sequence comes from Myiotriccus ornatus, assembly GCA_036023395.1. Lineage (NCBI taxonomy): Eukaryota > Metazoa > Chordata > Aves > Passeriformes > Tyrannidae > Myiotriccus > Myiotriccus ornatus. The sequence goes on from JAYRBT010000042.1 coordinate 55,250,122, forward strand.
GATGTCCTTGCTCTGATACAGGCATTGGAGGGCCTGAGGTGGCCATGGAAACTCATGCTTTGGATGAGTGGAACTGCTTCCCATACTGTCCATAACGGCACGAAATAAGACTTTTCTTTGTAGTTGGTTCATAAATTTACACTCATTTCAATCAAAGCCTAAACTTTTGAGAATGTGATGCAAGAGCCAGTGAGATTTTCAGTTTCTGCTACGGGGAGAAATTGGGAAAGGCCACTCTCTGTGGTGTCATTTCTTGCCAGGACATGCCAAGCTACGCTGATTGAACCTGCTGTAATTTGCTCTGCAAATCTGTTTCTCCTTCTGCCTGTGTGTTGCTTGTGTTTTGGAAGTGAAAAATTTGTGCTGTGAGAAGGCAGCACAGCAGGATATGAGTCCTGCAAATTACCCAGAACCCAATCAAGACCAGCAAGACAAGCATGCTAGTGCCAAATTCAGACAGTTGTTGCTTTGTTGTATACCTTCTGTCCTAAATTCAAGTGCCTGTCTGCAGTGATGGCAGTGGACATTCAGATATTCACTCAGTATTTCATTTGAGTATCTCGGAGGTGTATGTATGGAGGCATTTTCTTTCCCAGCCACCTCCTCATGACACTGTCTTGATGTCCCAGTTGGTTTTCACATCTTCTACTTCTCTAGTTTAGTCGGTTCTTGTTGCTTTGCTTTCTTCCCCTCTTTCTGCCCAGGTACTTTTCATTTCAGAACTGGAGAACCAGCATGATAGCACGAAAGCTCAGTCCATGCTTTGCTTTTGTCCATGTTTTAAACTCAGACTGAGGGAATGGTGGGATAAGAAGTCAAAAATGTGAATGTGAATTAGGCCTGAACCTCCAGTTTATGTTTTAAATATCTCTTCAGGATAATAGGTTATTGAACACAGTCTGTTCAGAATACAGTCCTAGAAAGCAGAGAGAGAATACTGCCAGCCTATATCCTAATTTAATGCTTCAGTCAGACTTTGCAAATGGTTACATCCAGAGATGAATGTCGATGGATTACCTTAATAACTCTCTGCAGTTTTCAAATTCCCCTCTGGCTCCACAGTGTGTGCAAGGATAGACAAAGAGTTGCTAATTTCAACACTAGTTACATAAAAGTCTTTAGTGTCCTAACAACAGCATCATCATCTTCCTTCAGGCACGTGCCTGTATGCAATTGCCAAAATAAAGGTGCCAACGTTTGGTTTATACAGATTATATTACTGACTAAACAGTCAGTACAGGTAATCACTGTACCAAAACCTGTTTAATAGCAATGGCTTGGTTCTGGGTTACCTTGCTTCTTTTTCCACAATCCAGTGAGTCCCTGTCATTCTTTTAGAGTTTGATCTGGAGATTTTTGTCATGCCATACTGGGACATTCCAAGCAGCACAAGACCTTTCTGACTGCTCTGCCTGGGTGGGTGAATACAGTTTCTGTAATTCAGATATATTCACCCTGGAACAGAGAAGAATTCAGGGTGACCTAATTGTGGCCTCCCAGGCACCGAAGGGAGCCCACAAGAAAGATGAAGAGACTATTTCCAAGGGCCTGGAGTGACAGGACAAGGGAGAATGGCCTCAAACTGGCAGAGAGCAGGTTTAGGTTGGATATCAGGGAGAAATTCTTCCCTGTGAGGGTGATGAGACCCTGGCACAGGTTGCCCAGAGAAGCTGTGGCTGCCCCATCCCTG
>JAYRBT010000042.1:55252112-55264651 GCA_036023395.1 Myiotriccus ornatus
ATGGGGCTCTGAGCAACCTGGGCTAGTGGAAGGTGTCCCTGCCCATGGCAGGGGGTTGGAACTGGATGATCTTTAAGACCCTCTCAACTCTCAGCGTTCTATGATTCTATGAAATAATTGGATTAAACGTGGCTTGAAGGAGGAAAGGGTTAATGTTAAATACATTACTTTTCTGTTTCCTTTGGCTGCTAAGTAGGGTGTGTGTAGACAGTTCAGCTGATGAATGTTTATTTGGGATCTCAGGTCTTCATTCAGTAATTTTCTTTCAGTGTTTTTTGTCAGGGGACTGAAAAAAAGTTTTATTAACCTCACAGCAGTCGCAGACTGGGAAATAAGAAACACTTTTCCAATTGAAGCTGTAGAGAAAAATAAAGTAGGCTTGAGGGAGTACACAGTATGGAAGCTGCATCCATAGGTTTCTAGAATAGCTGGAGCCTTAATTTTATGTTTGCTTTTGGAGACAATACTCTCAGTGTTGTGAATGCATCATTAAAAATTTTAGAGGGACTTAGAGGTGAATGCATGTTTCCTTAATTCAGTTAATTCTATTAATGTGGCAATTCAGTTAAAAAGAAACAGAAATCCAGCAGGTGCAGTTTTCAAGTACCAAAATGTTCTGGTTTTTAATTTTCTTTTGTTTCTTGGGAACACTGTGGCCTGTCAAGGTGTTAAAAAAAAAAAAATCAAAAATTTATTCAATACTGTAGTCTGTCCTGGATGTTTCCTAAGCATGCACTGTTACCAGTGCTTCTCTAATACACATGAAGGTGGCTCTAAATTCTTACGTCTCTGGCCCAGTGTTGAAAACAAAGTTAGGTGATCAACTCATCCAAGCCATCATCTCATTGTCAGAGTAAGTCATGTGTTGTCAATTCACGTGGTTTGCTGATTTGTGCATGGTCTGTAACTGAGACAAATGCCTTCCATCACTTTCCACTGTGGATTTTGTTGGTTTTAAAAAATGTATTTTCCAAGATGTTAGCGTCTGCAAAGGCTGATGGCCTTCTAAAATCCAAAGAATTCCCAAGAAAGCTTGAGTGGAAAGATTGATCAACCTTTCAGATCTCTTTAGATAAAGGCGGTTGTTTTTTTTTCTGTCTCCCTCAGCCATGAAATGTGCCACGTATTTGACGTATGATCACTGCCACAGAGCCTGCGTGAAGAGCTGTGAGAACAGCACCACAGTCAGTGTCTGCAAGGATTATCCCACAGAAGGCTGCTTCTGCCCAGAGGGACAGGTGGTTTTTGGTGACAGCTGTGTTAGTGAAGAAGTCTGCGCGCAGTGTGTCGCTGAAGATGGCACGCGCCACCAGGTAACCACATACACGGCAGCTTACCTTTGTGAGGGGCTGGGGTTTGCACTTTCACAGGGAAATCTGTCCTATGAGTCTAATCCCCTTTGGGTACTTTATCTTTTAGCTCAGTTCCTCATAACCGGCCGGCTGTCAGCCCCTTGTAGCTCCCCTACTGTGAAAGTGGCTGGGATGGATGTAAAATTCACAGCTGGGACTGCACAGACCTGGAAAGGCAGGACAAATCCATATGGAGGGAAGTCCAGGGGAAAGAGTGGAGGGATGGCATAAGCCCCATTCAGCAGGCTTTTGCCTGTAATGACAATTTAATCATAAATCTGGAACCCTTATTTATAATGTACTGTGTTGTCTTTGCAACTTTGTCTTTACTGAACCCCTCAGGAGGGGCAGGCACTGATCTCTGCTCTCTGTGAGCAGTGACAGGACCCGAGGGAATGGCCTCAAGTGGTGTCAGGGCAGGGTTAGGTTGGATATTGGGAAAAGGTTCTTTACACTGAAGAAAACCTGCATGAAGAGCAAACCTGCTGAAAATGTTAGAGCAAATGTGATTCTCTTTCTCTCTGTGTCTTGAAATAGCCACAATCTTTACACCTGCAAATGTAGGAATTCTCTGTCTGCTGCCTTCACAGGACTTGTTAACCCTGGGGCCACTGAGTGTCCTGGCAGAGGGCAGAGTTGTTTTCCCAAGCCTTGAGATAGTTTACTGTCAGTACATCGATGCAAACTTTCTTTGACTAAGATGTATTTTCTATGGATTAACCAGCCCTCTGTGATTTGGTTCCTAAGCTTTGTTAAACCTCTGGTTGGCTGGTTCTAACATGCTTGGCCTTTTATCCTTGCCACGTGGTTAACCTTGGAAAATAAACTGCCTTTTTAGACCCCTAGGGATGGCTTAAAACATGTAAATATCACTGGGTACAGGTGGCAGTAAAATGAGATATTGCCTTCCTTTCTTCTCCATCACTCAAGGGCTCAGCAGAGTGTTAGTTTTGCTCCAGAGTTTTCTGGATGAACCATTTTCCTTTGTGCCATCCTAACCTGGTTCAGTTGTGCAAAATAACATTATTATCTCATAATGAGTCTTTTCCCTCATACCTCCCTATTCATATCGGTGTTATATGTGGATAGTTCTGCAGAGGTAACTACATCTTTAATGTCAGTGATTTTCTCTCTCTCATGGGAAGGAACAGCAGTTGAAAAATCACTTCACTGGCAGTTTCTGAACATGCTTATCACCTCCAGGTAGTCACCACAATGATAGTTTCAGTTTTGGGGATGCTGTAGTGCTTTTCTAAGCTTCAGCCCACTGGAGAATCAAGTGATGACACTCCAAATATTCTTAATTAAAAAAAAAGAAAAAGCACTGTTTATTTCTCTGTTTTTAAGTATTACCAGTTTGGGAAAGCAGACACTTCTACGTATTTCCCAAAATAATGGTGTTTCCCTTACTACCCCTGAACATGCAGTCATGGTATGTAATTGCTCTACTGTTACTCACAATAGCCTGCAGTTGCATTTATAACATCTGAACATTTTTCATGCCTAAAACAATAGTAATTCCTCATCCCATTCATGCATTCTTTACATCCTTTGCTAAATTGGTACATTACAGTCATTTCAGAATTATGTGTCTCCTTAGTTTCTTAGTGTTAGCAGAGCAACCAGCCAATCCTCCACAGTGACTTCTGATTTTCCAAGTTAGTGTTACTCACTCTCTCCCAGTCCCATCACCAGAATATTTGATTTCTTTCTAAAAATCTGTTGGGTTTTTTTTTCATGCAGCGCCTGGAAACGTGGATTCCTGCTGACGAGCCCTGCATGATCTGCACGTGTCTTGATAACCAGAAAATAAACTGCACGGTCCGACCTTGCCCGACTCTCAAACGTAAATCCATTTTGCTCTAAGTATGACTGGGCTTGGACTGATGTTTTTGGTACCCTGGTTTTCTAGTTCTAATCCAAAATTGTTTCATGGATGTTTTCTTCTCGCTCCAGCTGCTCAGTGTGGTCCATGTGAAGTCCCTCATCTGCGCTGGGGCCCCGGCCAGTGCTGCCCCGAGTACGAGTGTGGTAGGTGCTCATAAACTTTTGGATTCTTCTCTGTCTGTACTTTTACCAGATATTCCTAAGGTTTATAATCCTTTTTTTTTTTTTTAATTATTATTATTTATTTAAATGCTGCATTTTTGAAACCACTGAATGACTGTGCAATCATCCATGTAGAAAAAGAAAGAGCTCCTAAGGATGTGTTTCTCCCTTCTTCCAACTTTGTCCCTCTTTCTCTAACAGATGAGGAAGGGAACGGAGCAATTTGTTTTGGTCTAAGTGACACTATAAAGGTCTTTTTTCAAGTATCCATTTTTGCATGGTCTATATTTGCACATTAAATATAACATTAGAACCTTAATCCCTATAACCCAAGCTTGAACTCTTCTCTAAGCTATTTTGGAAACTGGCTCTGACCTATTGATCTCTAATGCACTTCCTATTTTAGGACAGCAATTGAGTGTAGGAGAAAAAAAAGTTTAATGGGGATGTGCATGTCTGTGTGTGTGTGTCTTGAGAACTGGCTAGTCAGGCATGGTCCTAACCATTCTCCATTTCTGTTCTTAGTCTGTGATCTGGTTTCCTGTCATTTGCCTCCTGCCCCTGTCTGTGAGTTTGGCCAGCAGATTGCTCTGACCAACCCCGGAGAATGCAGACCAAATTACACATGTGGTAAGATACTTTTTTCTTAGCAGGGAGTGACACTGGAACATTGCACTTGAGCAACACTGACAACTTCCTTTGGACATTATTTTTTTCCCCTCTGAAAGGTTTAACTTTGAAGATGACTGACATGTAATGATTTCACGTAATTGAAAGAAGGGTGTTGTTGGCACTTTCTGAGTACACTTTTGAATTAAGGACTAGAGAAACACTTTGCTCTTGGCTGTGTGCCCTCTGACCTTTCATGCTTATTTTGTACATCTTGCTCGTGTATGAGACAAGAAGTTTTTGGCAGGGCAGGAAGTTTTCCTGAAGCTGCAGCACGCTCTGACCCGAGCCTTTCGTATCTGCGTTACTCCTTTAGTCTTTAAGTAGATTTACAACAGCTTGCAGTAGCAATAAGTGCCTTGCTGCCAGAGAACTGCCTTGTTCTCTAGCAGCGCTCGGGAATTCCACGAGTTTGACACGGTGCCCACCTTTTCCCGGCAGCCTGCAACAGGGAAGCATGCAGCTCAGTTCCAAAACCCTCCTGCCCACCGCACCGGGAGCTGACCATTACCAGGACCGAGTGCTGTGACAAGTATGAGTGCACCTGCAGCTGTAGGAACTCAACAGTGAGCTGCCCTCTGGGATATCTCTCCAGCTCTCTCACCAATGACTGTGGCTGTGTATCCACCACCTGCGTTCCAGACAGGGTAAGGGAAAAGAAACGTCTTCTCCACAGGTGACAGTGTCTTTTACGCTTGGAGTGGCAGCACCAAAGGAAGGAGGTATGAACAAACTAATGAGACTGCTGGAAAATGGTGCCAGGGTACTTTTAATTTACATGTGGCTCAAAGACACAAGGTTGCTCCTTCTATTCCAATAATTTATTCTGACAGAACCAACCCAATTTTTGTGACTTTGAGACAGCCAAATTTTTTTTTAAAAAATAAATATAAACATATATATATAAATACTTATATATATAAAATACATACATATATATATATACACACACCAAACCCATTTGAAACTGAAAGCTCATGCAAACAGGAACTTAACTGGTCATTTTTAGATTTTCAGTTTGGTTTTGGATAACAGGGCTACATGCCTTTGCATCACTACAGTTAATATATATTCTTCCAATCCCATTCTAATTTTATGGACATATTTGATATGCCTTAGACCTAAACTCCTTGTGCCTGTTGATTACCTTTGTTACTTCTGGAGGTGTTGTATCATAGAAGAACTATGTTGCCACTTTTAAGATTTTGCCAAATTAATACTTGACTGTTAAAACTTCACTAGGGTATATTTTTCTTATCTTGCCAACCTTTTATTAATTTTTGATATTATATCTACCTTTAAGGTAAGCTTGCTTAGGGGAGAGGTTGCAGGGCAATCTAACAGCCTTAACATAGGGTTACATTGTCTTGCAGCTCCGTAGTTCTAACCTTTATTATCTGTTTCTAAGCAGTTCATGACCTTGCATAATTCATTTTATGTCTCTGGGACTTACTTGCTATGTCTGTGAAAATAAATGATGCTCTTCTCTTGGACACCATGCTGTAAAATGTACTAATAGAAAGTTCAGTAGAAGAGATGGCACTGCTTTTTGGGGTAGCTGTGATGTCCTAAGGATACAAGAGAATGAATGCTTTTAGCCCCAGGTAGGATCTTTTCAGGTCAGATGATTTATCTGGAAGAAGTTTTGCATGCAAGGCTCCTTCTACAGGACCCACTGGTTTTTATCTCTAAATATTGTGTCAAATTATACTTACAGGGAAACTCAGTCAGCCCCCGGGCAATTCCACCGACTGCAGATAAAATTGTCCAGTTTATTCTTTATGAACCTTTAGATTTGGTTGTGCTGATTTTCCCTTTCCTCGACAGAATGGCCACAGTTTCAAGACCTCTGGCATTTCCAGGGGGTTCAAAATATTCCATAAAATTTCTGATGGGTTTCACACCTTAAAATGCAGCCTTTTGGAGGCAGCAGTGTGCCCTTACAGCAGCAGTTTGCTCTTTCGTGTATTAATTGTTGCATTTAATAGGTGTGTGTGCACAACAACGTAATCTACTCTGTTGGGACGACCTGGGAAGATGGTTGCAGGGAATGCTCTTGCACTGGTGTGAGGGATGATGTTACGGGACTTCAGATGATGGAATGTCGTGACAAAGCGTGCAACACATTCTGCTCTCGGGTGAGTAAACATCTAAACCCCTGCTTTAGCCAGAAGAGCCCTGATGGGAATCTGAAATGATTGCTTATAAACCTGCTTGTTTATAGAGAAACCAGAGAAAAGTAGGAAATAAGTGTTGTAGCAACGAAATTATCTTGGGAACGGAGTCTAAGAGGGCCTGAGCATTACTGACTTGATTTTAGGGTTATTGTTCCAGGATCGTATCCTGCTGCCAAGAAAATCAGTGACGAGTTTATTTTGTATTTTGATAAAAGAAAACCCGCATCCTGAAGTGTCTGTCATTTACACCACTTGCACAATAAGTGTTCACGATGTCTGACGTTCGATCACAAATGTCTGTTCCAGCTCAAGTTCACTTTCCGAAGTTCACATTTCAGATCTGTGTGTTGCTCAGCTCAGCCCGCTGTATCAGTAATAACACCACATGCTGTGGCCTTTATTATGCTCAGACATCTGGTACATGCCATAAAATTCTGTGTTTTGGGAGCCTGCAAAGGGAGTATGAGCTGCTCTGTTACACTGACATAGCTGGTCAAGCAGGAACAGGCAGATAATTGGTACAGAAAGCTGGTGGAGCAAAATGACTTAAGCTGGATATTAGGAAAAGGTTTTTCACCCAGAGGGTGGTTGGGCACTGGAAAAGACACAGGTGGGATTGCTGGAGCCGTCCTGTGCAGGGCCTGGAGTTGGACTTGGTGATCCTTGCGGGTCCTTTCCAAGTCAGGATATTCCATGACTGTGTGACTTGAAGCAGCTCTTCCTTAATCTGTGGTTTCATGTGCTCACATTCTGCAGGTCGAGGAGGCTGTGCAGGGTCCATGTGGAGCAACTGTTCGAGGTTCAGAGTATTCTCTGAGGTCTTTTTTTGACCCAGGATTTTCCCCATGAGTTTGTCCTTCCTTGAAGCATGAACTGAAATCCAGAAGCAAGCTAATTTGTTTTATTGCCCAGTGCAGAAGCAAAGATGAGCTGGTTAATGCTCTTCGAATCTGAGTTTTAAAATATTTATATGAGGCTACATATTGCAGCAGGCCCCACAAAATTCAAACCAAGCATCATTTCCAAAGGTGTGTTGTAAGATCTTTAATAACGTGTCTGGGAGTCACAGATTGACCTTGGGCATAGAGCATTTACCAGCAGCACCTCAAGGCTGAACTAATGTTGTGGCAGAAACCCCGAATTGTCTGAGTAGTTTTAAGTTTACACTAATATGTACTTTAAACCAGTAAATCATGCACTGAAATTTGCCTATGAACTTTTCAGTTAAGCAAACCAAAATCTGAACAGCAGTTCCCCTTTCAGAACTCTATTAAGCTAATTGTGTCTTGGTTTTTCAAAGAATTTCAAATGCCTTAATGCAGCTATATCTCAATATAATTTAACTGATAGTCTCTGAGTCAGAACAGGGCTGGACAGCATGTATGTGTGTAGTTGAGAAGCTGTGAACAAGATATAAACTTTCTTTGAGTAATATTGTCCTCTGCTGTGTCTTAAATGCTGCATCATTCTCTGGGGCCAGAAAAAAACCCCAATCCATTAGAGAAAAACCAACAAACCACCCTAATGCTTCTGCAAGTGCAGAGTTGGGGCAGAAAGGTTGAGGTTGCCAAATGCAGTGAAAGCATGAGGGTGGATGTGAGAGTTGTCAGCTGTTGCAAGAGAATCCCTTCAGTTTGTTGTTTCTAGTATGGTAATTGCTGTGAAATACTAGGTCTAAAATAACTGGCTGTGTTTCAGTTCATAGCTATAACTTTATCAATAATTTGTTACTCAATGAAATATTGCAGAGCTGCAGTTCCTTGACACTACGGTATCAAAAAAAACCCAACACACACCTGTTTAAAAACAAATAAAAAGACTAGGTGGAAATGCTGCCAGTTCTTTTTGGGAATCTGTCGTTTATTCTGCTCCTTTAGTGGTTATCAAAGTTGTACAACCAAAACTGTAGCTGTTGGAATACCTGGATAGCTCAGATTATTTTTTCCTTTACTTATTCCTGATTCATGGATATACATATCAAGAGTAACAGCAGTGCTGTAATGCAGTTTGAATTGACTTTAAAGCTTATTTTTCAGTGAAATTTGGGTCCTGCAGCTGGCTTTTGCTTTATTCTGGACACAAACAGCCCATGGATTTTTACTTCTCTGAGTTTGCCATACAAATAAAAAGTTGCATCGGATACTTCTGATGCTTCAGACCTGTACTGAGCAGCTAAAATTAATATAAAACACAAAGCACAACTTTGCCCCCAAAGCTGGGTCAAACTCCAGCATCACATTTTGTAATATTATATGAAATACTCTTCCATATGAAATGTCCACTGATTATCAAGGTTTGCTAATGTGCTTCATGTTGCAAATCAGGGCTATTTCATGAAGGGAGGGAGCAGTTGGGAATACTTCAGTAATTCAGTTCAAAGGGTTTGACCAAAATAAAATTATGCTTATTTTCATTGGCGTTTTTCACATGAATGGTGTTTTCTATGGCAGAACATCTTTCTTTTAACTCTGTACTGAAATCAGTGTCATGTTTTGCCCCTTGGAGACTGCCTGGCTATTAAATGTAGAATACATTACTTCTAATTAGATTAAAGCTCATTGCTTTCTTTCACTTAGATACTCCAGTATTTAAGTATTTGGTTGCTTGTTTCAGGAGATGAATATGTATTAAAAGTGAGAACTGGGATTCCTGTTGTTTCTGTGGTGTTTCTTTTCTTTTTTTTTTTTTTTTAGTTGACCTATTTATAATTTCCCTGAATTCACAAGATTTTTTCAGTTCTCTGGTCTATGAATGCATCACAGGCTCTACTGTTCAGTTATAATTTTCATGCTGCTTATTTTATTTTCCACAATTAAGTGTTAGACTTTGATAAGCTACATTATCTCTGGTGTTGCATAGTAGTTTCATTTTATGTTATCTCAATTTGTAGATTTTTTTTTAAAATACCTTTTGCAGTTAATGTTTGGGCTTATATTGTTTTGGACTTGGCAGTGCTGGGTTAATGGTTCAATTTGATGATCTTAAAGGTCTTTCTCAAATGATTCTGCGATTGTATGAAAAGATGAAGTGGTCAATCAAAACTGGTCCCTGGACTACATCTGACCAGTGTCTTCTCTCTGCTTAAGCACAGGGCAGTCAGATACTTGAATGTGCTCAGACTGAATTCCACCCCTGAATTCTCAGGAGTGGGAAGGGGAGTTTTGAGTGCTGATTAATCTCCAAGATACCATAAGAACCATTTTTACCTTTGATTTTCTTTTATAAAATATGTATTTATATGTATATATACATGAAATGTAAAATGTTTTTTAAATTAAAAAGTAAATATCATAACTATATATGCCTCGTATGTAAAAACCGTGACTTAACGTAGTGGGCTCGTTTAAACTGGATATATATTCACATGTAGTTTTCTCTCAAAATTTGCCAAATAGCAGGGCAATTCTGTCAACCTTAGAAGTGGACTTATTTTTTTCTTTTGCACTCCTCTATGGGGCTGTATTATTGGGAAGACTTGCTTTTTACAATTTTTGGTAAAAGAAACTGCACAAGGCCCACCAGCTGATCGGCATGACCTGAGCAAGGGTAGCACCTCGAGTTAGTCCTTGTAGCTGCAGCGAGTGTGCCTTCAAAATGTAGATCAGGCAGGAACTAACGAGATAAGAGTTTCTGTTTCTAATGTGTGCATCTTAATTTGTCTTTTCTGACAGGTGATGGTAAAGGTTTAACAGGATGCCGAGCTGGGTCAACCACTTGTAACAGCAATGTGTGGCCTTGGGGTTGTTTTTCAAGCTTGCCTTTTCAGCAGCTGTGGCTGGCATTAAACACTGAACCCTTTTAGGATCAGTCTTCTGATTTGTCTCCTGTTCCTGGATCAGTCAGTCCTTTTCTTTTCTGCTACAGGGCTACAGGTACGTTGTCCCAGAAGGGGAGTGCTGCGGGAGGTGCCAGAAGGTCGCCTGTGAGGAGCCGCGCTTTCGGCCTCGGGGTGATGCAGATCCTCCTTTGTATCAGGTGAGGTGCCAGTGGCGTGCACGCCTCCTCTTCCAGCAGAAACGCCCTGGAATTGTTTCGTGTTCCGCAGAAGGAGGTGAAAAAGAGACCAGCTGTTTCTTCTACACACCGAGCAGCACTGGGGAACAATGGTTTGGGCTGGCATGTGACTTGCCCGCTTGAATCTAACAAGTGAACCTTCCCCGCCCTTTCCTGGGTAGTGTGTTTTGTGTAAAATTACTGATTTCAGAAATAGGAGCTCCAAGGAATGTTAGTGGGACATAATGCTGTCAGCTACTTGTTTAAATTATCCCAATTAACTTTTACTGCTCTGTGGACAGCAGATGGAATTTTGCACAGTCCAGTTCAAATAGGAGATCCTCTTTGGTACACCCTGAAATATCAGGAAACAATGAGGATAGAAAGGTGGATTATTCTCTGGTTGCTGAAGATGGTAGCTGTATGTCAGACCAGACCACAGTGGTCCAGGCCACACTTGTTTTCTGCTCAGAAAAATAGTTTATTTTCAGCAATGTGCCTCTACCCTGAGGATTGAAAGACCCACCAGGAAGTGAGTGCATGCAACACCCATTTAAAATGCACTGCAGATACTCTACCATTCTGCAAAGCTACTTGGATGTTTGTCTTTTTCTTCCCTAAAATTTTAATTCCTTCAGTCTATTCAGCATTCTATCCCTAACTCAACCACCCTTGGCAAGCTTTTGCCAGCCTCAGGAGCCTTAAATTGATTAACCCTATGTAGAGCTTTGGATTCAACAAAGGCTAGGACAGTGAATGAAATATATTTAAAATAAGAGGCCACCCCGTATTTTTTTCTCCAAGTGCTGTTCTTTTATAACATGTCTGTGTCTTTATCTACATCTCACTTTCACATATTTAATATTAGCTTTAATTCCTTCTTTGACAAAGGAATCTGCTGCTGTCTTAAAAAAACCCAGACATGTGAATGTATAATTTTGCAGCCTGCCTCTTCCCTGATTTTAACAAGGGCATTTCTTAATGTGGATCAATAATTTTTGTAAAACAAGTCCTCAGAAGGCCTATTTAATGGCCCACTGTGTTATACCCTGCAGTGTCTTTCTTGCTGTGTCCTCTTTGAATTCTTTTGTCATTAACTGAGAACTAAGTATTTAGCACATGAGAGGAATGTGTAGCCTAAGAGCAAAGATGTTTGAATTTACTGAAGTTGAGGGTCTGGTTTTCACTTTTACTGTTCTTGAAGTGTGTTTGGAATGGTACCAGTGGAGGCATAAAGCTGCAAAGCAGTGATCAGCTCCTCCCAGCACTGAACTGCAGCAGCATCTTCTTTCTGACCTGTGCTGGTGTCCCTTCCCATAAAGAGCACTTGAAGTTCCCACTTTGTCTGACCCCGTGGATGATTATAATCAGTAAAACTATCAACAGGTCCTGGATATGGTCTCTTCTACATTTACAAGTAGAACCTAAGTAGAATAAGTAACCTAAACGTACACATTTTCCACATGTTATTTGACCCTCTTTTTTATTTTCCACCTCTAGGAATTATCCCTGTAATTCCTATTCTCTACAAACAGAGCAGCTCTATAAACTGATTGCCGTGGTAAGGATTTGTGGAGAACAGACTGTTCCCGATGCAGTAAATGTGCTTTTGGCAAAGCAGCATGCTGGCTGTGGTGGTCTTCCCCCTCTCCAGTGGCACAAATACTGCTGCCTGTGTTTAATCCTTTCATAATTTCCCATCAGGTCGGCTCAGAGTGGCGATCCCCCTTCAACCGCTGCGTTATCAACTCCTGCGTCCAGGTGAACAACGAGGTTTTTGTGCAGGAAAAGAATGTTTCTTGTGCTCAGATGGATGTGCCTGCCTGCCCAGAGGGAACTGAGCTGCAGTGCAACCAAATAATAGACTGCTGTCCTTCCTGCAGATGTGGTAAGGTTCTGTGGATGACAAATGGATAGTCCTGTGCAGGACTAGGAGTTGGACTCAGTATTCCTTCCAACTTCTTCCCAGATGATGTTCACTGTCTCCTGCTGAACCACGTGCTGCTGAAGCTCTTTTGCATTGCTTCAGAGACACATCCTGGGCTTTGTTTCTGCGCTGCTAAGCATTTAGGAGATCTTGAGATGCTGTTGGCCTATGAAAGTTCAAAGCTCTTTGCAGGGCCTGCCGGGAGAAGGGAGTTTGCAGGGAGCCATGGTGTCCTGTGCCTGCCTCTGGGGTTGTGGCTGTGCGTGAGCTGGCCGTGTGTGCTGGCACCCAGAACCCCCCCTGGCCGGGGCTGCACCCAGAGCAGGGTGGGCAGCAGGGCAGGGGGGGATCCTGCCCCTCTGCCCCACTCTG
>JAYRBT010000042.1:55264751-55310005 GCA_036023395.1 Myiotriccus ornatus
GGCCCTGGCACAGGTTGCCCAGAGAAGCTGTGGCTGCCCCATCCCTGGAAATGTCCAAGGCCAGGTTGGATGGGGCTCTGAGTGACCTGGTCAAGTAGAAGGTGTCCTTGCCTATGGCAAGAACTAACTGATCTTCACAGTCCCTTCCAACCCAAGCCACGATTCTACGAATCCATAATACACACCTTGTCCATCCTTGGGATCCTACTGCTGTGTAAACAAGTGATGGTTGCTCTACAACAATGGACACATTCTGGGCTTTCAGAGCCAATCTGGCTGCATATTCCTCTAGTTCATTTATTGCTTCCCTAAAAAAGCCACATCCCTTTTCCTTGATACCTCACCCAAAGGCAAGGTCAGGACCTAGAAGGGCTTCATATACAGGTCAGAAAGAAATCCTGATCTTCTGGGACAAAGAACATGGGGACAAATGCAGGGACGGAAGACCTTGCAAACTGGATGCATGGACACAGTGGTTTAGTCTGGACTTGTGGCTGATATGACCTGTCATAGTCTATTGACTTCAGGGGTCAAACTGCACTGTTCTGGACCAGCTGAGAAGGGCAATATTGTAACTGTAGTTGTACTGTAATCACTCAGCCATCGGTCATGTCAAGAAAGAAGTTGCTAGTCACACGTTTGGGTTTGGTGGGTTTTTTCCAGTGTAGGTTGCCAGTCCTTTTTTCAGTGAAGATAACCTTCAAAATGCCTTCAACCTCACTGCTGCTGAAAGTCTGCCAAGGTGAGCTCTCTCACAGAAATCAGGTCAGTCACAGCTCCTCTTACCCTTCCTCACAGCAGGCTGTGAATCTTCAGGAAGCCAAAACACAAGGTCCACAGCCTGAATCACCGTCCAGCCCCAGCATCCTCATGAAGTGAAGGATCTGGGGGCTGCTGTGAAGATGCACTGCTCTGTTACCAGACCTCAGCCATGGCACTGGACAGGTCATTGCACACTGATACACAGCAGAAGTCAGCACAGCTCAACAAGTTACTGGATATCCACTGAGCTCTAAGGAGGAGCGTGTTGTCCTAAGTCTTCTCCACGTGAACTTAATTCACCTCATCCTTGCAGGGAGCTCTTCCAAGTAAAGACTGGAGCACAGGTCTGATGAGGAGCTGCTGAGGGAGCTGGAGGTGTTTAGTCTGGAGAAAATCAGGCTCAGGAGGGATCTTATTCCTCTCTACAGCTCCCTGAAAGGAGGTTGCAGCCAGGTGGGGATCGGGCTCCTCACCCACGTAACAAGTGACAGGACAAAATGAAATGGCCTCGTGTTGCACCAGGGGATGTTTACATTGGATATTAGGAAATGTTCTTCACTGAAAGGGTTGTCAGGCATTGGAAAAGGCTCCCCAGGGAAGTGGTGGAGTCTCCATCCCTGGAAGAGCTCAAAAAACATGCAGATGTGGCCCTTGGAGACATGGTTTAGTGGTGAACATCGAGGTGCTGGGTTAATGGTGGGACTTAGTGATGTTAAAGGTCTTTCCAACCTCAGCAATTCTGTGACTCTATTCCTTGTGTTTAGTCACAGGTGAGGTGAACCCCATGGGAAGATTTCTGGTGGCCTGCAAATGCAGAGAGAGTAGAAATCCCACTAGATGTCCCTCTGCCCCTTTATGCAACTGCGTGGCCTTGACACTGTGAACTTACACAGCTGTAAAATGGGATCAGCAGATCCCTGTTACAGGGAGATTAAGAAGAAGCAATGCACGAATAGCTAGGAGGTGCTTGGATACTGCAGTAATGGAATTCATAAACGTGCCCAATGCCTGATGGCTGCCCTTGCAAGTAACCACATATTACTCCATTTTACCACATTTCTTTCTCATTAGAGTCTTTCAAGGAAGAAGGAAGAGCCTCTGGTCCTCTGGTGGTGTAGAGGATATCCTAATGGGCACTGTAATTCCCCATATGATCCATCCCTTCTGGGGATACATGCTGACTATAAAGGCTTCCATGTCTGCTGATTCTTCCACCATTTAACAAAGGTTTTATGAAAATCCATTTCAAGCCCTTGGCTGTTTATGAAGGATTTCTTGTGTCTACTGTTTGCATGTTTGGTGTTCCCACAGGTGTTTGCAAACACTTTGTGTGTGTTTGTGTGTGTGTATGTTGCTTGCTACAACATGAAGAACGCGAGAAGTAAACACAGTGGGAAATCCAGGACGTAACATTCCTCAGCACAAGTCACTGGAAAATCATTTGGAGGTGGTGTATCCTGTATGCAGAGGTTTCCACAGGTGTTCTCCATAAACTGTGTTGGAAGTCCTTGTTTTGCAAAGGCTCCCACAGAACCAGTCTCAAGCCCTGCGTGCTCAGACCCTCACAGCTGCACGAGGCTCCTCTGAGCCCCGTCAGAACCATTATTTCAGTACCATGGCCTGTACACTCACATTTCAGATGACTGAGGCACTCCCAAAGTGCATAGGCATCCAACCCCCCTTGAAATTATGGACAGTTAGGTAGACACTTAACCACACGAAAGAATGGGGGTTTGGATAGTGCATCAGGTGGAAGAGGGCACAACGTTCACATTTACGAACAGTCAATGACAAAGTAGGAGCTGCCTTGGGTTTTATCCCAGAATCAGCATCAAAGTGATCAGTTGCACAACAAATTAATTTGCAAACCACTAGGGGCAAAGCCCCCAACAAAGAAATGATTTCTGAGTCAGACACAGTTTGGAACCAGGGCAAGGGAGGGGATTCTACCCCTGTGACCCACTCTGGGGAGACGCCCCCATGCAGTTCTGCCTCCAGCTCTGGGGGCCCAGCACAGCAAGGACAGGGAGCTGTGGGAGAGAGCCCAGAGGAGGGACACCAGGGTGATTAGAGGGATGGAAGGAAAGGCTGAGAGAGTTGGGATTGTCCAGCCTGGAGAAGGGAAGGCTTTGGGGTGACCTAATTGTGACCCTCCAATATCTGATGAGAGTCCACAAGAAAGATGGAGAGAGACTATTTATAAGGGCCTGGAGTGACAGGACAAGGGGGAATGGCTTCAAACTGACAGAGAGCAGGTATAGATTGGATATTAGGAGGAAATTCTCCCCTGTGAGGGTGGGCAGGCCCTGGCACAGGTTGGCCAGAGAAGCTGTGGCTGCCCCATCCCTGGAAGTGTCCCAGGCCAGGTTGGATGGGGCTCTGAGCAACCTGGGCTAGTGGAAGGTGTCCCTGCCCATGGCAGGGGGGTGGAACAAGGTGATCTTTAAGGTCACTTCCAAGACAGGCTATTCCAGATTCTATGATTCCATGATTAGAGTCTCATGCACGAGAGTCACAGGAGAGTGTTGTGTGGGAATCTTTTCCATAACATTTTTCCAAGATGCTGTTGGAGTAGGAGGGCTCTCTGCAAGATATAAAGAAATCCCAACGCCACTCAGCAAAAATCGGAAAATCAAACAGCTCAGCCAGAGAACACCAGGCTTGCCTCCAAACCCCAGCTCAGCTCCTCTGAGATCTCATCCCCCACACCAACCCTGTTGCAGGGTTCACCTCCAGTATTTCAAGATGCTGTGCTCTGGAACCTAATGCTGATCCGTGTAGATTGGAACTTTTGGTTTTCCACACCTTGTGTCCTCCTTTGGCACTCATCCTTGGCCATCTCATACCGCCAGCTTCCCGAATTTCCTGCAGCAGCCCCCCAGGCCCTGTTCTGTAGCTGAGGGGGGCAGCCTGCAGCAGGCTTCTCTGCTCCACTGCTGGAGTCCAGCACCCAACTATTTGGGTCTTTGGCTCCTCTGGAAATGAATGTAGGCTTCTGCTAAAGATAGGAATTAGAGAACAGGCAAATATCTAATCATCTGATTGTCTTGCATTCTGAACGAGTCAATTGTTTTATGGAAAGACAGCTGTGAGCTGTATCAAAATCATGCTGGAGTGAGAAAGGAGCAGAATTAGGCTTGTGTCTGTGGACTTGACTGAGACATTTCCCACCTTTTCAATGTGAGGCATTCATTAGAGGAGTTTTCTGTGATTACTTAACTCCTTTCTGAAGGGACCCAGGTCTTCCTGGGCAGTTTCACCTCACCTGTTGTACTTTTGATGTCTGTTGAACAATATTTGGACGTGACCATTGTCATCATGAAAACACAGCAACTTGCCTACTAATGCTGCAAAGTATTTAATATGCATATAATACCTGGCTGTATTAAATGTACTATTAGTCTGGACTAGAGGAGACTGAGGGGAGACCTCATGACCATCTGCAGCTTCCTGGTGAGGGGAAGAGGAGGGGCAGCACCAATCTCTGCTCTGTGGGGACCAGGGACAGGACCCAGGGAATGGCTGGAGTTGTGTCAGGGGAGGGTGGGGTTGGATTTTAGGAAAAGGTTCTTCCCCCAGGGGGTGGTTGGCACTGAACAGGCTCCCCAGGGCAGTGGGCACAGCACCAAGGCTGCCAGAGCTCCAGGAACGTTTGGACAACACCCTCAGGCTCATGGTGGGATTGCTGGGGTGTCCTGTGCAGGGCCAGGAGTTGGACTCGATGATCCTTGTGGTAGAATATCCTTCCAACTCAGGATATTCTGTGATTCTGTGGTTCTGTGATTCTTTGTTTTGGGTCTGGTACATGTAATAACCTCTGAGCGATATTTTCAGCCTCAGAAACTATTAGTAGCACACTTTCCCCAGTCAGAAATTCAGGTAACCCAACCCACCCCCAGAAGCATGTTAAGTGTAATTAAAGCTAAAGAGTGTTTAGATATATGTACTTACTGGTGTTTTGATACCAGGGCTAAGAATAATTTGCATATGAGATAGAACCCAGTACTCAAGTTTGTGCCTGTAGAGCACACGACTCTTGCCTTTAGTTTTGAAAGCAGGGATTGCTTTCTGGGGTACCAGGATGACATTCACAGAGGGTTTCTTGAACCCAGAAAAGCCACCTGTGTGCCAAGGCACAGGTTCTTTCATTTCACCTGAGTAGAAGAACAGAGAGCAGAGGACAAGCCTCTGGCACTAATAAAGAGCTTTCTGGAAATCTGGAGCATTTTTCTTTCCCCCTTGCTTTTCACTTAGGTCACAGCTTGGGCTTTTCTAGCAATGGCTGGGAGCCAAATTCCCTAAAACTGCTAGAAAGGCAGTTCTCATACTATTTGCAGCATAACTGGAAGCCAGAATTAGCAGATATCTCATGAGTAAGCTCATTCTCATGAGATTTCAGGTCCAGCTTTGCTCAGTGGGGGAGACAGAAGTGTTATGGCAGGGCCACGTTAAGCTCCACACAAATATTACACGCCCAGACTGGTGTATTGCTTTAAAGTGAAGTATTTTAATAAAAGGTGTGCCAGCACCCCAGAAACAGAAGGAAGGGAGTTCCCTAACGACTGGGTTATCTCATGTTCTGGCTGGGAGAGATTGTCAAAGCTCCTTTTTTTCAGGAGACAGGGAGCGCGGTTTTGATTTCTCCCACTTTTCCCCAAACAGACCTCTTCCTTCCTCTAGATGAATACTTAATTATTGGGCTGTGAGGAAGAAGAAGACACATCCCAGTAAGGTCAGCCCATTGGGCTTGTCCTGTGTGACAGCTCTTCTGGTTTGGACTCAAGAGATGAGACAAGTTGAGGTGAGAAACTCCAGGGTGTGGGATTTGCTGCGTGTAAAAACTTCAGTGCCAAGGGAACTTCAACCAAGCAACGCACCTGGAGGGTTAAAGTGCACTAGGAATGAGTATTTCAGAGCCTCAGGGTGGCCAGTGTTGGACTTGAGGAGCAAATAAACACATTTTAATGGTTTTGGACCAACGTGTTCTTCCCTGTTCTAGTTTCTGGGTTTCCAGACCGGTGTCTGCATTTAGTTTTGTTCCACTGTCAAGTAACAAAAGTGAATACCACACAACTGTTCTAGGTGGACTCCCAATCTAAATTATCTCTTTCTTTAATCTGAAAACACAAGATAAACCTAAATTCATAAGAGCATCTTTTTGCTAGACAGCTATTTATTTGATGATTCAACAGCACTTGAGGTTCTCATGTCAAACTTTAGAGCAATTTGAAATGGTGATTTATGAACTAAAATGGCATGGAAAACTTGTCAAGAGACACAGGACTTCATGAGCCTCTCTCAGCAGCATCAGCAGGACTTCGATTTATTTCAGTGTGTTTAGACTTAACTTTTAAATTGTGCTCAACAAAGAGCCCTTTTCTGTTTCTGGCAGAAAGCAAGATCTGTTCTCAGGCACACTGGAGGCAAGGCCAAAATTATTTTTTTTAATATATATTTTTAAGAGCAGGATCAAACCTCTATTTATTTATACACCAATTAAAAAGTTCCATCCTTCCAGCTGGGAAAATGCTGTCAGACCAATTTTGTTACGTATTGTACATTTTATTTTTGGAGCAGGGAGCTAACAGTAAGTTGAGAGAATTTTTTTTTTTTTCCCAGTAGAAAAGATATAGTGAATGTTTTTAGACATTCCTGGAATTAGATCAAGTTTTGAACTGAAAGCAGAGTCGGTGGCTCATATCATGGAAAAAAAAATAGAAAAAGAAAAAAGAATATCAAAACCTGTGCAATTATATCAGGTATATCAGGGGAGAAGGATTTGGGGGTGTTGGTGGGTAAGAGGCTGGACCCAGAAGCCCCCCTGGCCGGGGCTGCACCCAGAGCAGGGTGGGCAGCAGGGCAGGGGGGGATCCTGCCCCTCTGCCCCACTCTGGGGAGACCCCCCTGCAGAGCTGCCTCCAGCTCTGGGGGCCCACAGGGAAGATGGAGAGAGACTATTTACCAAGGGCCTGGAGTGACAGGACAAGGAGGAATGGCTTCAAACAGTGAGAGCAGGTCTAGGTTGGATGTTAGGAAGAAATTCTTCCCTGTGAGGGTGGGGAGGCCCTGGCACAGGTTGCCCAGAGAAGCTGTGGCTGCCCCATCCCTTGGAGTGTTCCAGACCAGGCTGGATGGGGCTCTGAGCAACTCAGTATCCCTGCCCGTGGCAGGAGGGTTGGAACTGGATGGTCTTTCATCCCTTCCAGTGTGCCTATGGCTCTATGATTCCTAGCACAGACTTGGGCCAAAAGTGCAAATCAAAAGGTTTGTCTGATTGGCCCCAGTCTGGGAGGACTCAGTCGTATTTAGTTGACAAGTACGTGTGCAACCACAGGGTGAGGAGGTAGCAGTGGGAAGAGGAGAGGATATGTACACTCTAACTTGCAGAAAACCTGGGTGCATCTTCTGAGAATGTGACTCTTGAATTGGAGGGGAAAGTTGATATTGGACCATGTACTTGTTAAAAAATAGCTCAGCAAGGGATACTTTGGTGTGGAATTAAGGATAACTGACAAATATTGCTGCCTTTCAAGGTATAATGTAAGAGGCCTCAGATATGACTCTTTACAGTGAAACCTGGTGCACATTTCTTCAAGTTGGAACTATAATAAGTCATACCTATGATTGATTAAATCTTGGTACTGTCATTTTAATGCTAATGCTAAATGGAATATTGTCTTCTTTTTCAGTCCCCCTGAATGGTTGTCCTTTGAATGGCACTGTAATTGGGGTAAGACACAATTCCTTTTACTTGTGATGCTAAGAGACTTAGGTGTATGAATAAGCTTTTGAAGGAAACACACTTGCCAGGATACACAGAGGGAGAATAAAGGGCAGCTTTTTTCAATCTCTGCAAGTGAGGCCTTGAAGTAAAAGCAGTGGCAAGGTGCTCAGTGTCTGTATGTCCAGCTCATGACCCTGCCATGGTCTTCCCACATGACAATGAGTATCTCTGCAAAATAGGGACAGAAATGTTTCCTTGTCTTGAAAGGATGCTTGAGAAAAGTGCTTAGAGACGGTGCTAATCTGCATTATGTAATGGTTTGCAGACGACCAAACACACAGGAAACTATCTGCGAGGGTTAATCTCAGAAATGATCCCTGCCCACTTCAGGGAAGCAAAAACTTCCCGTATTCTGCTCGGAGGATAAGGCAGATTAAAAGTGGATGGAGACTTGCTCCACCTGTGTGGAAGGAGAGGTATCCCTCCTTGGCTATTAGCAGGAACAGGAAAGCTGAGCTTCCTCACTGTTTGACCTCTTCTCCCTTTCAAGATCCCTGCTGATATGCCCTCTGAGGAAATTATTCCTCAACTGTGTATTTAGTGGATAGATTAAGACATGTTTAACCCAGCCCATGACAGTGGGAATGATGGGAGTTAAGCATCTGATCTCATTTATGCCGAATTTATCTTTGGAGAGCTCTGTCAATTGTCCATTGTTTCCCTAAATCCATATTCTGGCAGCACCTCTGGTGTCAAAGAGCTCTAAATATTCTCATCATCCCCCAGGGAAACAGGTTGTCTTTAGTCATTTAACCCAACTTTTAGCCTATGTATTCCTGCTTTGTCAACATATGTCTTCCTTCTTCATTTATTTGAAGGTGAATTTACTCAAATACCTTTCTATTTTAGAGGAGAAATGGCAAGGGGAACATTTATCCATCTATTTCCTTTGGCTTGGATTTTTTTTTTCATAGTCAATAGGCATAAGTTTATCAGTATTTTAGAGCTAAAGTCGTGTCATCAAGCATCCATCATTCTGTGTAGGGATTGCTTCCCTGGAGAACTAAATCCAAGGAATAACTCTGCCTTTCTTGTCAGAACACTTGCTTAAAAGTGGTAAAAATCTGAAATAATCTTCTTTCTCTTTGATCCCTCTATTTATCTCCTCTATAGTATGTCTTCAGAACTAGTTGTGGCATTCCATAAAGAACATACTTGTAGGGAATGTCAAGCAGGATAGTAATTCCCAGATCCTGCCCCCCGATCTGTCAAGTAAAGAGGTTTTTTTTCCTCCCTCAAATGTTTTGAAATATTTAAAAATGCTTTAAAATGAAACATAAGCAAATTTTGAAACGAAATGCCACTTTGAAGGCCAAATGAGAAATATCTGTATTTTTGAGATTTCAAAATATTTCCGCTTCTACAATGTTAAAACAAAAATAATTCCAATTTGATCAAATTATTCAAATTTATTATAAATTTATGAAGTGTTTCAGCTGAAAAAACCTACATTTTGATTGCTTCTTATTATATTAGGACTTGTCTAAAATGAATGAATTTTTCAATTAAACTTCAATATAAGCTTCATTTAATGGGTTCTAAGTTAATCAGCTGTATGTCTGAAAGCTTTTGAGCAGCTTTGCCTTGTACTATTCTCTTCTCCAGTGACTGGTTCCAGAGTCCTGGTCAGGAAAGATGTGTTGTCCACAGAAGTTTTTATTTCCTGGATTTCAAAACCTTTGTTCTGGGTCCTTTAAGAACAGGTTTCAAGTTTCATTTTATATCAAGGGAAGACTTTGCTGCTTTAACTCATTCACTGAATAGTTTTGAGTCTTTTACTGCTGTGCTGGTAACTGTGTCCCTAATCCCTTTATATTTTTGTCTTGTATCTGGTTACCAATATTATATTCCAGTAATTGGGTACATTGCTTTCACTCTGCTCTTCTTAACAATGCTGTGGGTTCTAACTGCAGAATTCCAAGCAGGTGCTGTATTTATCAAAAGAATTATCTGTATCACTTATCTGTTTTCCCAGGGTTTTACAGAGTGGCATTTTTTGAGGGAGATCTGAATAGATTTGGGCTTTATGAGGGTGATTTTGGTTGCACGGAGTTAGCAGATATTGACATTTAATTTCAAATTAGCCAAGAAAACACATGATAGGTGTGTTATATGAAGGGGGAAAGATGTATCAATCCAGTATTTCATTCAGTTCTGCCATGCTGAGCAAACTTTGGATCAAGGTAAGACTTTCCCCCAGAAGTTTGAGGCACTTGTGTGTGAGGATTCCATTTCAACATGTCTCTAGTAATCCCTATGTTCCTGCCTGTAACAGTGATTTTTTTGATATAAACTCAACTTTATCTATTTTGTATTCAATGGGAATGTCAGAACTATTAGAAGAGTGGACAATGATATCAATTATAACATCAGTTGGAGCTTTATAAACCTTTTCTTTGTGGTGTTAAAGCCCAGAGCTGCTGAGGCATTCTTTGGTAAAGAGTTACTTCTGGAAGGCCTGAATTAAGTATGATTATGATGCTAAACTGAACAAACCCAACCACAGTTTGAAGCAGGTCAGCATGCCGAGGGCATCTCCCAGATTTGCAAGGAATCCAGTTACTGACTCTACAACGTGGGTATGTGCCCACGAACGCGTGGAGCAGTCCTCGTGTCACTGGGTGGAATGCCATGTGCTCTGTCCTAGGACTGTCACTCTGGTGCCTGAAGGCTTTCCAGTGTTGAAATTAAACAAGAAATTTGGAGTTTCACGTGGTATTTGCTATCCAACCAAGCTCACTCACTCCCCCACCGGCGGGGTCGGGAAGAGAACACGAAGGGTAAAAGCTGAAAAACTCATGGGTTAGGATAAAGATTGTTTAACAAGGAAGGAAAAAGCCATGCAAGCAAAGCAAATCAGAACAAGGAGTTTATTCACTGCTTCCCATGGGCAGGCAGCTGTCTGGCCATCTCCAGGAAAGCAGGGCTCCATCATGTGTAACAGTGACTTGGGAAGACAAATGCCATCACTCCAAATGTCCACACCTTCCTCCATCTTTCCTCTGCTTTATATACATGATTCCATGTGGTCTGGAATATCCCTTCTGTCATTTGGGATCACCTGGCCTGGCTCTGTCTCCTCCCAACTTTCCCTGCACCCCCAGCCTGTATCAGCAGGAAAAGCAGAAGAGACCTTGGCTCTGTGCAAGCAATGGCTCATCAACAGCAAAACCAGCTCTATATTATCACCATATATATATTTATGTATTTGTTTGTATATATGTAAAATATATATATTTATATATATATGTATATTATCACAATGAATTTGTTCATTACAAATCCAAAACACAGCCCCACAGTAGCCACTGGGAAGAAAAGTAACTCTGCCCCAGCCAAAACCAGCACC
Source organism: Myiotriccus ornatus (assembly GCA_036023395.1). NCBI lineage: Eukaryota > Metazoa > Chordata > Aves > Passeriformes > Tyrannidae > Myiotriccus > Myiotriccus ornatus. The sequence continues at coordinate 55,275,647 of JAYRBT010000042.1, forward strand.
CCATCCCTCTCCCATGGCGAAATGGGAGTGCATCCTCATACCTGTATCCACTGAGGTTTTCTAACGCTCCAGCTTAATGATATTCACTGCAAAAAGTTAAACCAGGAAAGCTGAGAGTCCCGTGCTGAGGCCTCAAGGTGAGATCTCCCCCCGCTGGTATTGCCTCTTCCATCATGGTGTGTGTATCTCTTTTCTAGACCTCCACAAAACAAGAAAAGTGTCAGTACTCTTGCTGGTGCTTTATAGAAAATGGCTGAGTCCTGAGGACCTCTGTTGTCCAGGGGCACAGAATAAGAAGGTAGCTAAAATCCTTTAATCAGAACATTTGTCCTTGAGGGTATGTGTCAGAGTATTGGCTCTGAATTACCCACAAGTGCATTACCTTTACACAATGACTTTATCCAGCTTCTTATTTTTGCTCCATTTGTTCCACGAACACTTAATGGTGTGTAATAATTAAGAAAGGAATCTAAGGATATGCATAGTACGTAGCACGAGAAATTCCTGTTCCAAAGGAAGTCAACAGTGGCATTCCATTGATTTTTGAAGCACAACTCAAAGCTTTCATAATCTGGCAATATGAAGTGTGTGTTTACCTTATTTATGAGCTTTTAGGAGTTCTTTGTGAAAATCTTGAATAGACTCCTCCCACTTTGTCCCTTCAGCATTAGTGGTTTGTTGTTTTGGGGTTGAAATAAAGGGCTCTGCACTTGGGCAGAAGAAAGACTTTGTATTTAGAATTCCTTTCAGTGCTGGGAATCCAGTTGCTAACCCCACATTCTTTCATTTCCCATTTAATGGTTTGGCATTTTTGCTCTACATTTGAAATGTCAGTTTACTTGCTTTCAGAAGGTGATGGGATCCAGCAAAAAAAGATACTGGGGAAGAGCTCATGGAATTCAAACTCTGGGCCAGCTCAGCCGCTGATTTGCTTGTAACTATGGCCAAGTAGGGTTCTTCAATCAGGAATTCTGTTTCTGATTTTGTTTTATTTTGTCCTTTCTCAATTTTAAGCTTTTAGGCCTTTAGAGATTCCAAGCAGTGTTATTACAAGAACAATAACAAGCAATTTCTGCCCATCACCTGTGGGTTGCGATGGCTCAAGAATAAAAACTTGTTGGCAAACCAATATATTACAGTCGAAAAATGAGCTGTTGGCAGCCACGCAGTCAGGACAGCTCATGATAAGATCTTCCTCATGACTTTCAAGGATTCCTTTCTTGCCTGCTAGCTCTGTAAACAACGAAGTAAGAAATGCCAGTGCCATTTCTCAGATTAAGGACTTCTAAAGGGCTTTACTGAAAAACAGCCTCGTGCTATGCTGCTTGTTCTGGAATTAGAGATGCAAAATTCGGGTCTCTGGAAACTGAGGGCGCTGGATTTCTTATTTGTCTAGCAAAGAGTTACAGGGCAAGATTTAATGAGAGAGAGATTTATCCTAGATAAAATGGCTTGTTTATTTGGGTTTTGCTGAAGAGACAGTCACTCACTGACAAGCTGGTTCTGATGTTTCAGGCTGGGAGGCGCCTGATGGTGGATCAGTGCACGACGTGTGACTGCTCCTTCCAGCCAGTGGCTCGGAAATACACTCTGAGATGTACAAAAGTGAGCTGCCCACCATGCCCAGCGGTAAGTGAGAGCAGTCTGGATGTTCTGGTTAAGAACTGTCTGATGAGAGGGTCCTGTTTTCACTGTACACACCAATTTACGTTTGGTATAACTCTGGGACCTTTTGCCTTTCTTCAGGTTTCTCTGAGAAGTCATTTCTCTGTGCTCTTCTTCCCATGAATTAGATGATATAAGACCAAATCTGACCTAATCATTCTTCAGGGCTTTTCTATGACTATTCCAGTAGCTGGGCTCACTAGTATTTCTGTCCACTTCCCAGCCATGCCTTAGGTGGTTTGAGGTGACTGTCTCCGTCAGTCCCACTTGCATTTCTGAAGCCTTTGCTGCTGCTTTGCTGCCATCACCTGCAATGAATGAGTTTGGCTGGGAAAGCCAAAGGAAAATATCTCCCATTTTTGCTTCACTGCCCAACTGTGTGACTGGAGAGCCTGACTAAGCTCTGCTAAATCGTAGTTTTCTCTCTTGACACCAGTACCTCAAGTTGGAGGAGACCTGAGCAAGTTGTGGAGGATGGTTTAATCTCCCTGTGTCCAAGAGCACAAACCAGCAGCTAAGCTTCACAGAAAAAGGCTTAAATGCCCCTTCCTCTTCTGCCTTTTCCTGGATAATGGATGGAGCCCAGTGGGCCCAACCAAACCCAGGGGCCTGGGCAAGCACCAAAAATCCACGTCTCTAGCATGATCATATTGGGATTCCTGGCTGATATCCAGGAGAGGCATACGTGGATAAGGTCCCTGGGCAAGAGAGGGGCAGAGTTCTGGATGAGTTCAGTTTTCAATCCCTAAGAAATGGAAAAGACTGGAAATGTAGTAAGTCAAATTTCTGTAGAGATTCATCTCTAATAATGAACAAAACAGAGCGAGACTGCAGGCTCAGATTATGTCCTGACACCCCTTAGGTTTGAGAATTGTAAATGGCCTGTTGAGACTAGAAAACTTCCAAGTAGTGCCTGGGCACAGGACAGCCCAAGGCCAGCCTGTTTTGTGTGGACAATGCAGATTAGACATACAATGTCTTCTGCTTGTCTGCAGGGCCAGAAAACTGCAGGGCCTTGACCCCTTTTATTTGCTGATGTGGATGTAGCCTGTGGGAAAAGAGAGAATCTGGAATGTTTTTTGTGGTTCTGGACCCTAATATCACCCCTCCTGTAAGCTATTATTTTAGCCACAAGCTCCTGAAGGGTAAATAAATAGCCAAGCTCAGTGCTGAGCATCTTTCTCACTTCCATAAGATATAACCTGGCAGACCCATGAAAAAAAAAAACACCACAAAACTTAAAAAACAGATCCACCAGAATGAATCTGTGGCCAGAAGCGTGTGTGCATATGTATGTTCCCACACAAAAATACACAAACATCCATTCTTGCTGTTCAGTGCAAGAATCCAGCTGTAGGAACTAAAGGTAGAGGAATCAATATAATACATGGTAAAAAAAGAATGGGGAAACATTCCACTCCGGCTTCTTTCACCACCCACACAGTTCCCAAACAGCTCCTTTCCCCCACCTGACCCAAAAGCACAGACTAAACAAAAAAACCCTGAAGAAAGGGCCATTTCCACTTGGGCTTATTAAGGACTATGAATTTGTGTTTGGGAGACGTGCAGCTACCCAAGGGAAGTTGCAAGTCTAGGTGTAGATATCCCTTTCTAGCCATTGTAATGAATCTGTGGAGCTTGAGGGGGAAAAAAATATCAAGATACAGAATGAATCCCTGTAAGGCCAGTGGGATTCACACATGGACTTGGGATCCTTGCTGTCTCAAAGTCTTTGACTTCATGGTATAAAAGCAATTCAGCAATTCCTTCATAGTGGATAAAACCAGCTATTGTAGCAGAGTACTTATTCTCTCAGGAGCACCTGTTTTCTCCTGGATGTTGAAGTTGTGAAAGTAAATGCACTGGTAATTGAAGTGCAGCCAACTGCAGCATATTCTGCTCAGGAGGGTCCTTTTTTGGGGACATTTTACGACCTACTTTAGGTGCTTACATTTTTGCTAGTAGAGCAAGCTCACCGAAATAACGATGAACTATGTTTTCTCCCAGTGATTTAATAGTAACCCCCCACCTTTCCCAAATTCTCTTTCTATAAAAAACATATGGATGACATGCATGCCTTCACTCAAGAAGAAAGTGTTTGTTGTCTTGAAAATGTTCAGCTCATCATAAGCAGCTGTTGGTTATCTGGAGCAGCTGGAGACATTACTGTGGGACACTTCACATGTTAATTCGGTTCTTTTCTGGTTTGGTTTTTTTATTTTCCTTTCCTTTATCCACTCTTTATCTTCCTTCCTCTCCATATAGTGCTGCTTATTCTCCCATGCTCTTTTCCTTGCCACTGTTTTTTCCTTCTGTGCTGTTTATTCCTGCTCCATATTCCTTTCTCTCCTTGCTTTCTTTCCTTCCTTCCTTTCTTCTTTACCCCTCTTCCCTTCCTTCCCTTTCTTCTTCCCTTTTTCCCTCTCCCTTCCTCCCTTCCCTATTATATTGTAGCCCCTCTGATGCTCTTTTACTTTCCTTTTTCTTCCCATAGTCCAAATTTTCCACCCTAGCCTTTTCCTCCCCTTTCCCTCCCCACTGGTTATCCTGCCCTTTTCTCCCTAATTTAAGCACTTCCAACTACTTTTCCAAGCTACCCTCTCCTACTGTCGCGTGTTGTTTGGTGATCCTAACCTTGCAACTGTTGCACTCAAAGAATACTGAATTTTGTGGGCACAGGAGGATTTGGACTTGGAAATAAACTTTTTTTCCCCCCATTGTATAATAAATCAGTTCAAGGATTAATGCCAGCCTTTAAAAAAAGAAAAGTATGCAATTAATTAGATTAAGCAAGTCTAGTCCTACAGTTTAAAAAAGCATTTTTCTGGCTATCACTTTGTTTGCTGTATTTCACTCTTTTAAAAAATCCTTCTTCAGATAAATGTAGGATGCATAGTTAAAGCAAAATAAATCCAGAAAAACGTCCTTTGCCTTCTAGAATTACAGAAGGCAGGACATCCCTGGCTCTTGCTGTGGAAAATGTGTGCCAACCTCCTGCACCATCAGGCTGAAAGATGGAAGGATTCAATATCTTCAGGTAAGTTTTAGGTACTCTTATTTATCAAAAAATGTAAATGTATCACAGGCTTTTGACAGGGTTGTCAAGCACTGGAACAGGCTGCCCAAGGCAATGGTGGGGTCATCCCTGGAGGGATTTAAGGGGTGTGTAGATGTGGCACTTGGGCACATGGTTTAGTGGTGGGCTTGGCAGTGTGAGGTTGATGGTTGGACTTGTTCTTAAGAGTTTATTCCGACCTAAATGATTCCGGGTGTTTTATGTATTTTTTTTTTTTTTAATGAAGCTCCCAATTCAGAGTGCAAGTAGTTTTATATATATATCTTTAAAAGACAATTCATAGGCTAAACTCCCAAGTTTCTCACTTAGAGAAGTTTCTCATTTAAGTTAATGGAAATTTCTTCCCTTTTGAGAGCTGAAGGTTTTGGCAGTCTTGACAGAGCTGTAACCAATAAGGCTGTGGAAGTAAACAGGAGATGACGACTTTGTAGAGAAACAATTCTGTTCACTAAAGATTTCTGTGTTTTATAAATGTCCCCCACCCTGGTAGATTAATTGAAATATCAGTAAATGAATGAAAACTTCCCTTCCCACGTTGTTTCCGTGTGAGACCAACGGCCCTTAAATCTTTCCAGCCGAACGAAAGCCTCCAGGATGGCTGTGACAGCCACTCCTGCAGAGTCAACGAGAAAGGGGAATTTGTCTGGGAAAGGAGAATCACGAGCTGTCCTCCCTTTGATTCCAGGAGATGCTTGGCTGAAGGAGTAAGTAGTGAATTGTTTCCAGGTTTTCTGATGGACTGTCGTGTTTATGGTGCTGTGTATGGGTACCTTGTGCGTGTTAGGGTGGGAAACCCCAGCACCTTGGCTAAACTGAATTCAAACTTTCTCTGAAATTCAGAAAGATGTAAGTTTTCTCTGTATTAAGATCTATGTTGTTTTTCTGTGGGGAAGTCCTGCAGGGGAGAAGTAACTCTGCTCTAAAGCATCACAGATGAATATGAAGCTGACTACTTGAGGTATCAAACAAATGAAAATGGTTTTTCTAACTATATATATATATGTTTTATGTAAAATATATAAAATATAATTTTTAGTTTGATGTCCAGAGCAAAACTCAGTAAACAATTACACAAACTCAGAAAACAATCAGATCAGCCTCCCCTTTTTTTCTTTTTTTTTTTTTTTTTTAATAAATATTCATATGAAATGGTAAGGGAAAGGAATTCTTACACTGCTGTAGGAAGCTCAGGGGTTTAGTGCAACAATGACATCATCCTGCAGAGTAAATGTTGCTCCATTTTTCCTTTCGCTATGGGTTTTCAGCAATTTGCACCGTACGTATATTTTTGAGACTTATTTTCTGAATGGTAGTAATGAGACAAGAAACAAAGTTTTTGGCTTGACAGATGTGATATTTTGTGCTGATTTGTTTGTACATTTTCAGCTGTTGTGGAATAGACATACTTTCATCTATGCTGATGAAAAAATAAGGAATGACACTCTTTGTTTCTTAAACATATATAAGACTTGAATGCTATTGATTTTATCACTCTGGTTTCCAGGAATTTATTTATATCCAACGTTTTTACTTTAGAAAGCTCCTAATAGAAGGTGAAAGCAAGATTTTTCAGGTGTTGAACTTGCTAATATAATAAACTATTTCCAATCAGCTATCAGCAAATACAGCCACAAGTTCAAAACATTAAAAAGGATCAAGATTATTGTTGTAGATTTATATTTTTGTACAATATGGATACAGGTGGGTTTGTTTTTTTTGTCCTAATATCCTGTTATACACATTCTTTGGGTTCCTTCAGCAGAACAAGTGTGTGTCACTTGTGCCAAAATCTGAATTTTCTGTTTTTTTCTGTTGTTTTAGGGCAGAATTGCAAAAATTGGCAGCACCTGCTGTGACACATGTAAGTAAATGAGCCAGGAGTCTGGTATGGAAATTGCAGAGAGTGTAAGCTACTGTGTAAGGGGCTGCATTTTGCGTGATGGGCAGTTAAATGAAACAGAGCTGAGCAATGTGGTTATAATAAACCATCAAAGAGTTCCGCCCTCTGATTGGGATCCTGCTGTCATGTTTTGTCATCCAGAACACGTGTTTTGACAGCGTTCACAAGTGCTTAGAAAGAAATAGATACTCTCCACATTTTATGCAGATGTTAATTATGAATGCTTTATTTTATTGTTCATCTGGTGACAACGGGAACAACACTGCAGACAGCCTGACAAGGCACATAACCTGATACTGCTGAATGTGTGAGGAAAACACTTCATGAATAATCAATCAACTTAAAATTAATTTAGCAAAAAAAAAAAAAAACAAAACCCCAGAAAAACCAACCCCCAAAACCTCGTAGCAGTAATGGTTTTTGATAATATCATAACCAAAAAATGGCAGTGGAAATGCTTGGCAAAGGTGCATTCCTATGGCACAGCCTGACTGCATCTTAAATTTGGCAGTTTAGGAGTCAGTCCTGCAATTCTTAATTTCGTGTGTCCAAATGTCAGTCAGGCTGGGAGTGTAGGAAAGGGTTTTGCTTACATAAGGAAGGATTGCAGGGTTGGGTTCTCATTTCTAAAATGAATCTCTGATGCTTTTGTGAACAGATAACCTCTCAGTTTTCTTCCCTGTAAGTAAAAAATTAATAATACTGGAGATACTTAATTTAAAAAAAAAGATTGGTATTCTTTTATGAGGTCAGAATATCAACATCTTGCCTGTGTCCTGTTATGCCTTTTACTTTTTAAATTTTCTATAGTTTTTTCTTTTTGCTGTGCGTGTGCTAATAAATAAAAGATGGCCAGCATAGCAGCCCATCACCACACTGGCACAGGAACTGCTGCAATAATACCCCTGATGAAGGATGTCAACTCCTAGAGAGTTTGCAGCCATTGCCTGCCTGTATAATCACTGAGCTCTGGCTCGAGAAATAGAAAGCTACTGAGATAGACTGTCATCAAATGGATCAAAGAGGTAATTTAGTTGAGAGAGCTTTGATCTACCAGGCTTCAAGTAAGGAATACTCAAAATTATTTATTAACAAAAACAGATTTAAGATTTCAGAGAAGGGTGGTGGGCAGGCTGCGCTAATTGAGAAGGCCAATCACTAACTGAGGAGAAACCCAGTCCCAAATGAGCAACAGCTCAGTACAAATATTCATTAAACAGTTATTTAGAAGTGATACCTCCTTGCAGCAGCAAAAGCAAACTGATCTAAGTGAAATGCTGTGTGCCCAAAAACTCCCATATTGTAGGGACCTTCAGATCCTTATTCCTGTTGCTGTTTGCCTGGATGCAGCTCAAAACTGAACAGCCCTGTATTACAGCACAGTCCTGGTTTTGGATGCTTCCCTGTTCAGGGCCTTTTGTAGGGAAAAACTCACCATACTGCCTCCAGCCAGCTGACTACGGGTTATCAGCTGAAGGATGGTGATTAACACTTAGCTTTGAATCAAAAAGACACTTCTAGACAGCAAACTCTCTCTTTTCCCTTCCCCTGTATTTATATCTTCTCACCAAGGGCACTCAGCAGCAACACTCAGCCTGCTGCATACTCCCCAGGGAACACCAAGGCTTGGCAAAGCTACTGCACAACCACAGCAATTTAATTATTCTTAAAAGTCAGACAAGAGCATAATTAGCTTCTCATGGACACAGATTACATTGCCTTCCAAGGTCTTAAGAGAGTCTGTCTTTCAGATGTCTCAGTACCATAAGATCTGGGTAAAAAACTCCTCTCGAGCCCGGGGTGATGCCTTTGGCTCAGTAGAGTCCTACAGGTCTTTAGGCAAAGGTTGTTTCAGAAGCCAGTTTCCCTTTCTATGTAATACCTTCATAACTGGAGTTTGTCAGTGTGTCTGAGGGCTTTGGTCCAGGTTTTAAGCACGACAGTGGTCAGTGGAGAGGCTTCTTTTCTCACTGGATTTTTGTGGAACTGGCAGAGGACTTGATAGTTGCAAAGGACATTCCTTATTTTCTCACTTAACACTTGCATCTTTGCTTCTTACACCTTTTCTCTGTTGATCTCTATTGCATATGTCTTGTTAAGTTACAAGCACTTCCCTTTGCAGAGGAGGGACAGCCTAGAAGGAAAAAAAAGTAAAAGAGAGTAGTAAAGTAACTCAAGAGCAAAGAAACCAACAGGCAGGTGTTAGATGGCCAAGATGACTTTAAAACAAAGCAGTCAGTTGAAAAGAAACATGAAGGAAATCCTGTTCTCCAGTGAAATTTTAGGGCTGTAGTGTAATATGGTCACACAACTCTACATCAACTACTCTAAGGAGACACACCTCACCAAGGATCTTCCCAGGAATGACATTTTGCTACAAACAGTTTCAGGAATAGGGGGAACTGAGTTACAAAAACCAGTTTTCAGCAATGTGAAAGACTTTTTTCTTTTGCTTTGTTTCAGGTGTGGAAGTGGAGTGTCGGCCAGTAAGTACCAGGGTGCAGTATGGGAATATCAACGGATGCGTGGCTGAAAGGGAAGTGCCCATTTCTCACTGTGAGGTAAATAACAAAAGCAACTACCCCCTACCCCAAAACCTGGCCTTCCCCACTTTCTCTCTTGTGAAAGCAAACATTTTCCTCCACTAGGGCATCACTTCAGTGAGTGGGGCATCAGCTTCTGCCCTGACTGATTGACTCAGTGTAAAACTCATTGGCATTTATCTCCTGAAGTGGTTTGGTGATGCTGAATTTTCCCTATTCAAGCCAGCATGAAAAAAGGCTTATATGTTAGACACAAAGGCTGTGTTCATCCCACTTTCCTTTGCTTCCACCAGAAATTAATGACTCTGAAGTGACTCTGTGAGGAATTTCTACATAGAAGAAAAGAATTTTTACTTTACACTGGTAAAGCTGATTTTCAGATCTGAGTCTACAGTTAAGCACCGAGACTCTGATGTTCATTAGGAGAGTGTAAATAGGTATTTAGATGAATGATACTTTAAAAGACCTTTAAACTTGAGTGCCGTGTTTTGATTTCTGTGCTCTATGAGCTCTATAACTCTGTTATCCTCGGCACTAAGCTGTTGTGTTCTACGTGTCTTGTGCATTTCTTCCATAAATTAAATTTAATTTCCAACTTGTCACAGCTTACACCTTACAGGGCAACTTCCTTTAGAAACAGGAGCATGGCTTCCCTTCTGGGTGTTCCCATCCCTCTGAGACTGGGAAACAAAGATGACATTTTCTTCCCAGACCGGGTTGTAGCAGGAAAGCTGCTCAGTCCAAGATAACCAAGCCTCATACAAGGATTTTAATCAACCCTTGTATACAATCCAAGTTATGGCATAAGTAAGAATTCTTGACCTCTTGTCCTGTCCACAAAGTCAGTGGTCCTTAGCCATAAAGTGATATGTATTCAAGTTTCTCCTGCAGAAGTACAGATTTTATGTGCATTTTTTTATTTAATTAGAGCCAGAAATAAGACCACAGAGCCACAGAAAGAACTGGGGCTGTTTGTTTTTAAAGCATGAAAGGTTATAACTACAGGCACTGACAGCTTGTTCTAAGTTATTTAAGTGCCCAGACAAGTAGAACAAGGAAAAATAGCAACCAGCAGGACAACAATGGATGTGTGGTTTGCACCACTTGGGCTAAAGCATTTTCTGAATGTATGATCTCATACGTGCAGCTGAACAATAACCAGATGTGCTCAGAAGCCAGCACAGCAGCCCTGGACATCACCTGTGATATTTGAAATTACAGGCTTTTTTTTTTTTTTGGTGTGGGACCAGTTTTTTCACCTCTCCTACGCTTACCCTCATCACACATTATTCTTTGAGCACCACCCCACACTCTGGAATCAGAGGCCCCTGTTTATATGGGTTCATGTTTTACAGCAAAGCACAGAACTCGGGCAAAGTTGTCCATGGACGTTTTGAAGGGAAAAATGGGAATTCTGAGTGGAATGAAGCCTGGCACTGTTCAACCTTCCTATCTCTCTTTTTTATTTTTTTTTCCATTTAGGGCAAGTGCAGAAGCAACACCAGGTACTCTCTGGAGACAGAGAAGTGGGAAGACCTGTGCAGCTGCTGCAAGGCCACTCAGACCACCATGGTCACCATCCCGTTCCGATGTGCCAACGGGTCCGTGGTGCAGCACTACATCCCTTCCGCCTCCCAGTGCGAGTGCTACTCTCGGAAGTGTACAGAATGAGTGCTTCCCGGAAGCCCAGTTGTTTAATCTGAAGTTTTATCATGAAGGAACTTCACAACACAAGCCTCATTTTCTCTGTAGACTGTCTTATCCTGTAGAACCCTGACTAACTAATTGTATCAACACAGCAAACAATAAAACTTACTAGCACGACATTTTCTGATTCGTCTTGGGGGTGCTTTATGGTAGAGATATTTCAGATTGTATTGTTCCCCTTCATCTTCTCCAGGGAAAGTAGTCCAGGGAAAAACTCAAACCAACAACCCCAAAAAAACAAATCAAACCCCGATTCAGTTGCTTATACTTAAAGAACATATCCCAAATCACTGTCTTCAGAGACATTACCCTTACATTCCCCACCTCAGTCCTGAGTGGACTTCTAAGTTTTTATTGCCCCCAGCTCTGTTCAGGGACTGCAGTATTTATGGCATAGCACTTCACACTAAGAGCGTGATGTTCCTGGTTATGGCTCAGACAGCCAAATATATTTCTGCAATGCATAAACATGTTTCTCCTGAAGCTGGATGCACAGAAATTGTGTGCTGAGGACAGGCTTTGTAAATTCTGCAAGTCCTCAGTACTTGTGAACGGGGTTAGGGACAGTCTTATTTACTTCATCACTTCCACAGACCAACTCGAGGAGAAAGCTCAGTGATTATCTCCCTAATTTCCAGATACCAGAACTTCATTTATTTCCAAAGTTAGAGTTCTTTCAAATGCAGAATTATCAGTGGCAGGTTTAATTTAACTACTGCTAGCAGGAATAAATTTACCAGGATTTAAATTCCTATTGGTCTGACCAGGCCATGGAATACAAAAGGTTTTCCAGAGTGTTTTTGGTCCTGGAGGAATCTGGTGTCAGTGAAGGAGTTTCACTGGGAAGCACTAATTTCTCAAAAACATGAGAGAGGGAAGATCATTAATTCCATGTGCATTTTTGAAAGACAAGGATTATTTAAACATCTCATTTAGTTAACTTTTTTTTTAAAATAATGAATTCCACTGTCACATGTTTAAATAGTCAAAACACCTCCCCATCTGCATGAAAGGTTCTCTATGGGATCAAACAAGAACTCCTGAGTTTTCAGCTAAAAAAGGTAAGATCCCTGCTTCTTCTCTTTTGCCATTCCGCTGTGGTGGATTGAACACACATGGAATTGTAAGCCCTTTTTGTCTTTATTATTCATTCAAGATGTCCTCTATTGGCGGACAGATGGGTTTGGGTCACCCCATGTAATCAGTTGCACAACAGTTTATCTGAAGCTGCAGGTCAGCAACTCCTGGAACAGCCACCTGCAGTACCAGGGAGGACCAGAAAAGGGATTCAAACTGGAAGAGAGTACGTTTAGGTTAGATATGGGGAAAAAATTCTTTCCTGTGGGGTCAGAGAGGCACCGGCACAGCCTGAACTGTGCAGAGCAAATGAGAGTTGAAAGAAACCTGTCCAGAAAAGCTGTGGATACTCCATCCCTGGAAGCGTCCAAGGCCAGGCTGGATGGGGCTCTGAGCAACCTGGGGTAGTGGAAGGTGTCCCTGCCCATGGCAAGGAGGTTGGAATTGGGTGAGCTTTAATGTTCCTTCCCACCCAAACCGTTCTCTGATTCCGTGATTCTGTGAAAAGGAGTGGATAGCAGGTAAAGGCAGTGTCTTCCTCTTACTGTTACTGGAATGCTGCTTTGTTTCTCAGCCAGACTGACCCTTCTTAGCTCATGAAAGCTGACAGGATTGCAGCCTCAGGCTTCATGGCTGCAGACAGGTCTTCTAATCAGATAATTGTGTGAGTCAGGCACCGGCTTATCGGCGAGATAGAGACCATGAGAACCTGCTGGCTTTGCTGACAGAACAGAGTCCTGTGGACTTTGTGGTGGTTTGTGTGTTATTATTCAGGCCTGGCCAGTACCTCTGTATTCCAAAACCCTGTTGTGCTCAAAGCCAGAAGGAGCTTCTTCCTTGAAAATCCTGTCATGGGAACAGACAGGCAGGAAAGAAAAAGAGGAAGGGAATATTATGTCTCTTTTAGCAGACTGAGGAGAGGTATGCATACATTTTTGGCTTTGACTTGCTGGCGAGTCAAAGAATCAAACCTTTTCAGGCATCCTGCCCTAAGAGAGGTGTCTTTTGCCTAAGGCTCCAGTGGTGCTTGTCAGACCATGGGCTCCAACCCCCTCCATGGAGGTTTCATTGCCTTTCTCACAGAGCAGTTGCTTTTAGTGCAGCCCCAGTATTTTCAGAAGCATCCTTCCCTGGCAGAAGGGAAGATCATAGCCCAGCCTACAACTGAGTACCTGCTTAGTGCAGAGATGCATAATCAGAGCATAAATCCAAGCTTTTTTTTCCCCCAAGTACTGTTTTCCAATTCATACACACTGTCTGTGGTTCTGGATGGTTTGGAGCTGTCCTAGTCCTTGCCTTTCCACCGATGATTTGGGACACATCCCAGCACTTCAGAACTCTGTCTGGATTGTTGAGCGTGCTACAGGATAGATTTACAGGAATGCCAAATGGATTTGGGGAGGAGTCTTATATAACTTCTTAATAATTAAAAGCACCTAATCTCTCTGCTAACTTTTACAGACTTGCAAGCACCGCTCCTCTACAGCAGGCGAAACACAATCTGGTATATTGGTATTATTTGTCACAGCTCTGCCTTATCAACTAACATCATGCCCAGGTGCCTCAGGAAACACGGTGATGCCGAGATATGATTTTCTCCATTGGAAAGTCTTTAAAATAGACTACAATCCCAGTTCCATTCTAACCAGCTGGTTATTGCTTCCTATCATATTGCGTGCTGTGTATATTATTTATTACCTGAGCTAACTGCATTACCTGTAATGCACCCATCCTTATGGCTTATGGTAATTTGAACCTGTGCAGGCAGAGCTATAAATCCACAGGGATCCCAGCAGGACCTGGCTCTACATTCCCATACTGTTCCAAAATTGGCAGGTATGCCCTTCTGGTTTTGTGCTTAGTTGGTGCAGTGTAGATTGTGGATATAAAATAGCATAATTTTCAGAAATTTTTCGTTTCCCTCTCCCTGAGTGTATAGAAAGCAGTAGATTCATTCTCTATTTAGGAAAGATATTGTTTTCAAAACTTCTGAATGAAGTTCTGAGAGTTATTGGCAGGGGTAAAAAGAACAAAGTGTCTGATACCTGTTGATACCTTACTTAGAAATTAAGAAATGCCATTCCAAAGGAGGGACTTAGAACAGTGGGGTGATTGAATGAGTTTAAAACACCATACGAATTTCTCAGATGTCCTGGGAAAATTTTGCATCACCCAGCCCAATTTTTGGGACACAACAGCTACAGTGTTCCTTTTATATACTCAGCATGTTTGGTAGCACAGCCAGAGAGCATCAGCACATCTGTATGTGACACAGATGATTTCTATTCCTGCCAGTCATTACAAAAGCTGTGATCCTAATTCACAAGCTAGCAGAACCACTGGACTTTATTCAGTCATTGAATAAATTAATTTCTCCCTCTCACTTTAGAGAAACCATCATAGAGTCATAAATAAGCTAAAAGAAGAAAATTATTTGAAGTCAAATTAATTACATCTCCCTCCAATTATCATTAGCAACTAAAAGTCCTTTCTCAGATGGCACTGGGCATCAATAACTTTCCTTCCCAGTATATTGCTTAAATCATAAGGTTGAAGGCTAAGCAGGACCCATCACCTGTTCTGATCAGACTGTTGATTACAAGATAATCCCCTGAATATTTCATGCAGGAACGACAGTGTTGCGTCCAGGCAGTAAGGTAACTTGAGAACTTGAAATAGAGCTTTATAGAAAGGTTTCTGCACTTACCTCCTACCTGGAAGCACTGCAAAGCTTTGCAGACATAAGGACACTTGCCCACAGAAACCACCTCCAAGATGGTTTAATCCTCCAGTGATGGGTCTTTGGATAGAGCTGGCTCTGCTGTAGAGCCCTGGTTCTGCATTAGCTGTTCCTCTTCTTCTCTTCCACTCCTTCTCCACCGTCTTCTGGGGAGCAAGGACAAAACATGCCAGTTGTGCTGCTTGTTGAGGCATTGTGGAGCATGAAGACGAGATGCTGAAGTTCCAGCGGGAAATTGCCACGTCCCCTCATGTCATGGGAGCGTTGTCTTTTTCCCCTCCTTTCCTCCATGAGGGTAATCACCAAAACAGAAGGTCTCGCTAATTAGCTTGTTTGTGGTTTGCTTAAAGCAGGATCAAGCCAGGATGGAAATAGCTGCTGGTGCTGCTCACTGCTTAAGCCAGTGCAGGAGCAGGTTGTGCTCAGGATCAGCATAGCCACATCCTATTAGCACTGACGCAACTTCCAGCCAAACCTCCAGGCAACATGGAAACACACATGCCCGGTAAGTTTATTCTCTGCTTCATGGTTAATTGCTGCCTATGAGGTGGAATAGGTGGAAAGGAGGTGGGAGACAGAGAAAGGAATCCTTTGGAAGGACTTCTCTGGCTTCTTTCAGGACATTTTGGGGGAAAAAGGAAAGGGGGGGAAATCTGTGGCCCAGGTTACACACAGAGAGTTCACAGATAAAACACGCAGAGTTCATTTGTTCTGAAGCCTCAGGAAGTGCAGTGGGTCAGTGTCGTGATCCACGTGAAAAAAGACAACCACAAGGCAAATGCCTTGTGCTGGACTTCTGCTGTTTCCACCTGCATTTGCCTTGCTGCAGTGGAACTGTGGGGAGGGAGCAACATCCTTTTCCAGAAGACAGTGTGCAGCACTGTGAGGTCTCAGTTCCCACGCACACGAGTTGCAAATCTGCTCAGTGCACAGAACCTTTGTGTTTGAGTTCCCAGTGTACACGTTTAGGACAACATTCAGCTGATGTTGGGTTGCTGTTGCTTTGCTGTTACAGTCAAAAGCTCTGTGGTTGTTTCCACCTTATCCCTCTGTTGCCAGGGCTGTGTCTCTGCTGTGATTTCCGAACTACCAAACAGCTCAATGAATCCTGCTGCTTCTGTGCTCTCCCATCCAAGTTCCTTTCCTAAAATTATTCGTATAGCAGACCACAGTGTGCTAGATGTAACGTCACTGCACTAGGTTTAATGTCTACTGCTGATCTTAGAGTCATTTCAGTGCCCTTTTTCTGTCTCAGGTCCTTCACTGTTTAAGTTAGTCCTTAAATGGGCTTTATGTCAGAAAAATCAGGTGCTTTCTGCAATCTTTACATGTACAGTAGAATTGGAAAACAAACAAGCAAAGAAACAAAAACCCACAAACAACAGGAGAGGAGTCTGAAAAGTTATAGACAGAGTTGTATTACGTAGATGAAGAAGCTCAGCTGGTCCCAGAATAACTTCTCGTGCAGATCTCCACCAAACTCAACACAGCTCCAGAAGAGTGAGATTTCTTCCACTGTGTCTTCAAAACCACCATTTCAGTGCCTTTTCAAGAATCACAGGAATTAAAGATGGATAGGGCTGTTTGGATTGTCTCTAATACTGTCTAATGCAGCATGGTACAGATTAAAGCAAATTTCAGCTTAGAAGGTATGAAAACTACCACGAAGAGGAGGAACTTTTAGGAAGCTTCAGGGAAGTTGAAGTACAGGTGTGACTTGGAAGAAGTAAGGGTTAGGGCAAGCTCAGAGAGGGACAGTCCTGCTAAGGCTGAAGGTAGGCAGCACTCTCCCACAGTTCCCTGACTACTTTAATTTTCAGCACAGTGTCCCAGCCATATGCTCTGGGCTGGCAGACCTCCTGGGGAGTGAAACTGGGGATGCAACCAAAGGGAGGAAGAAGCAGAGCTCCAAGCAGAGAACTTAATTTTTGGGGTGTGCCCCTTCTTCCTGTTCCCTCCCAGCTGTGTTCCCACGAAGGACACACACTCCAAATCTGAGTGCTCGTGCAGTACCTCTCAGACTGCAGATGGAAAGGGCAAAAACCACCTGTGACAAGTCCTGACTAATGCCTTGGACAGCCTGGGTGAATCTGCCTGTCTGAACCACTTTCCCACACCCAGTTTGATTTGCCCCATGCTGAGCCTCAAGGACAATCAGCAAGAAGGATCTCTTGGGCAGGAATCAGTATCTCAGTTGTCTTCCTCTGCACTTGGCCTTTCATAATGCTGCTTCCCCCTCTCCTTTCCAATCTCCAGAATATGATTAGAGAAGAAATACTTTTTATAAAGAGAACCATCCAGCGCAGAGTTTAATTATGGGACTGATTTTAGTAGCAGCTAAGTAGTAAAGGACTAAACACCTAAATAGTTCTTTAACCATTAAAAAAAAAAAAAAAAAGAAATACCAGATATTTGAAATGTAAGGGTCACATTCTATCTTTCTGTTATTCAAATAAGGCACCTGATCTAAAATCAGTTATACAAGTGCTTTTGGCTATATTGAAATCAGCAACTCCAGATGTGCATGTTCAGAGGTGAGAAGTAATTTGTTTACTGGAGACCTAAGGAATAGCCATGTTGCATCTTTTTATTCTATATATATATATCTATATATATATCCTTTGGAGGAGATATGTTTCAGTAAAGCTACATAGAAACAGTAAATTCAAGTAGTTCTTTTCCTACCTTCTTAGAGGGTGGAAGGAATAAGTTTGCCAAACAGGGCTTCTAAATTGCAGATTTTTTGAACAGCCTTGCAGAGGAGTCTGTGCTATAATCTAACTGTGGTGTCTTTCAGAAATGCAGGTAATTTCTGATACTTAACTGGAAAGAGAGAAAGATAAATGAAAGCAGTCTTTGCCCTGGATGGCACTCACAGTGTATTCTGCAAGTAGTTGCGATGTGATAATCTGATCATCTGGACCGCTCAGATCAGTTAATTGGCTGGTACTCAGGATTCAACACAGAGCTCCTAATTAGGCAGACTCCATTGCTGCTTGTTTTGCGAGCAGCGTGGTCCTTTAACACACCCCCTCAGTCCTTCCACTTTTGGCAGCATGTGCAACATCTTCATCCTGGCACTTTGGAGAAGGACCTGGAAACACAAACAGGGAGGTCAACTGGTGCACATGTGGCCAACCTTTAAATTTACAAAAAGCTGAAGCAAAGGAGAGCAGAGAGACTGAGTGAGCAAGCAGGTGGTGACCGGCTGTGAATTGGCACTGGAGTCAGACCTGGTCGCTGATCTCTGTCCTCGAGGTATCTTGTCCTTGGAAGCCATTTACAACTTAATGAACTTTGACTGGAGGGATGGCTCCCCAGCTATTTTTCTAGAATGAGTGTAGTTCTTGAACATTTGTTTTCCAGTCTGAATTCAAGATCCACTGTACTGCTCTTCTCTGGGGAGACATTTAAATATACTCCAAAGCTATGCATGTGTGCATATATAAAATCTTTATATATATTCACATACATACACACACACAGCTTGTTCCTATCGATACTAATTCCTCCAGAATATTTACAGAATGAGAACATGTAAGGCCAGATGTAGTAAAGGCTTACAGGGTAGAATGAGGTCAGGCAGCATCTGAAGCAGAAGCCCCTGAGGCTCTGCAGTACCACAGGCAAGTTCTATCAAATGGGGAACTCGTTCAAAACAAAACACTTTGGTTCAGTCAGTTTGATTTGTGAAGATGAAAAGCTTTTGGGAGAACAGGAGTCTTCCAAATTCAGATATGGCAATTGCATCTCCAACAAAAAACTTATTCTGACTGGGAGTCCCTCATTGCCTCACCAGTTTACCAGTGCTAACCTCAGGTTTGTGACACAGTTTCTGGAGGCTGGGAAGTATAATGGAAATGAAATCATTTTATTATAAATGAACTGCAGCTTTTTTCCTAGGCCTAGTTAAAAGGACTGGAAAGAAAAAAGGTCTTTAATTGACTGTGTAAAGGTCTTGTGAGATATCCCAGACTTAGTCTGAAAATACTGGAGAAACATTGTGTGTGGCCTTTGGGAATGAAACCTTCACTTATTAATTATTTTCCTCGGAGTTTCCCTTGTGGCATCATTATGTGCTTCATTAAAGTAAACCAAGCATGAGTCTCCTTGGGAGATCAGAAAGGGAAGCCTGGTGAGTCAATCTACTGGACTGTTCGAGTGCTGCTGGACCCTAATCTATTACTGACGGGAAAAATAAGAATAATCATAACATTTAGAGGTCAGCTCCCTCCATCTCCAAGCTTTTCCTTCTTCAGCATTCCACTGTCTCCTCGCTGTCTCATGGTTGTGGGTAAGTAGATCGAGCTTCTTACAGGGCACAGAAGGAGTTCAGTTAAATGAGGGGGAAATATGGATTCCAGACTTCAGAAATACACCATGGATGCAGTGTCTTTCCAGATATACAGGAGCTGTTACTTCTTTTTCCTGGGGAAGAGAAAAGGCCTGACTGGAGAGGCATTGGTGCTTTGTCTCTCTCGTGGGAGTGGACAGATGGGTGCACTACACCTTTGTCTTCTCCCTGGGATAAAACACTAACGCTGGAAGGACCAAGCCATAGTTTTCCCCCCACAGCTTCTCAAAGAAACTGGGGGTGCAGATCAGTCAACCCTGTACCAGTTATGGCATCGCTAGAGGGGGAAAGAGTATGGAACATTTGCATGTCAACACAGTTTCTCTACCCATTTCTATCAGCATTTTTTCATTGTGCTACTGCCTGTATGGCACTGACCTGTTGGAGCGAGTCCAGAGGAGGGCCAGCAGGTTGATTAGAGGGATGGAGCATGTCTCCTACGAGGAAAGGCTGAGAGAATTGGGAATATTGGCCCTGGAAAAGAAAAGGCTCTGGGGTGACCTAATTGTGGCCTTCCAGTATCTGAAGGGAGCCCACAAGAAATGTGGAGAGAGACTGGAGTGACAGCACAAGGGGAATGGCTTCAAACTTAGAGCGAGTAGGTTTAGATTGGATATTAGGAAGGAATTTTTTTTGTGAGACTGGTGAGGCCTTGGAATGGGTTGCCCAAAGAAGCTGTAGAAGCCCAGTCCGTGGAAGTGTTCCAGACCAGACTGGATGGGGCTCTGAGCAACTTGGTCTAATGGAAGGTGTCCTTGCCTGTGGCAGGGGTTTGGAACTAAATGAACTTCAGGGTCCCTTATGCTGCACTGTGGCCCTGTAATTTGTCAAATACAAGAGATGGGGAACAAGTTAAAAATAAAGGTTTCTAGACACTGGTCCCTCAAACCAAAGCATGTAGGTATAAACTTAGATGTACTTAATGAGAATTTCACACCATGACATGTCCAAAAATAGAGACTACTTCATGGAAAATGACCCCATTATCCCCAAGTTTGTATCCAGACCTCACGTCATTAGATCTGCTCACCTCACACCATCTGAACGCCAGGACTGAAACACCATCCATTTCAGGCCAAGCTGTAAGCCATAAGCAAATGTGGCTCAACTGGTTGGTGTTCATTTGGCTTCCACCTGCCATGAACACTGCACCCAGGGAACTGGAGACAGGCAGGTTGCTCACATCCTGGGAAAGCATTTTGTCAATGTTCTGAGGCACGTGGTGGAATTCCTGGGGCTGTGCAGGGCCAGGAATTGGACTCAGTGACCCTTGTGGGTCCCTTCCAACCCAGGATAATCCATGGTTCTGTTCTTTGATGTCCTGGGAGGTGCTCAGCCAGCTGCAAGCACACTTTCCAGCTCCTAACCTCGTGACTGAATTTCAGGAGTACAGATGCTGCTGACCAACCAGGGTAGTGCTGTACCCCACTGTTCACCATCCCCCAGCAGTTCCCACCTGTTGTTCCTCTGCAGTTGTACTCACCCCTCTCCCTTTACTGAACTGCAGCAGCTGAAGTTGAGGAGTGTCTTTTAACTGTATTTCCCAGTCCCTTAGGGAACTACCTGCACTGAACTTGCTTTATATAACAAGACTTATCTCTCATTCTCAGATTTTCCTCTTCCCACCTCATACACAACTCTGAATGGACAGAAGGCAGCAAAACCAGCAAGGGACTCTTTTTCAGCCTACAACAGCAAATACCTCACCGTTCCTCACAACAGGACTTCCCTGCACAGCAGCAGGACCAACGGAGCTCTGGAAGCACAAATGGTGTCCTACAGTAGCTCTGTAAGTAGGATTTAATGTTCACTGACTTACCTCAAATGGCTTTGAGATGAGGAGAGGCCTGAAGCAGGGTGAGCAAAGCGTGGTGCACTCCTCCTATGCATTAATCAAATCCACCCAGAGCTGGGAAATCGGCTATAAAAGTAAATTGATAGTACAGCCCCAGGTGGTTCAGTTGCCTCTCTCAGTGTACAAGAAGAACTAATTGCTGCAGCAGTAATCTCACCAAGCTTTTCTTAATTGTTTGCTTTAGCCAAAGTCCTTCAGAGCAAGAAAAGGGGGTTGCCATAACCTCTAGTGTAGGATGAGGTCTGCAGGTTGATGACTAAATTGGGTGTTTCTGTGCAAACTCTGAGCCAGCACGTGCCCAGGGGTTGGTGTGGGCTGGATTGGAAGGTGGCAATGCAGTGTGGCTGCAGTCTTCAGAGCAGAGCTGTTGTTAGAGGAGGCACCTCTTGGGATGTATTTGTAGTGAAAAACTGGCTATCGGAGGACTAGAATAAAATCGTCATGAAAAGCCAATCCTACCCTTCCAATTTCTTATTGCTTTGTTTGAAGGCTTCTTGTCTCAGAAATGTCACAAGAAGCAGTGAAAGTGAGACCGAAGACAGTAATTTAAATTGCTGCTTCTGACTTTTGCAATGGATGTGAGAAAAGAGGAGAGAAAGATCCTGATGGTTCCTTCAGTGGCATTTTGGAAAATTGCAACTTTTTTGCGTTCCTCCCTAATAAAGTCTTCTTGACCCAGAATGTCCCATGGTAAGGAAAGCAGTGCCAATTTAGGGCCAGGAAATGTCTTCACTAGAATCTCCAGGAATTTTGATTTGCATTCTGTGCAATGGACACCCAGTGCTGTTGGGGAAAGAGGCAGGAAAGAGACAAGAGAGAGGGCGAGAGAGCTGTTGTTGGATCTCTTCATCCTATTGCTCTGTGTAACTCCAGCAACACCAAATGTTGCCATGGTGCTCTCTCAGGTGGCTGGGATGTGGCAGCACGGTAATAAACAGGAAAACCTCTGAGTGACTTTTTATGTTCTCCAACCTCCTTGTTCCATCTCAAGCTTTTGTTTTGTTGGTTTTTTTTTGTGCTTCTCGTCTCTGCCCACACTCTCCAGTAAGGGAGGAGAGGATGCTTAGAGCTCATCTTCTCCAGAGCCAGCTAATGTACTGCCCTGTGCCAGTGGCCTGGTGGTGGTGACATCATTACTTTGGTGCTCTATAGCCTGAAACTCTCTGGGAGGGAGACCAGAAATCTGCCTCCACAAGGAGGGTGTTTCTTCACTGTGGCAGAGATGGATCCAGGAGGTTTGCATGGACTGCCTGTGAGTACTACGTGAAAATATATCTAATTAGGAAACGGGGAATGGCAATAAAATGCAGTTTTATATTCTGCCAGAAAGTAGTGCTGAGTGTAAGTTTAGATATACCTAAAGGGGCTACATAAAGTGTGTACACACGGTGTGTATACACATGAAGTGTAGATACATGAAGTGTGTGGTAAGTGTAATGTGCAGAACAGATCATTTGGTGATAGTTTTGTGAGAGAATGAAGGATGTAGTATGCATACAAAACCAAGATTCATTTAGTCATATGGTGACTGAAAGGTACTTTGTGGGAAACCAAGTGAAGCAAAACAAGAATCTGGGAGATATTTGCGTGTATAATAATATGGACTTATATATAGCACCTTAGAAAATTCGTGTTGTGGTAACAAATGAGAGAATTTCCATGCAGCATGCCTGGCTAACTTTGCGTTCAGGACTACCAGTGTATGTGATGGAAGAGGAAAGAAGAAACCTGTAACTCGTACCTGTCAAGATTTTGCCTGTGTAGCTACCTATGGGAACCAGAAATGTCTGGAATTAGATTGCTTTGGATCAGATTGACCCTATTTGCTTGGATCTTGTTCCCCAGCCCCTGGAGGGCTGGTGTCACTCCAGTGAAAGACACTTTGGAGAGCTCTGTGAAGGGTCTTACACTGCAGGACTGTGCTGGGAATGTTGGGTGGTACCAGTTTTGGAAAGCTTATGGGCTCCCTTAGTGAACTAGAAGTGCAAGGGAGTGCCCAGGTGTCAGAGTTCCACACGGGTGCTGCAGAATGGGGCACGATGGCAGGGTCAGCTCTGGAGCAGCTTCACCCCAGAAGGGTTCAGAGAGCGAAGATGAGGAAGCAGGGGTGGTCTGAGGGAGAAAATGAGTGCAATTTAGGTGATTCGAATGATTTTAATAATTTATTTCCTTTTGCAGTGGTACTGGTCAGTCACATGGTCTTTTCATAATACATTAAAATACAAGTCAGCTCTCAGTGCTAGCCATTCATGGGACGCACCCTTCCTAATCCCTGGTGTTTTCCAAAGTGTTTCTGTCCAGCCCCACCCTTCTTGACCCTGAACGACGCTGAAGATATTTCTCTTGTTCTGGCCCAGATCAGTTTCTTGCCTTCCGACACAGTCTTTTGCTTCCCTGCCCTGCCCTGCTTTTCTCCACAGCACATCCTTTCTCATCTCCCAGTCTGTGACGTGATCCTCATTCTCGCTTCTCCATCCCATTTCATAGTGTGGGTGTCTTCTCCTATATGGTCTGTGTGTGTGCAGGACAGAGGGACAGTGTTGATTTACTCCTCTGTGCCTGCCCCTCAGGGTAGGTATCCCACATGCTGGGATAAGGCCACTATCTCCAGCCACTTGTTTATGGGCAGAGGAGGAATGAAGTGTGACTGAACCTGCTGTGCAGAGTGAATGTTTGTAGGTCACACTTGCCCCCAGCTGACCTCCAGTTTGGAGTCGTCACAGCTTCACGGTCTTAAGCTGTGCCAGGGGAGGTTTAGGTTGGATATTAGGAAGGAATTCTTTCCAGAGAGAGTGATCAGACACGGGAGTGGGCTGCCCAGGGAGGTGATGGAGTCACCGTCCCTGGAGGTGTTTAAGGACAGACTGGATGTGGCATCAGTGCCATGGTCTGGGAACCACAGTAGGGGTTGGATCAAGGGTTGGGCTTGATGATCTCAGAGGTCTTTTCCAACCCGTTTGTTTCTATGGTTCTATGATTCACGTGCTTGTGCGGATGCAGATCCCACCCCACCTTCTCCTCGGGCTTTTCTGGTGTCTTGTCTGTGACACTCCTGTGTTCCTCTCCCAGATTATCAACAACTACCTGGACGGGACGCAAGGAGGGGCCACGGACAAGGCATCTCCGAGTGGGATGCACTTCAGGGACAGCAAGAGGAAGGTGGACTACGTGTTAGCCTACCACTACCGCAAACGCGCGGCTCGGCCCCCGCACGGGCTGGGCTCACCGGAGCGCACCCGCCCGGCCGCCGCCTTGGCCCCGGTGTCCAACGGGACAGGGAAGGGCCGCCTGGAGGACGATGGCCAGCGAGCCCTGCAGGAGTGGCCGGGGCTGCCGGGGGTGGAGGGCATCGTGCTGAGCCCGCTGGACGCCCTGGAGGAGGAGAAGCGGCTGCAGCGGGAGGAGTACGAACGCAACCTGGTGGAAGCGGGGCTGGAGATAGAGAAGGACCCCGAGGTAAGAGGGGGGAGGCTCGAGCCTCGTGCCTGGCACTGGGTGTCCCAGCAGGAATGGTCACTTCGGTGTCGGAGCCGTGGCTGGGCCAGGAGCTCGGCTGTGGCTTCATTCCTGCCTCGCATCGATGTTAACTGAGAGGCAAACCACGCCTGTGCCACTTCTTAAAAAACTGCTGCTTCAAAACATCTCTTTAATGTATCTTGAAAATAAATAGATTTTAGATATCTCTTAAAAATTGCTTCTTCCCTCGCAACACATCCTCGCTGGTTCCCACACCGTCATTTCTGCAGCCCCAGAAAGTGTGGGGTGTCCTGGAGATGTGTCTCGTGGCCAGCTTGAGGAGCTGGTCCTGAGGACAGGCTGTCACTGCTGGACAGTGGTTCAGTACTGAACATCCCCAGCGAGGGATGTCCAGAAATATGTTGCCCATGCTATTAAGTATATATTATGTATTTTACATGTATTACATATATTATTTATGCATGCCCAAAATACAGTGTGAAACCAAGAAGATGCCGGGGGTGTTTCTGTGTTGCTTGGTTCTTACTACCTGAAAAAACCCTGGTTATTATCGTTGCTTAATGTGCTATTGAGCAGCATTTACAATCTTACTTCAGCAGAAACCTATTTCTTTATCTATTGTTCCTGTGACATGCAGCAAACACGCTTTTCTTATATGTATAAAAAAATACATTTAAATATTGTTAAAATGAAGAAAATATCTCTTCAGTACTTTGCTGGAACACAAAGCACTGACATTTCATATTTCATCAGAATAACTCAGTGATTTTCAGCATGACTCTCGGGTTTTCTTTCAGCCCTATGTAAGTTCCGTGTCCGTTCTTTGTTCCATCCAGGTGATGAACAGCTCCTGTGCTGCAACAGGAGAACCTCCCAGACTCTAATGTTCTGACTCTCCCACATACATGTGCATGGTGTTGCCTGGATCTGTGGTCATGTCAGCTGGGAGCTGTGGCTGGGTTACTTGGGCAGAGGTCTTCCAAATCCCATTTTGCTGCACTGAGGGCTGTGCTCTCCCGCTGCACCTCTTGGAAAGCTGTGGATATTTCCACCTGCTGGAAGTCCCTGCTGGGTTCTGGTTTTAGGTGCTCCACTGTGTTGTTACACCAAACTTGAGCAACTTAGGGCTTCTTTGCAGAGGTGCTGAGAACTTACAGCTCATGTTGCTTCCAGCGCGTCCAGTCAACACTTCCAAAACGTGGAGCAAATCACAAGTTGCATCTGAAAATTTGAGTCCGACTGGCTTGGCATAGTGTGTGCATGTTAAATCACTGGCAGGGATAGAAAGAAATAGAAAACCCTTTTGACTCTTAAGGTTTTCCTTGTTTAATTTGCTGAGTTGCAGGTGGCTCTGGGTTGTATTTCACTGCACAGCCTGGCTAAGCCATCCTTGCACTGAAGAGACAAAAGTGATCTCAGATCCTGGTTCTTTTATGCTGAACATTTGGGTTATGGTTCGATACATGACTGTCTTGCTGCTATGATTTTTATAACCAAGTTTCATAAAACCCATGAGAAAAGCTGTTTTTGGAAACTTCTTTCAGTTCTGAATTTCGTCAGAACCCAAAAAGTCTAGCAGGAGATTTGGATCTGATTATTTGACTCATTACTTACCCGAAGTCCAGCTGGATACAGATTCTGGTTCAGCTCCTTTCCAAGTGATGACATAGGCTCTTAAATAATATATAGAGTGATAAACGATGTTGTAGAGTGTTGATCAAGAAAAAACCTTTTGTCACAGTTTTCCTTATGAAGAGGGAAGTGCTTTTTGTAAATGAACTGGGAAGTTCTCAGGAAACTATTTGCTGATCAGTTCTTTAATGAGAGAAAAATTGACTGACTTAAAAAATTACAAAAAATGTAATTCCATCACTTCTCTAACTGTATATGTACAGAGTCACTCCTGTGCCCTCCCCTTGCCTGTCCCAGCACATAAGTTGTCTAATCAAAAGGGGGAAGAGGTTTTTTCCTCTAGAGAATACTGGAAGGGACTATGCATTATCCTTTTTCTTCCCTGCCCACGACATGTGGCTTTTACTTCCTTTTCTTTTTCTCACTTCACTGTTGTGTTCTTTTCTTCTGTTAGTTAATTCCTGCTGGAACATGCTGAAGGTTCTTGCTGTGAATGTCATAGAAAATGCTGATTAGGAACATGTGAAGGGGACAGCTGGCCTTATATGTTGATTAAAATTGTATGTTGAGCTGATATGAGAACAACTTCTGATTTTATTCGTGGGAAATATATGTGTCTATAAGTTCATTAAACTCAGAACAGCCTTAAAACACCAGGGTTTTTGATTTTAATTTTTGTTTTGGGATAGTGGGAATTTCCATGAGGATTGTAAACATTTGGTGTTACTATGGTTGTTATGTGCTAAATAACTACTGACAAACATCTTTCTCATTTGTATTGCCAATTCATTGTGTTGAAGAATAGAGAAAACAAGTGAAGATATATAATTTGTGTGTGTGGATAAGTGGATTACTCTTTCTTGAATTAGTGGAAAATAAGATTATGATCTGTCTCTATAACCACCTGGTTATTATTGGTGAATTAAGGACTTTTTGACTAATTTTTCAACTTCCCAATAACTTTCTATCATTTGTCATTGCTGTCCTTTAGAGACACTGTTTTCTCTTAATACTTTTTTTTCATTTATGGTGGTGTTTTTGGGTTTGGTTTGGTTTGGTTTTCCTCCTTTCAAAGTGAGATTGTATTTTGTATGTCCAAGGCAAAGTGCACAAGTAATGGGCTTGAAGTTGAGGGTTACAACTTGTTCCTCTCTTGTGTGGAGTTGAATACCCATAATGATGCTGTGTGTCAGGGACCAGAGGTGGTAGATGAGGTTCAAGGAGCAATTTGGTTGGTTATCTCTTCAAATCAGAACATTTGGATGGTCCAGTGTTGCCTGTGCCCATGAAAACAACCAGATTAGGGAAATTTAGGGTTATGTGGAACTGATATTTAGTGGAAAGAAGAAGAAACTCCCTACTCACTTCTGATGACAGCAGCATAAGAAACTACTGTTTTGCATAGTTTTTCCGTGAGTTAAAATGATGTTTGCTTGTGTGACTGGCCTGTTTGACCAGTCTACAAAGTTGGAAGGTTAGATAAAATAAACCTGGTAGGACTCTTGAATGTACCCTCAGATGTGCCCTCAAGAACTCCATCTCTATTCCCAGCAGAGGCAATAAATACCCTGGATGTTGCAGGCAGTTCTTGGAACTGATGTTTTTCTTTCGGTTATCTGTTCCTGGGGAAGCTGTTGTGTTTCACCTAACGTGGAGCACCAGCAATTCCCTTAAATTTGAATTGCCCCGCTGCTTTAATGACTGCAAATGCAACATACACTGTATTCAATTATTATTACTTATGGCAAAGCATTACAGGCACAGAGTAAGAAAAGGCTGGAGATGCACCTTGGCATTCGGACAAAGTAGGATGATTTTTGAGCACATTGAAAATGATTCTACGACTCTAAATGGGCTTTGCTAAAGAGCAATTAGGAAACGAAAAATTACTTCAAGGGGAAGGTGATGACAATTCTAAAACAAAGTGTAAATTACTCTCCAAGAAACTAATTTAATCTGAATTTTAGAGCGAAGTCCTTTAGGTCCTCGATGTGTCAGCTTGTGCAGCACTGTTAATAATACTGCTGATGGTGATGGCTGTGGTTGGATTTTTCTTCTTCATATTCCAAGGCGTGGTTTCGAATTTCTGTGGGGAAAAAAATGGGTGCACTTAAAGAGCAAACCTGCCAAACACCCCCCAACCTGAACCAAAGGAATGCTGATAGTGCTGCAGCTTCATTTTATTTATGGGATTGAATTTACACTGTTTTGTTGTACTAAGGTGCTCCCCATTTGTCTGTGGGAAAAGGCTTTGTTTTCTGCCAGCTGTAAAGGAGAAAAGTAGCCAAAATAATATAATAGATATTCCTTAAATTAGTAGTAATTAAAAACCTCAAAAAAAAGAGTGATGTCTTCTTCCGAAATCGATGTGATTTTTAGATAATCCCAGTAAAAACATCTCATGCCTTTACTGCATGAGGCATCTTTCACACTGTACTCAATGGGAAAGTTGTAGTTGTCTCAAAATATTAATTCCTGTGAAGTGCAGAGAAAATCTTAATATTAGCTAATGTTAATTTTAAAAGGGTAGGGAAATTTAATATAAGTCCAAGTTAATGGACTTATATTTATTATTTATATTTATTAATATTATTTATATTGTTTTTAGTATTTAGCCTTTTATTATTGATTATTTTATATTTATTTATATTATTTATCCACATTAATGAATGCCTCCCAAAGCCAAGGAGAATGCACACTGAGTAATGTAGTATTGAAAGCAGACTGGGGTCTTTTGTGCTCCAGGTCTTTGGACTTCATATTTCAGTCTCTCAGCACTCAGAACAAGGCAATGCTGCTTTGGGGAGCCAATTATATAAATATTTGATGCATATTTTTCAACAACTCTCGTCACATTAATTAGCTAAAACTTGTTCTGCTCCTCTATGTTACTTATATGGGGCTGAAATGTAATACATAGCTCTTATAAAATTAAAACTGAACAGGCAAGGCAAGGTTTTCAGTGATACTGAAGTGAATGTGATGAAAATATTGACAACTTGATGAACTATTTAAGAGCAGATTATGTCTCCATTTTAGAGAGGATTTTGGAGTGGTCTCAGGGGAGTTAGATGTGATTCAATCAGCATTAAAGTAATGCTCCATGATAGAAGGGGGTGATTGATGGCTTTGCTGTCAAAGCTGGAAAGTCCATATTATGAATCCTGTCTTTAAATGACTGTGTTGTGACTTGAATAGATGAATGGGCAGACAGACCCACTCTGTGCATTTTAATTACCATCCAGACACTTAATGCTCAGGTATGAGATACCTTAGTCAAAGTGGCTTCTAAGGGATTTAGGGAAAATTTAAAAGATGTACAAAAATCACCTGTGTGCTATCAACAATATTTATAAAGCTCTTGGGCCAGCAATAGTAAAGGCAATCAATTTTCCCTAGACTGGGAAATGGAGGCATCAACATCTTGAATTTCAGATGGTGGGAGATTTGGGGTGTACATTCTGGTGGTATTTACAGTGGGAGCTGGGCCAGAAGCATCCTAGTTTTACATGTATTTTTAAATATTGCTGTTTCTATCTGACTTGCCTGGTAGAAGTGGCCAACAGCCTCCTGAATTTGTGTCTTCATTTCTCTGTGTCCTGTGTTGAGTTCTGTGGCCTGCTGGAAGAACTACATCCATTCCTAGGTGGATGAGAAGCCCCCAGAAATGGCTTTGTACATCTGTCAGGGCATAGCAGGACGCTTTGCAGGACAGGGAGTGAAAAGTAATAAGAGTAACAAAATCAGCTGCTTGGCTTGTTCACAGATGATTCCCTGAAAACATTTTTTTTTTAATTATGCACTCCCTGAATTTCAGTTTCTTTTGTAGGGAAAAAGGGACTTTCTTTGCTTTCCTGCCCCCAGGCCACTGCCTACTCTGTGGCAGCAAACAGCCCTCCAGGTATCTGGGATACCAAAGGAGTGCTCACCTCTGCATTTCTGCTGAGTGGATAATTACTCTGTGGTTGTGCTATTTTTTTTAGAGGCATTACTGGTTAGCCATGATTTCATACATCATGGAAAGGGAAGCAGGGAGTCTTCCTGCAAGTCCTTTGCATAAATAAGAGTGCTGAGAATCCTCCCTGTGAGTGGATGCAACACTGAAGATAAGTGCTCCCTGTTTCTAATTATGTTGCTTTTATACATACATACATTAACTTATGTGCTGGTTTATGTTGTTGTTATAAAAGATCTGAGCCGAGATTGTGCCTCTCTTTTCTTTTCTCGTGTTTTTTTGCCCTGTGAGGAAACAGATTAAAAGGCACTCCATGAAGTGTCATTCACCAGCTTCTGCCATCTCAGATTCAAGAACGGATTCCAGCAGAGAAAAGGCTGGGGGAAATCTGGCTATGGAAATTAGTCTTTGAAGGATAGGACTGTCTTATGGGAAAACACCAACTGTTCGTGTGTGTGGGGAGTGAGGGGGTGGAATTCGCTGTCTTTTAGCAGATCCTGGGAAAGGTAATGTAAATAATGACTCAGGCTTGTGGGATTCTTGTGTAGTTTGAAATCTTTTAAGGTCTTCTTGTCTTGCTGATTGCTCTAATGGCTGTGTGCGTCATTCTGCCCAAAGCTGAGTTTTCATTAGAAGGTCTGTTGCTCGTGACACTGTGCCTAGACAGGCAGGAATATTCATCCAGGAAGTGAGACACTGTAATGAGGAATTATCCCCTTCCAGCTGCACAGCAAGATGTTTTACGCTGTGTACATTTTCAGGAGTTATATTCTATATGAGAAGCAGGAATTTTGGAGTGAAAACTGGATTAATATCCAAGATGGTAAGCGTGGACAGTGGAGGGGTCTTTTAAAGAAGAAGAAGAAAAAAAAAAGTAATTCCCCCTCAGAAATCAGCACACCCTCCTCAGCACAAACTGGGGTTTATACCCTTTGCAGACCTAAGTTCTAGGTAAGGGCTGAGCTCCTGCAACCCAGTAGTAGTTTCTGTGGATGAGCACAGATGTAGTGGGGCAAAGCTGTCACAGAGGGCAAGATTAATTAACTGTGCCACATGTCCACATCCTGAAAAACAAAGGAAACTGCACTATCTAAGCCACGTAGAAGTTGTCATCACACTGTTTTCAATGTGTCTTTGCCCGTCATTACAAAGCCTATTAAATCATAGGACAGGGCAAATAATTCAAAACTGTATCACTGTTCCAGCTGTTCCAGGTCAGCAATTGTTTTGTCCCAAATAGAACAGCAAGGAAAGAAAATAATTTAGCAGAGTGGCATCAGGCTGCACAGTTTTCCCATTAACATTAGTGGGAGTTTGGTGACTAAATCCCCATGCACAGCCTGGAAAATTTACCCTTTGGGGTGGGTTCTCTCCTTGATATCCAGTGCTGATAAATGTGTGCACTCCAGTAAATCACTGTTATGTGTAGAGGCAGGTGCTCATGGTGATAGGCCAAAGAAAAAATGATATTAGAGCTTGTTTTATGCAATATTGTGTTGTATTCTGTAATATTCTGTAATTTCAATGCAATTATTCCAGGCTACTTTTAATGTAACAATTATTTAATCACCTGGAACCAAACAGTTTGACAAAATTATTTATTTTGAACTGGTGCATGGATTTTTTATTTGTTGTTTCGTGGGGCTTCTCATTTTTGTTTGTTTGGTTGGTTGGTTGGTTTTGGGGCTCTTTGTTTATTTGTTTATGGAAATGGTGGATATTTTTCCTTTAGGCTTAATACTCAGGCTCTGTCATCTAGGAATTAATTCATCAGTTCCCTGCTGGCTTCACCCATCAATGCCTGGATCTCTGTAGTAATTTTATAACATTATAGAATCACTAAAATGATTGAGACCTACATACGATATATTTTAAGGGAATTCTTAAGGTGTATTTAGTTAGATGACCTTGGAATTTCATAAGGTGTCTAGTGGTAAAACAAATAAGCAAAATATGTTTGAGAGAGAATGACCTATTTGTATTTAGGAGGGAAACAACTGAACAGCTTTGTAGAGTGGTATTCCTTCTTTTCTTTGGAAACAATCACCTTTCTAGGGGGAACATAAGGACTCCACTAAGCTCAGTCATGGTTTAGCTGGAGTAATTTAGTAATACAAAGAAACATTAGCATCTATGGGATGTAGAATATACATTCAAGGTCTTGCAAACGCTTAAGGATTCCAAGCTGACATCTCCGAAGTGCTAGTTCAAACTACTGTTATTTTTTGTTCAAGCCCTTAAAAACTGGGAAGAATATCCCTTCCCATCCTATCACTTAGGACTCTTCCTCCAGTCAGTCAAAGTCTGCTCCCACTGAAACTGGTCACAGGATATGAAGGATCACCTGTCTTTCCTAATGCTTTGAAACGAGTTTCATCTCCGTGCATGTTCTGTAGGTCACCTTTAGTTTTTCAGGGTTTCGTTTCTCTGGATTTATGTGTAATTGTTTCTACCCCTTGCTCAGCTCCCTCCCACTATCCTCACTCATTTGTAAGTTGTAAAGCCCCAGTGCCTGACTTGGACACTGCTGGTGTTCCTGTTCTTTTTTTACAGCTCTCATATTCCCTACTTCATTTTGCAGGCTTTGAATAAACACTGTTTACTTGTCTCTCAAGATCTGCACATGTTCAACTGCCACTGAACCCTGTTAGGTCATCAGGACGAAGGAATGTCCCAAAGATAGTGTACCCATGGAAGGTCACCGGACGGTTTCTGCATCCTTCCATTGTGCACAGTCTAGTTAGTGGGACCTATAAAATTTTATATGATGGTTCTTGTTGTGTAGGTATACTTTCAGGCTTTGCAGTGCAGCTCAAAGTGCCCTGTAGCTCTGGCAAGCCTGCCTGCTTGTCACAGGTCTCTGTGAGTTCAGTGGATAGTGTTTACTCCCTGCCTCCAGCGGCACTGCTCAGCTTTCACAGGTCAACACACGGTGACTGCCTCACCTCACCAGTGCTTGACCTGCTCACCTAACTCTGTCCCCTGCGGATTCACTGCTCTACCTTCACACCAGGACTGCCTGCCTGCCCACCACAGACCTCTGCCCTTCCCAGGACGCTCCATTTCTCTCCATGATACTCTTTTTTTTCCTCTGTATCCTATACCCACAGCAGTCCTGCCACTCCTCAGAGTGACTGTTTCTCTTTGGTCTGTCCTTCTTTTGTCCTTTTCTTTTGTCAGCCCCTCACTATTCCCTGATGTCCAGCAGTTGCAGACACGAACTCATAACGTCCAAGACACCTGAGAAAACTCTGGGGACTGCTACATGCACAAGGACTTTATACTTCACAACTGCCTCCCTCTCAAAGACTTCTCTGCAATGTTTTGGTCCTCTCCTATTCTCTCCCGTTTTAAAGTAAAGCCGCCCTTCCGAAACTGCTCACCCAAAGCTGGCAAAGTTTGGCTTTAGCCAGGCACCAAAGTTTGCTCATTAGAGGACTTACTTTACTTTCCAACTGTTGTGTTGCAGGAGGCATTTGAGAGCACCATGGTAACGACATAAGTCACAGCTTGCACCACAGGGGACCCCAGTTTGTTTTTCACCTGTGAGCCACAGCTCACCAGTGACGCTCCTGGAAAGTATTTGTTGGCTTAGGGATGTTTTGTCACATCTGGCCACCAACTGGCAACTCTCTTCACAGAAAAGCCAGCACAGAAAATGCTTTTAAAAGGTCCAGCTGTAAATTGTTGGTAATTTCCAGATCTTCATGATGCTCTACGAGCATTATCAGATGCAGGACAAAACCCACATATCAGATGACTTGCTGGATAATGTTATTAAAGGCAGCTCATCTTAGTACTAAAAAGTAGGTGTGGTTTTATAATACAGTGATTGATAATCCCCCTGATATCAGAATAGCTATCCTGTAGTCATGTAATGTGTTCCTTGTAATTCTCAACTTCCATTATTTCATAAAAGATGCAAATGTAATAAGGTAAAACCAATTTTGTTAATGTGGTAGAATTCTAAGTACTGTGAAAGACTGATAGGTAGCTCTAAGATGTATTCCTCCACTTATATGTCAGTGGTAATTGTCAAAGAAAATAATTGGCATATAATCATGGAGCACTCCAGTTGTGATTAAAATCACAGTAATAAGTGTAGCCAAGGAACTGTATATCAAAAGCTGTAAGCCAAATGCAGGAAGTGAGGCAGTGGGCAACATCCTGCTACCTGGACCCTTGAAAACAGATGGGAAGATGCAAGGAATGTAAGAGCAGAATCACAGAATTGATAGGTTGAAAGGGACCCCAGAGGGTCATCTGGTGCCACCTCCCTGCTCGAACAGGGCCATCACAGGGCACAGGACACAGGGTTGTGTCCAGACAGCTCTGGAATATCCCCAGGGAGGAGACTCCACACCCTCTCTGGGCAATC
>JAYRBT010000042.1:55310105-55358058 GCA_036023395.1 Myiotriccus ornatus
CAGGTTGCCCAGAGAAGCTGTGGCTGCCCCATCCCTGGAAGTGTCCCAGGCCAGGCTGGATGGGGCTCTGAGCAACCCGGGACAGTAGAAGGTGTCCCTGCCCGTGGCAGGGGGTTGGAACGAGATGGTCTTTAAGGTCCCTTCCAACTCAGGCCCTTCTGTGATTCTGTGACTTTATGGAAGTGGGTATGTTGGAGTGAGCAGGCTTTGAGTTACTCTTTATTTAAAAGGGCTTCTTAGGAAAAGAGCCTCTGCAAAGGGGGGACGGACAAGCTTGTGAGCTCATAATGGAGATATAAATGTTTGAACCAAAAGGTAAGTGCTGCAAGTGCTGGGGAAGAGAAAAATCTGCATGGAAGGAGAGAATGAACTTTAACAAGTAGCTATCACAACAAAATGCAATCCAAGCAGTAAAATGAGAGCTCAAATATAATAAATTTTATTTTTTTAATTGCTAAATTTTCAAGGCTTTGCAAATCGTGGTCAGGGGTGTGATATAAAATCATTAGATCCTCATACATCTGGCATTTCATACTGTGAGTTTTCCCCATGTGTGTTGGTGCTCCAGCAGAGCTACTTGCATTGAATACTTGATAGCAATTCAGTGACCACAAAATATTTCCTTTATTCCAAGAAAAAAAAGTTAAATCTTGCTGAGATTTTCAAAAATGTCTGACTCTTTCTAGCAGGCTTCCCAGCAGCACTTTGTTTTCAGGTGAGTGTGATGCTGAGATGGCCCCAGATGCTTTGACTGGCAGGGATTCCACATTAAACTGTGGGGTGTTGCTTCCTGGGAGAGGGGAGCTGCAGTCCTGAGACTGGGACCTCTGAGGGAGGGGAGGCTGAGACATGCTACACACTGATCTGTGCCTGTGGGTGAGGTCCAGCACTCCTTGGTGAAATTCCTATCTGGAAAACAATTAAATATCATTATCCCTTTTATGAAAAGACTAAGATAATGTACTGGATAATGTCAGTGCACTTATCAGGGCAGTCCTGCCCCCACCTCACATCACCCCTTCACCTCTCTTCACGGAATCAGAATGGTTGGGGTTGGAAGGGACCTCTGGAGACCATCCAGTCCAACCCCCCTGCCAGGACAGGGTCACCTGGAGCAGGTGACACAGGAATGTGCTCAGGTGGTTTTGGAATATCTCAAGAGAGGGAGACTCCACGACCTCCCTGGGCAGCTGTTCCAGGGCTCTGCCAGCCTCAGAGTGACGAAGTTCTTCCTCATGCTGAGGGGGAACAGTGCAGCTGTGGGCTCTCCCTGCCTCCGAGGTGGGGTGGTCCTGATGAATTTCCTGAGACAGGGCAATGCAGCCCCTCTGTTCCTGAGCTGTGAAATTACAGAGCTGGGGTGGTCCTGCTGGCTTTCCTGAGACAGGGTTGCACCTCTGTGTGGGAGCTGTGAAACTGCAGCCTTTAGTAACCCAGGTTAACCCTTTGACAGCCCCAGTTCTCTGTGGAAAACCCCAAAACATTTGGCTGATGGGTGTTTGCCTTGAGCTTGTAGTTGAAAGCACAGGAAGGACAGAAGTCTGCCTGCACATCCCAGGGTGTTTGGGACAGTGCAGGTAGTGCAAAACCCAGCGAGCAGGGAGTGCAGGGCTTTGGGGCCTGTTGTCTGCAGCCATGTGTATGTTCATGCATATGTTCACTGCATTGCCCTTTGCTGCTGAAGACTGAATTGATTTTCTACCACTCTGTGGCTCCTGAAGGCAACACACTGCTAGCATTAAATTCCACTAAAGTAAAAATAAGTCCAAGCCTGGCCAGTGTTTTGCATCCGGGGAAATGCCTCTGGGGCCACACTGAGTGCCACTGAACCTGTGCCACAGCTGAGAAGAGAGACGTGACCTGCTGCCCTTTCCAGGAGCCGAGGGATAACACGCACTTGGCTGCCACAGTCTGTGTGTGTGCTGGATGATCCAGGGGAGCTTCCATGGCTCTTTGTGTTCAGTAGGTGTCATTAAAAACTCAGCATTTGCCTCAGCAGTGCTGGAGCACTGATGGATACAGCTCCCAAGGGCAGTGGGATCAGGCAGTGCTCGGTGTGGCGGTTTGTGACAGGCTTAGAGGCAACCACGGCCGTCACTTAGACCTGTGGAGCAAGAAGAAGAACAGATAAGCTCACCTGTCACACTGATAGGTCTTGGCAACACCTCAACAAGTTTATGTAGTGGTTAAGGTCCTTAACCAGGCTGTGGACAACCATTTTTCTATTCCTGGATAGGTGCAGACCTCAGGACCTTGAAGGATGGCTCAGCTGTCTGTCGAGCCAGCCAGGGCTGTGATGATGCTGAAACCTTTCCTGGAAGTGTGCAGTGTTACAGGGTGTTACAGGGCTTCAAAGTTCCTCAGTCTCTCCTCGGTTATGACACATGAGCAGACTGATCTGGAGGCAGAGGTGGTGGGGGTTGGTTGGTGATATTGATTATGGAATGTGTTGCCACAGCCTGCCCGTGCCAGCCTGAGACATCAAATCTGGCTGGAGAACATTCTGCAGGAATGGCTCATCCCAGGGGCTCTCTACTTCTACCACCTTCTAATAGTGGGGATGGAGGGAAGTGAAAGAATGGTGAATCTTCTAGGGCAGGGTATGCCAGCCAGTGTGTCTTCTTTCATCTTTTATTAAAAACATGACTTTTGCTATTGTCAGGTGGCCTCCAAGACCAGCAGACCCAAACCAGAGGAGATGTTCAGGTTTTTCATGGACTCACTCAGGAAACATGGTAAAGCACAGCATTGCAGTAGCTACAGGTCTTGAGGCAGAAAAATTGGTAAAATCCAGGATTAAGAGGTAAACTGAGCAGTGCACATTTTTCTCCATGTAGCAGATCTGAACAGCCTCTGAACTGCTGTAAATTCAGATAATCCTGATCCTCTCCCTCCAGTTACTGTCTACAACCTCCTCATGAGGGGGAGAGGAGAGGGATGGGCTGAACTCTCTGTGTGCAAGGGAGTGGCTTAAAGCTGCATCAGAGGAAGGTCAGGTTGGATGGAAGGAAAAAGTTCTTCACTGAGAGGGTGAAGAAGTGGAACAAGCTCCCCAGGTAGCCATGGAACCAAGCCTGATGGTGTTCAAGGAGCATGTGGACAACACTCTTAGAGATATGGTTTAATTTTTAGGTTGTCCTGTGTAGAGCCAAGAGTTGGACTTGATCAAGGAAAGTCTTCTGTCCTCCCAGTCTTGCTTTTTGCTAGAGCTGATTTTCTTCCCCATTCTTTTTACTGAGGGCATGGACACTACAGAATTATCTTCTCATCCCTAGTAATTACTGCTAGTTTCATAACTCTATTTGAGTGATAAAGATTATAATTCTTATTTTTCATGGGTGAGACACAAGGCAATGAAATCAGTTGACTTCTCCCCTTCCCAAAATCATATGGATAGTGGATGCATTGCTCGTTAATGACTTTGGGTGCCTAACCAGGCTTCTGAAAGTTTGACAGTCCTTTGTCTGAAAAATGTGTTTTGAAGAATTCCCAAACTGATTTTAAAAGTCCTCCATAGTTCTTTTTGTACTTCATAAGCCACCATGAAATGCTCAGGTGTGACAAGAACAGTAAGTGAACGGAAAGTGTCAATTTTTATTAAGCATCAGAGCGTTCAAATATAGAAGGAGTCCTAAAAGTCTACGGAAAGGTGGACCAGGGTTAGATACCAGACACAATATTCAAGATGCCACCCGATAAAGCAATCAGGAAGGTGCCTGTCTGTGGGCAAATCCAGCTCCCTCTGTTCAAGTTCGTGGAAGTGGTGCCTTGAAGGAATATGATGTCATGAAAATGGAGCATAAATTCCTTGGTTAATCTAGGTGGTCACTGGTGTGAAATCTCATGCAAGCTTAGCTTGACATTTGTTTTGCAGTTTGGATTTTTTTATTTTTTTGAGTTTGTTGGGTTTTTTTCCCTTCTCTTAAAGCCCTTACAGAAAGTCTTTGAAATCAGGTGCTGATTGAAATTCAACCCCTTCTGTTTTTAAAGTCATATATATTGACTTTTCTTTTGGGTGGACTCCGTATATATAAAAATACGTAGTCAGTTGAAAAGGTCAGCATCCTGGATGCTAAGTTTTGCTGATTTAACAGCTGATTTAAAACTGAAATTAGATTCCCTTCCATTTCCAGCCATTGTCCATGGGGTAACCAGGCAACACCACCTTCATGTCATTGATGGGGCTGAGTGCACACAGATCTTGCTGACTGGGATGGGCATAACTACACCCCTCTTTAACTGGTAAACCTTGAATTTCAACAGCAACGATTCTCTGCTGGTGCTGGTGGTGCTGCAGATGCAGAAGAATTGACTTGGAGCGATTTGGAGGTGTGTTCTTCTGTCCCCCTCCATCTGCAATCGGTTCTTATGCTCAAGTGGTTAAAAAGTCATGCAAGTTGCTGTGCAAAACATCACAGTAGGTAAAAAGGCTTCCATGAGTACAAATATACCTGATTTAGACTTGTAAAGTCAGGGCAATACTGAACCAATTGGCATTGTCCTCTGTTCTGCCATGCACAAGGAGCACATTTCACCTCTCCTGATGTTCCGGCTCACTGACCATCCTCCAATCTGATCCGTGGCCCTTCTGACAAAATCTCTCTTTTTTTCTCCCTTTCATGTCTCTTCTTCAACCACCTGTTTCCAAAACTGCATTTCTGAGTACAATTTACTCCTGCAGGAGATGTGGCAGAGTTGGAGGGGAAAAAACCCAACCCAATAAAGTTTGCACATGGAATGAGTGATCCAGCATCCACGGTCCTCAAGCAGCTGTAAATGTTTCTCAGATGAGCCACTGCACAGGGCTGAGGTAGGAGAGTCCCACTGGTGAGTCTCTGCTTCTGGTCTTTGCCTGATTCTCCTGGAAATAGGAATTCTAGGGGTTTGGATAGAGGGAAGTTTATTATTTAGAGTGACAAAGCTGGTGAAGGGTCTGGAGCACAAATCCTGTGAGGAACAGCTGAGAGAGCTGGGGGGGCTCAGCCTGGAGAAGAGGAGGCTCAGGGGAGATCTTAGTGCTCTCTACCACTCCCTGACAGGAGGGTGTAGCCAGGTGGGCACCAGACTCTTTGCCGAGGTAACAAGTGACAGGACAGGAATAAATGACCCCAAGTTGCACCAGGGGGTGATTAGATTGGATATTAGGGGGAATTTCTTCCCTGGAGTGATGATCAGGCATTGGAAGGGGCTGCCCAGGGAAGTGGTGGAATCACCGTCCCTGGAAGTGTTCAAGACAACTGAGGTCACTTTAAGTGTGTATCTGCTTGCCCTGGAGTCAGTGGTGGCATTCACAGGCTTAAAGCTCAGCAGCTGCTTGTGTACTGTGGAGTGATATCCAGAATTCATCCTCCAGGACCTGTGTTAAAAGAGGGAAGGATGCAGACTCTCTTCTAAATGTCAGTGGGATCCACAGAAGAGGTCAAGCTAAGACAAAACACATTCCCAGGATAAGGTCTATCTGTCTGAAATTTCTGACCTGAGTTTTCTAAGCCCAGTAAATGGATGCTCTCACTAATGCAAAATTCCGTGCTGGCTAAATGGATTTCAGTTAATTTTCAGCTATGAAAGTATTTTGATTTTAACAATAGCTGTCACTCCCCGTGTAATACAGAAATAGTTCAGAAATATGGGCCTTAAAACACTACTCTGATAAATATTTATGTTACTGATTTTAAGTTAAAAGCTTGGCTATGAATTGTTTTCATTCCAGCAGTGTAAACATCCTTCTAGAGTATGCACTGTAATGTTGAGATTGAAGTCACTTACCCTATTTGCCTGGTCTCATTTTATCAGTGCAAAAGTATTCTTTGGTGGATTCTGATAAAAGTATTTCACTGTACAAATGCTTTTAAGTCCAATACAGAAGGGAAAATTACTGTTAGGTACCTTTTCGCAGTCAGCAAAAAGCATCAGGTCTTTGTTTGTTGGGTGTTATTTTAGTTTAAATAGAAATTTGAATACATGAACATAAAACACAGGCTTTCTTTGCAAGGGGCATTTTCCTGGTGATAAATGGATTTTGGCTATTGTTTAGTTAAATGTTTTATGCTTATTTGATAAAGGAAACTCAGCTTTATAAAACGAGAAACAAAAGCTACTTAAGGTGTGTGAAATAAGGTACCAGCATAAATAGCCTCAGCTCTGAATTGACAAGCAGTAATAGATAAATAACTGGATATGGGTTTTGAACTGGAATCCCAGCCATATTCTTGTGGTGAAAGGGAAGGATTTGAATGATGGCAGCAGAATGTAAAAACCTCCCCAGTATCATCAGAGTCTGAAGTGGCTGTAGAAATTCAGGCAGTCATTTAATAAAAACACCTCTTTTACTGTGGAGGCTGTAAATTATACAAGCCTGTCAAGTTACAGCTCTGCCTTTGTGCGCAGCACGATTGTAATGTTCTCAGTCCATAATTTAGAAAAGGATTAAAGTTCTCCAATGCTCTGCCGTTTTTACAATGTTTTGGTGATAATAAGATTACCTCAGCCTCCCTCTCTCATGTGAAAGTGTCTCTAAAAAGCCATACCATATTTGAAGGTGGGGTTTTCTCACACACGGATGCATATATATGAGAGGGAGAAAATACATGACAGTGGTGTCTGGCATCAAAACCTTATTGTGGGGCTGGAGATGCCTCATTACTCATGGATGTTGAAGGCATGCAGCTGATGTATGGATTTGCTCTGTATAAGTGCTAGTGAGTCTTTAAGGCCATGTCAGCAAGGTTTCTGTTTATTAAAAAAAGAAACAACAAAAGGTTTAAAAAGAGTTTTTTTCGAAAGCTTGCAAAGACTACAGAGCTTTCAGAGGAACTACTCCCAGAAAAGCCATTTACTTACCAGGGCTCTGCAACTGGGTAAACCTCAGGA
Source organism: Myiotriccus ornatus (assembly GCA_036023395.1). Classification (NCBI taxonomy): domain Eukaryota; kingdom Metazoa; phylum Chordata; class Aves; order Passeriformes; family Tyrannidae; genus Myiotriccus; species Myiotriccus ornatus. The sequence goes on from JAYRBT010000042.1 coordinate 55,316,976, forward strand.
GGAGAAAAATATTACAGCTGTTGCCTAAGTCAGAAAGTAAGAGCTAAATAGATTTTCTACCAGAATAAAACCGTGGTTTTAGAGGCCTCGTGTCAGTGGGTATTCTGGAGATGGCAGGAAATGATACACGCTCTGCTGGTGACCTGGGAATTCCCTGTTTTCAGATGTAGGAAGCTCTGACTTCTCTCAGCACATCAGGTCTTCATTTTGCCACCAGGCTTAGTCTCCTTCTTGATGGTTCTGCCAGAACTTGGCTGCTGTAGCTTTTGGGGTGTGTGGGTATTTTATTTTTGAAGAAAATGGGAAAAAAAAAAATATTCCCCTGACAGGTTTGTTGTTGGTTTGTTGTTTGGTTTTTTTCCCCCTCGAAGATGGCCCTAGGAAGCCACACAGGGATCAGGCAGAGGGCCTGTGGAGGGCAGATTAGACAGCAAAAGTGCTGGAGAGTTAGGCAAAGGTGCATGAAAGGCAAAATTTGTCATATGCTGCTTCAGTATTGCTCTGATTGTCTCTACCACATACCAGACATACCTAGGTTTCGATTTCCTTGCAAAAATTCGTGTTAATACCGTTGGGTTGACTTATTTAAGGAAAGGAGAGGATTCTAGGAGATACCAAAGCCCGAGTCTTCACCTACAGTCAGAGCCTACGGCCTGTATTATACAGGAAAAATAGGGCCATAAAAAAAGACATTAAATTCTTTGTGTTCTAAGACCCAGGCCCAGCTCCCCTGGAGTTAGCTATTATTTCAGCTATGAATGACCCCAGAATGCAGTTCTGGTCAGGAAGGCTTGACTGTCATCCATGGACATCTTGATCATGCCTCTTTTTGCCTTTCCCCCTGCTACCATGGGGAGGAGTTGAACAGCCTGGCCACCTTTAGTCCCCAGGGCTCACCCAGGCTGGATGAAGAGCCATTTCCACGTAGACAAATGTAGTATCACTGGGCTCAGGCATAACTGTGCCTTCAAAAGCCACAGTCTGGTGTGGAACAGATGGTTTTCAGAGCTGTGCACTGTCCTGGTTGTCCATTGCATGCTCTTTCTGTGCAGATGGCAGAGGGACATCTGAAGTCTTCAGTGGAACACGTTGGGATTGAACAAGCTGGAAATCTGTGCCCACCACCTGGAAAAATCCTTGAATGAGCACTTCAGGTACCACACAGGTACTGTGCTCAAAACACAGTGTGTGCCTGTGATGCTGCGAAACTGGAGGTGACTGTGGAGAGGCCTGGAAAGGAAACAGGGATCACAGACTGGGTCAAGCTGGAAGGGACCACAGTGGGTCATTGGTGCCACCTCCCTGCTCCAGCAGGGTCATCCCAGAGCACAGGGCACAGGATTGTGTCCAGACAGCTCTGGAATATCCCCAGGGAGGAGACTCCACACCCTCTCTGGGCAATCTGTTCAGGGCTGGGTCACTGCACACCAAAGAAGTTCTTCCTCCTGTCCAGCTGGAACTTGCTGGGCATCAGTTCCTGCCCGTTCCTCTTGTGCCATTGCTGGGCCCCCCGAGCAGAGCCTGGGCCATCCTCTGCCCCCTCCCTGCAGACAGGGACACACATGGATGGGGTCCCCTCTCAGTGTCTCCTCTGGAGGCTGAACAGCCCCAGCTCCTCAGCCTTTCCCCCTCAGGGAGATGCTCCAGTCCCTGAATCATCTCCGCAGCCTCCGCTGGACCCGCTCCAGCAGCTCCGTGTCCCTCCTGCCCTGAGGAGCCCAGGACTGGATACAGCCTGTGTTCAGACATGTGCTCATATAATCAGTATAAAGGGGTAGGTACCTTTGAAAAGCAAGGGTCATCCTGACACTCAGCTGACTGTAACACTAACAGCTATGTTTATTATAGACTGCTTCTTAGTAATGATAAAATTTTAGTTACTAATCATAAAATAAATACCAATAAATTATGCAGAATTTTCTAGTTATTAAATATTTCTTGCCAATGTATTTTGTTCAGTTGATGGGAAAAGGTCCACCACTTGCATAAATTTGCTAATTTTTTTCCTCTGGTAAGCTGTGTTTCACAAATACATCATGATCACACATTGATCTATACCTGTTAACTACAGGCAGGCAAAGTGTGCAGGAGTGGAAATGGAAATGTGAAAAGCCCAAAAGTGGTGGGAGCAAGAGGAGAAGGTTTGAATGCCAAAGCAGTTTCCCTGGAGGCTCAGTGTTCAAGCAGGGGTTTCTAACTTGGATATATATAACTATGTCTATATACACTGTGCATATCTACCTATCTATACATATATATATATACTAACATGTGGACTTCAGGGGAATTAAGGCACTTTTTAGACTTTCAGAATTATGTAAACTTGTGTGTGTTTGTGCTTTTAGTCGAATAGAAGCTTTGCAATTAGTTGTATTTTTTTTTTGTAAACCCTCTCTATAAATATTTGAAAAGTGCTAACACATGTTGCAAATATTTAGTTAAGAATCTTTGTTAAAACAAAATTTAAGAAAGCTCTAAAATCATAATATCCTACCAGTATTAAGAGGTCATTTTGTATATGTGTGAATGTCCCAGTTGAAACCTGCTTCAGCCAAAACATCTGTTCAGTTTTCCGTGATTGATGTGAGAATTTTTTGGCAAAAGCCCCACTCAGTATTTTTAATGGTGAATGCTAAACTTAGTTATATTTATAATGTTTTCACATCATGTGCAGAATTTATATAACCAGATCTGGATCTATGTGGTTACTGCTATTTATACTACTGTTGTGGTGTACAACAGATGAGAATTTGGTGTGTTCCAAACAAACACAGAAGAAAAAGATGGATTCTGTATTATGAAGGTCATAATTTGAGTGTAAGAATAGAGCAGAGTGGCCAAGATAAATTGTGGTGTGAGTACAAAGAAACAGTGATATGTGCCATCCTCTCAAACTTGTGTAAATGAGATCTTGTTCTGGCCAAATGATTTTATGGTTAAGATATTACAATATATTCAAACTGTCCTCGACCACAAATGGAATGTCTGGGTAATAGAAATGTCAGTATGGATATGTGGCAATGGAAGGCAAAGACACTCTTCTGTATTGTTTCTTTAGCAAGCCAAAATATGCAGCTAATATATTGCCATGCCTTAGTCTCCCCATCCCTTATTGTTTGCCAATTACTGCTTAAATCTGCTAATTTCTTCCCTTGTTTGTTTGTTTTTTTTTTTTGCTCCCAGTTTTGCAGAATAATTCTAAATCATCTCAGAATACTCTTCCTAATGAATGCCCAGAAAAAAAAGGCATGTTGGGATCAGTATTAAACAAACAGAGCCAGTCGTGCCCCCTGCAAATGGACCAGAGTTTTTCTTGAGACATCCACATTTACTGAAGGCTGCAAAAGCAAAAGGAGGGGAAAAAAAAAAGGTCGAAACAAACCCTGCCACTTTTTGTTTTTGATTTCAGTCCTGATACATCCTTTCTTATAAACTGACATGTATATGTTTCACTTGACATGTGATCACCTCTGAACTGTTCATGTATGTATCACTTCTCCAGCCATGCCAGCTGTGAGAACAGTGAATTTATATATATATATCAGTTAGTTCTGAGAATGTGTCCTTAGGAGCACACCCTTCTGAGGCACTCAAAACTTAGCATAAGAGTTCCTGCTACAGAAATGATTTCCTGCCTGTTCACTCTGTGAGTGCTCCTAAAGCACTCTCATAAGATGTGAGCTTAAGTGTGGGACTCTCTCAGGGCTTTAAAAGTGATGGCTACATTCTGCAGGCCTTAATAGCTCTGATATAAAGAGAGATTTTTTTTTCCCTGTTGATTTCTGAAAGCTTTGACTTAGCCCTTGTGAGCTGCTATTACGACATATAGACGGAAATGCAGTGGAGACTAAACGTGTTATGGGACATGTCTGAGGATCACAGTTTCTGATGCACAGCAGTGATTTGCCTTGAGCATCCTCAGCCACTGAGCTACAGGCAGGCTAAAAGTGCACAAATATTCCCTGTGATGTAATATGTATTTTTAAAAGGTTGACTAGACAGAGTTCCAGGTGATTTTCTTTGGGTGAGCTGATGTCAAACAAGCAAAAACATTTATGGAAATGGCAAAATGCAGAGTACTTCTAACGAGACATAAAATAGATTTCAAGATGTGGAGGATGGAAGATACAACTATCAGTGTATAGCACCATGTTTATTGCAAAACTCTGGTAGTGATTTCCCGTAAATTTCAATTTATTTGATACCACCAGGTTTGGAATAACAAATCTTACTTTTTTGCTAATTCATTTCCTCTCAAGGCATGAAACACTTTGGCACTGTATCAGGTTAATATTCCTATTCTGCATTCTATCTGCTAAGTATCTTTTTCATAACTGGAAGTTAATGGCCCACCTGACCCTTACAACTCTAGAAGTGATTTCTACAAAAAAGAAATCTGTTCTATTTTCTATAAATCTTCGTATCTCTACATCAACCCAAAAGTAAAAGCTTACTAAAATAGGAGGCTTTTGCATGCTGCTGTGAAATGTATTGGAGAACCTACAACTTTGTAATGTGCCAAGCTTTAGCAAACATTGGTATTGTGAGAACATTTCCTGACAGTTTATTCTTAGAACTGTAATAGAAAATGAAACCCACATTTCAATTGCAATGACTTGGGGACTGATTTTTTTTTAAAATAATCCTTTAATTTTTGTGTTACAAAGGAGCGAAGTGGCACTTGTATGTTCTGACTGGATGCCATCTTCTTTTTTATTTGCAGAGTGACTCTGAATTAATGGTGATGGAGATGAGAACTAAATATGGCCAACATACATAGTGGCATGTAGTGCTAGGATGGATGAATGAAGTATGTGTTGTAATAGATATTCCACTGATATCTACTGAGTGATTGCCCTTGGGAACATAATTTGTGGGAAACTGGGTATACTGGAGCCTGGTTTTCAAAACTATTGGTAACTCAGCACATTCTGCAGAGATCACTAGAACGTGCTGGCTGATGAACATTTCTAAAAATCTAACATTGTCCATTTACTCTCTGATTTCAGTGATCACCCTGCTCCTGTGGGAAGATCCTATTTCCAGCCTTGGTACCATGTTAACTGAGGGTGCTGTGTCTATTAGAGCCTCAGAAATATTATAATACCTCACTTTCCATCCATGAATGAGGTATTTCCTGGACACTGATTCCCCAGTTTGCCAAACTTCTCCTGTCAGCCTCAGCTGCAAAGTTTCAAGCACCTCTTTTCCTTTCCTTGATGATTTGCTCAAATTCCAGGGCTGCTGCCTCTGCTCTTGCTGCTTTCTAATCATCTGCTTATCAACTCCACATTGTATCTGGAGAAGGCTTGATCTTCACTGATTGGGAACTGCTTCTCTAGGTATTGGCCATAATTACCATAAAATGTGGTTTGAGAGAGTCCATCAGTGCAGTTCTGTGCACATAACAATTGCAATGGTAAAATGTTTAGGAAACAGCAGGGATGATAGAGAAATTTATGACACTTTTCCTGTAATGTTCTCCTGATGACAGATACTTTCAATTCAGGTACTTTCCCTCACGTGGCTTAGTTTGCCTACATAGTAACCTCCCTGAGGATCTCTATTCCAAAGTCTGGTATAGTTTCTTCTTGAAACACTTTTCAGTTTTTGGCACCCACAAAGCCTTGTGACAAGACAGAGGTATTTACCCACTGCACTGATATCTGTGTCCTTCTGTTTATTTTCAGTCTGGCTTTGAGGCCCTTTAGTGCTTGCTCTGAAAGAGGCACAAGGCTGTCCCTCCACACCCCATCTGCTTATCATGCATGATTTTATAGACTTGTACAATAACTTCCTTAAGTTTCCAGAACAAAAGGTCTCAGCCTCCTCAGTGATTCCTCCGTAGCTGTCATAGCAAGGCTTTTATGGTGATTCTTGCCCTCCTCTGAACCCTTTTTCTGGTCTAACTTATCTCTGTGGAGGTGAGGAGACAGAGAGTGCACACTGAGTTCAAGATGTGGGTACAGCTGTGTTTGAATGTTGGGTTTTTTTAGAGCCTATTCCATCTTGCCTAATAGAATGTAATGTTTGCTTTACTTCTTGGCTCTTACAAAATACTGAGCTGATATTTTTATGTTGCAACCCCGAGATGTCATTGCTGACTGCTATAGGTCAAATCAGGGATCAGCATCTTATGTGTGAATCTGGATTTAACCCACAGATATTGCTTTATTTATATATTTACATTGAGAGCCATTGTTCAGGCTCTTACTCTTGCAAAGCTCTCCTACAATTTTTAAGTCTGCTCTTATCCTTGCTACCCCGAAAGTCGTCATCAGCACTGTTTGCCTTCCTTCTGCTTATCTTTTTCCAGGCCAATTAATATGATGTTTTAGAGTGCTGCCACTGCAAAATCCCTTTGGTGGCTCTTTTTTCAGCAGTGCAGGTTCTCCTCCTACCCCCTTTCCTGTTATTTAACTGGTTATTTATCCACCCCAGGACATGTGCCTTATCCAAAATGAGTCACATGATGTTACCTTGAGACTGCCAGTGGCTCTTCCCCATCTCTCCCCTTAGCAGTCCAGGGAGGTTTTGGATTCCCTGCCAGCAAACAAGCCAGCCCAAATACTTTGATTAACTTCATCTTAATCCCCTCCTAATCAAGCCTCTGCAAGTTCAGCCAACCTTCCTTTTGCTGCTACTGATCTCTGGGGAGAGACCTCGAAGGGACACACCATCCTGCAAGGCCTTGTAGCATATGATTAGGAGAACATCCTTGTTAAATGAAACACATTTGTACCATCTGTTAACACTCGTAAACTAAAGTAAACCCCCTAAAATAGTTTTGCTAAGAATGAATTGAATTTTAAAATCTTTCCACGCAGAATTGAATCATCCCTTTATAGGCTTGTTTGTTAATATCCCAGATCAAGTACTGAGTGATGAAGCAAGATTTTAAGGTACCGTTCTTCTGTTTTTCAGTTTGGTGTCCCAACTAACTCTTTTTTTCACCTTCTTTTTCTCCAAATCCTTTTTTTTTTTCTCAAAATTGAGTCTACTAGACTGAGGGTTCAGTCTCTGTTTCATTAATCCCCCTACTGGTAACATGCCTGTTATCTGGTCTAAAGATTGACTTCTGAGATCTTGCTGCTTCATCTGGAAAATTGTTTAGGGTATAAATCTCTGTGCAGATTAGTGTGTCTCATTCCCTCCAGGGGAATTCCATTTTGCCCTTGTTTAATGTTAACTCTTTGGCCTCAAGAAGTTTGTTGATTTTATTATTGATAATCGAGTTCGATATGATGTATTTTACAGAATATTGGCCTATTTTCTGGCTAATTTGGCTCTGAGTGCAACCAGGCCAGCTGATTACGTGATTTTCCATTGACACTGCCAAAATACAGGAGGTGGTAGAGGAGACACGCTCCTCCCTTCCTCTTTGGTGCACTTTGATTTATGTGTGTGGGGCTTTCCATTTTGCATTTTGTTATTATTTATGGTATTCTTCAGTCTCAGAAGATGTACTGAAATTGTGCTACGCTTTTGCAGCAAGAAATTTGTGTCACTGACACAGGAGAAATTTTCTGATAAAATTGTTCTGAACAAACAGGGAGGATTTTGCTTTGCATTTGAAAGTCACACTTTTCATGCTGTAGCAATTAGTGCCCGTGGATAAACACTGGGAAAACAACAAGGAAAGTAAAGCAATTTTAAAATCCAGACTGCGTATTTGGAAGGAATTCAAATGAATGGCAATCCTGGCGTGTTTGTTGCTCACCTCCAGGTATGTCCTGCATGGAGTAATTCAGGAATGCACAGGTCTGTGCCTCTTTATTTGGCAGACTCACCAATCTATTCTACATTTGTGCTTGAGTTTCTAGCAGCTCGTTTTCGTTCTTGGTACGTGCCATTAAAATTTTCCCTCTTCTTCAGGGGGAGCATGTCTGTGTCTTCAGGCTTCCTGTGTCATCTTCCTTTCAGAGACTCTTCCTGTCTATACATGAGTGGGAAGATTTTGGTTGGAAAGGTAGCAGTGCCATGAAGAAACACAGCAGAGGATTAGCAAAGTCAACTGTTTCATTCCACAGTGCTTTATCAAAGAAATTCAGATTATATTGTTTGTTTGTTTGGTTTTAGTGTGTTTTGGCCAGATTTTTCATGCCAGGGTGTTTTGTTCTCTGCTTATACACAATAGTATATTCCTTAACTGGTCATGTTTACAGGTAGGAGTAAAAGAATAAAATAAATAGGAGATTTACACTGTCACTGTTGGTAGAAATTAGGACAGAGAAAGGCAAATTGTCAATTATAAATTGTAAATTATAGCAGCATTGCTCAAGATGTGAAATCTGGACTTGAACACGTCTAGATACACATGCAGTAAGGTAAACCTGTAACCTGGAGAAATAATGAAAATAGAGAAGGGAAAGGTTGGCAAAGGACTACAGTTTTTTGAAGGAAATTGTGAAAGCTGTAAGATGCATAGGATGTGGCCACACTCTCTTATTTGTTTATTGTATTACTTGAGCACTTGTCAATCTACGACATATTCACCCTCACAAACGCCTTTTGATAGAGGGAAATTCCATTATCTTCATTTAATCGGACACAGAATTAAATCAATTGCCTGCAATTGCATAGATAACATGAGCAAGGCGCTGCTTTGGACTGACATATGACCCTGTCAAGCATTCTGGGTCTTGATGTCTCACCTGGACTAGCGCCCTGCACTCCCTTTTGCTCGTGCAAGCGTCACACACTTTGGTATCCACGCTGTGGGATGAGCTGATGTTGTATCTTGGATACAAAGCTTTGGGGACAGAAAAACAGCGTCCCTCGCACAGAGAGAGATCCAACCCATCTGGCCCAGAGCACAGACACTCCTGCAGTCAGTCTGGAGCTGGCAGTGCTGTGTCATGCAATCCAGCGCTGCCCGTGCTGGGGGCCAAGAGCTGAGCACTTGGCTGAGCCTTTGGGAGACGAACGTGGCCAGAGTTCCGTGATAATAACAAGCAATTGTGTTTTATTTGCACTACCACATCACGTTGTTATTTGCCTCAATTTCCAGGGCTGGCATCAGCAGAGCAGACATTAATCTTGTACAATTGCATTTGCAGACATGACGGATCCGTTTGGTGACGGAATAAATGGGAAGATGATTATTTTTACTGAGCTACTAGGACCTGTCTTTTCCCCTCCTCCCTCTCTGCAAACTGTCTCACTGTTGCTTTCCTAATGTGGCTGCATTACCAATGTCAGCTGAAGATGTCCCATTATATTACCTGAAGGAATTAGAAGTTCCTGTCTGTATGTGTCTGGTATTCTCCTGTCTATTTAATAAGAACTGAAAATGTTTGAATTCCATTTAGTTTGTCTTTTTAAGAAGGAAGTTTACATGCTTCAGGTTTTATTATCTGTGCCTTTTCATTTCCTATGTATTTTTTTTTTAAATCTTAAAGATCAGCAGTTCCTTTGATGTCCCTTATACAGTAGTTAATGACTCTTTTCGGCTTCTTTCAACCCTTCAGTGTTACTTTTTTTCCTGTTAAGATATGCAGCAGAGAGGTGTTTCTTTGGACAAGCATATTTATTTAACATACAATTTATATATAACTATATTCCTTAAATGACTGATTAGTGATTTCATGATGAGGAAATAATGAGAAATACTCACTAAAATGCTGCATTCAGCAATGAAGCAAAATTCCTAGGAGCAATATACTAACTACAAAAAGAGTTTGAGTAAAATTATTGGTTTTGCCCTTTCTGTTGTCTTGGCTGGGACTGACAAATGTGATAATTATCTTCAGTACCATATGATTTAGCTCGTATTAAAGGTGCCTAAATAAACTTCGTCTCACTTAGTTAAGCTTGTCTGGCCAAGTTTCAGAACATTCAGCTTTCAGCAAAAACAATAATAATCAGTTTTTGAGTTATCACTAGTCAAATTATAACCAGTAGAAGTACATCCTTTGAAGACATCTATATGAGGGCTTTTGTAGTTATATGGGTTTTTTTCTGCTGTGGCCTTGACGATGATAAGTTTGCAATAAATCTTAGACTTGCAGTTGATGCAGGTCCTAATGCATTTTACTGTTAAGGCAGGAAAGATAGAAAAAGTCTCCTTAGAGAAATTTAAATCTTACCCAGACTATACATTTCCACTCTAAGACAGAAAAAAAATGCAATATAGACTGTTGTTAAAGTCCTGCTTTAAACTACTAAGAATACATGATAGACTGGAAGAAAAACCTGATGTATTTTTCTTCATGTGCTGATTGAAAAACAAAGCAGACCTTCCAGATTTCCTTCCATTTGACTTTAATGCTGGGTTTTCCTATTGAAATGGGAAAACCCAATTCAACTTTAGAAAGCAGAAAAGAAGCCAAGATATAAATATGTCCTGAATAATTGTGAAATAACTTACTGAAAAACTTCCACTCCTGAAACTTATTGGAAGAACTCTGTGATATGGAATATAGATTTGAAAAAAAAAAAAAAAGGGATCATGAGAGCAACAAATCTGTTTGTCATCTGCATAGGAATACTTAGTCATTTGAATAATACAATCAGGGAGTGCAGTGATACAGACACAGAAAAATGCAGGGCCAAGGATAAAGTCCTGTGGGACATCAGCTGTAAGTGGAAAAGGACTGGATTAAGGATGGCTGTATTAAATAACAAGTGAATGGTCTAACAAAAATAACCCTAGCCAGCAGTACGTTGTTGGCTTTGGTGGCACATCCCGAGCACAGTGAATCAGCAGTGGTGATTCTGAGCATTCAGAATAGCAGAGTGGCAGCGTTTCAGCAGAGCAAACCGACGGGCACACGCACCTCGGTCGTTCCAGGGGGTTAAGCAGACGACACCCCTTTAGTGGATGTCTCCAGCAAACAGTTACAAACCCACCCTGGCAATGAGAAAAGCAAGTTCTGACTGCTGGTGATGTTTGCAACACGATAGGAGCTCTGGGAATAAGTCGGTTGAGCAGATCTTTGCCAGACATCGTAAGGATAATGACAAAAAGGGCGTGCAAAGACACCTGGAAGTGCTGCAGGTGAAGCCTTGAAAAGTGGGGAAAGGAGCCTTAACAGAAGAGTAGCCCTGTAGGTTTTTATTTTGGTGACCCATAGAAACCTAGCTGGATGGTTTACCCCTTGAGATAGGAGATTGATGATTTAAAATGTACTTAAAATTTCTTTCATTCATTTGAATGATAGTAATATATAGGAAGATGTGGGAGATACGGTTCTAATAACCCCAAGCTGAATATTCAGCAATCCATTGTTCTGCATCTTTTCTTTGCCATGGAGCAGGATTCAGCTGGTCCTGTTTTCCCTACCTCATTTACTTTGCATTAGTCTTTATTAAAATTATCTCAATTTCCTACCTTGGGGTGATTTCTAAGCCTTTTAAAGATTTTTAATGGTCTGGTTCCTCAGCATCTGATATCACTTCATGAAAAGCACAACCTTCCAACATATTTTTGTTCAAATATACAAAGGTCGTATTCTTTTCTCCCAAATTATTTGACTGATTTTATTTGCAATCTGTGTAGTCATGTGAGCCTGAGCTGGAAACAACCAATTAGATCAGACTGTCCCTCCTCTTGCCAATGTGGAATATAGTCCCCCAGACAGGGGACACAGGCTTGATTTTAGCCAAAAAGCTGAGAAGAAGCCTCCTGATCTTCGCCCACTGAAATTTAAACTCTCATCTGCTATTAATCTATTTTCAGCAGATGATTACCAGAACATCTGCTCATGCCCAGTAAATTTTTACTTCCTTCTCTTAAAGCTGACTTCCCCAGTGGGCTGATGAAAGAGTCATTCTGCAGCTCGTCCTTCTCTTTAAAATAGCACTGATCCACTGAAGAAACGTGAGCTCATTTCCATCTAACTTTCTTTTTCAAAAAGGAGGCATTAGGAAACACCCAGCAAATGCATGTTTGGGGTTTACCTGAAGCTGCAAGCGCTCACAGGCTTTGAAAAGGTTAAAAACTCGTTGTAAATGTAGATGCCAATGTGGTATGATACAACCTTGGAAGCTGGAATAAATTGTAATCGAAACAAATAAAATGGTCTGACAGTCTGCATTCGGAAGAGTGATGACAGAGGTGGGTTTTAAGGAGAGCCTTGGAAGCTGAGAAGGCAGTAGCTGCTGGGATTTTTGTCAGTGAAGTTCCCTCAAAGGTGAGGGGCAGTGTGATAGCTGGTGATTCCTTAGGACTTCTCTGATATTCTCTTTCTGATCTCCCACCCAACTTTTCTTCCCTACATTTCCACAGCGAGCATTCATCTCTGCAATCTGCTGGTGTCACTTATTTGTGTGCACGGGGGAGAAGATCTGTCTCAACCTGCCTGCATTTAATTGTCATGCTTCTGCCAGGGCTGCTGCTTCATGCTCTCAGAGGGCCTTTGTGTAGGTCAGACGTGCTTTGAGGGCATCACTCCCTCGACAGCCCAGCTTGCAGCAAACTGGCTGTGCAGAAGCCCCCTTGTGCAGCCTTGTGCTTCTGCACAGCATAGCCGGTTATTTCCATGAGCATGAGGCTCATCTCTCTCTCCAGAAGTTAAACTGGCATGTTTCAGGGTTGCTACCTCAACTGCAGATATTTGGGGCAACAAACGTTGGGCCCGATGCCCTGCAAGGACCCACTAATCTGATGAAGTGTCTGGGAAATACTTGGGCAAAACTCCCCTGAAGTGGGAGCCTAAAGCAAAGCCCAAACAGAGCAGGGGAAATGTTTTTCCTTGTCAGTTCAGATGGGCACAAAAGCTCACTAATGAAGTCAGATAACTTACAAAATATCAACACACACACACACACACACAAAAAAAAGCTCTAGCTTGGGGGTTTCTTGTTCACATGATTCCAAAATCTGGACATTTAGCCTTCTGTCATCATGGTGCACGCACATGCAGTAGATTTATGGATTTTAGAGCATTAGAATATTCATCTATTAAAGAAAATGTCATTTTGGAGCCCAGTTGTAACAGAAGTTGACTGCTCCCTGTGATTGCCTACTGATGAGCGATTTACTTGGAGCTGCCACTCTGAAACACTACTGCTGCACTTCAATAATATTTAAATACGTTGTTTTCACTTTGTTTCATGTTCCAGAATAAGAGCCAAGGACTGAGTTTTGTCCGGATCCACGCACCTTGGCAAGTGCTCAGTCGAGAAGCAGAACTCCTAAAAATAAAAATGCCCACCAAAAAGGTAGGTATCTCCCCTTTTTCCATCAGCAAGTTGTGTGACTGAGGGAGGAGGGATCAGAATGGCCACTGACCGTATAGAAACCCACGGAGTTACTTTATTTCCAAAATCAGAGCAGATGACCTGTCAGGCTTATTGTTTTACGGGGTGAAATATTTTGGGATGATTTACTGTTCAGAGCTGTATTTAAGACGGGATTTCCAAAGGGGTTTTCAAAGGCAGCTGGCTGATGGTCTGCAGCCAGGAGAGTGATGACAGAGGTGACTTTTAAGGCAGGCTTTGAAAACTGAGAAGGCAGTGGCTGCTTGGTTTTTTGTCAAGGACGTTTCCTCCAAGGTGAGGTGAAGTATGGAAGGTAGTGTGATAGCTGGGCATTGCCTTAAGACTTCACCAAAGTCTGCAGATGCCCAGAGAGAGTGTTCTGGTGGTGATAATGACTTAGTGAATTCAGACCTGCCTATTGCCATTAAAGCTTCAGCTCGTTATCTTCTTTACAGTCTGTTTTTAGGACAGTTGGTGACAAACACTGCAAATTCTGAGTAGCAGATCCCCAGATCCGTGGCCCTGCAATGGTTTAGCCTGTTGGCTAACAGCTCCACTGAAGTCAGAGCAAGTGCCTTGTGCTTTCAGTTATGGTACTCTTCTATTGCACAGATGAACACTTATTTCTTTGAACTCTCATTAAAATTAAAAGACAGATTAATTTTATTTTCTTCCACGGGGTTGTTTGGTTTTTTGTTTGTTTGAGGGGTTTTCTTCATGTTGATTGCTTTCACCCAGCAAAAGCTTCAGCGTTGTTCACATCTCAGGCTGTTACAGCCTGTCACTGTTGGAAGATTGGCCAAATCAAGCCTGCATACTCTTACTGGATTGTGTTTGCACCCCAGGGGGAAAAAAAATCTGGATATTTTGGATCAATCTTTGAAAATGAGTAGGTTTTGGATAACTACAGTAACTCTAGAAACTTTCTAGAAATGGACCCACATATTTAACTGTCTCTTTGATCCCTTTCCAGCTTCATTCCTTTTGTGCATTTTTAGTGCCTGCTTATTTCTCCCTCCTTCTGCCCTCATGGGAATTTTCTTCTTCTATCTTTCTGCAGATGCACTAAAGCAAATTTTACACTATTTTAATGGATTTTTTAATGAATATTGCCATGATGTTGGTCCGAGTTAAGGTCTTTCCAGGAGCTGCCAGTCTCCAGTGGCCTCCCTAGTCATTCACAAACAGTTCTGCATCCCCTTGTCTCCTCTGATTGGGAAAAAAAAAAATCATCTGATATCTCTAGTGAAGGAATGGCAGCACTTCCAGAAATCAAGATTGACGGGAAAATTCTGTTCCTGTCTTATGGCTTTTTTTTTTTTTATTATTATTATTTTTAATTAAAGACAGTTGGAAAAAGGATCAAGTCAACTTTGAAAAAATTGAAGTCTTGTATATTGGGGATTTGGCAACACAAAATGAAAAATTTAGTCAGTAACCACTAAAAGAAAATTCTATTTTTGTTCAGAGAGACATAACGTTGTTCTCAAGGCACATAAGGTATTTTTGTGAAGTTATTTTATTTATTCAAGGATCCCATGAATCCATAAAAAAAGCATTTTCCATGGAAAGTACTTCTCCAACTCTGAACACAACAAATTGGTTGCAAATTTTTTTTTCTTTTTTTTAACTGTTCAGTCCTAAATCGTCTTTCAGAACAAATGACAGGCTGGAAGAAGTACCTTTTGAGCACTTTTTACTGTATATAAACTTCTGGATAGGATAATACAGTTGTTTTTGGTGGGTCAGACTGGGCCAAACTCAAATATGAGTGCGGGGAACAAACAGTACGAGAAAGAAACAGGGACAACTGGGAGCAGTGCTCCATTCCCAGAGCTGTGATGTCTCTGGGATTAATGAGTCTTGGTGGGACGAGTCCCACTCTGCACTGTACGGAAAGGAAACGTTGCAGTTAGAGATTATAAGGCTGAGAGCTCCTGGGTGAGGGTTAGGGGGATGGGGAGCAAAGCAGATGTTGTTGTGGGTGTATTGCTTGCCCTGCCGGGGTGATCAGTTATTCTAAAGGCAACTAGGAGAAATTAAATTTCAAATTCCCAAACATTAAGTGGGAATGCTGTAGTGCTGTGACGTACGAGTCTGGCCAGTTCCTGAGGGGTGTTGAAGGTAATGTCTTGTCACAAGGATTCAGTGAGCCAGCTGGGAAAGGCGCCCTCCTAGACCTGGTATTGGTAAATAGGAAAGGATTTGTGGGACGTGTGACGGTAGGAGGCTGTCTTGGCTGCAGTGATCGCAAAATGGTGGAGTTTAAAATGTTCAGTCCAGTGAGCAAAAAGGCCAGCAGAGTTGTTACTCTAGATGTCAAGAGAGCAAAACTGAAGCTGCTCAGTGAGCTAGTTAGCAGTGTTTCCCTGGGAATCTGCTGGTCAGCTTTAAGACCATGTTTTAAAAGTGCAGTACCTTGTAATTCCAGCTTAAATCAAGAAGGGGGGTGGAACATCAGCTTGACTGAACAGGGAATTGCTCGTGGAGCTTAAGAATGAAAAAGAAATTTTCCATCTCCAGAAACAAGGCCAGCCCTCACAAGAAGATTACAGGGCTGTGATTCACATACTCAGGGAGAAAACACGAAAGGCCAGAGCTCATCCAGAGGTAAAACTGGCCAGTGTTGTGTCGTACTACAGAAAGGCTTCCTAAAGTGCCTTAACATCAAAGGGTGGTGTAAGGAGAATATTGGACCAACACCTGTTTGAAGATGGTCACCTGACAAATGGGGATGAAGGAAAAGTGGAGGCCTTCAGTGGTTGTTTGGTTTTTTTTAATCTCATTGTTTTATGTTAATGGTAGACCTTGGGCTGCCTGGACCTCTAAGCCGGAGGAACACAGCTGTGGGAACAGAGAATTTCCATTTGTGGACACTGAATTCTTAGGGGACTATCTGTATCAGCTGAATGTTCCTAAGTCCACGTGGCCTTGGGAATTCATCCCAGAATACTGAAGGAGTTAGAAGGACCCCTTTCAGTCATCTGTCTTGGGAGTCTGGGGAGGTACTCACTGACTGGAAGCTAAATAATCTTGTTAGAATTTACAAGAGGGAAGACTCAGGAAATTTCCTACCTGTTATTCAAACCTCAGTACTGGGAATAATTGTGGAGAAGGTCATGCCAGGTGGAATTGAAAGGCATGTAAAGGGCAATGAATTCATCAGGAACAGACAATAATGTTTCACAAAGGGAAAGTCCTGTCTAACTAATTTTATACCCTCCTGCTATAAGGTTTTCTCTCTAATGGACGATGAGAAGGCAGCAGATGGGATTTTTTTTCAGGATTTCAGTAAAGCTTTTGATATTGTCCCTCACAGCATCCTTCTGGACAGGTTTGACGATGAGATGAGCAGCGCATGGAACGCTGGATGAACAGCTGGTTGAAGGGGGCAAGGCTGGAAGTATTGTAGTAGCTGGTGACCTCAGGGCTCAATTCTTGGGCTAGATCTGCTTAATATATTTACCAGTGATTTGAATGCCAGAGTTGAATGCACCATTGACAAGTTTACTGCCAATGGAAAGTACTGCTGACCCTCTTCATGGGACAAGAAGCCTTGCAGAGGCATCAGGATAGACTGGAGGATCGGGCAGTAATCAACAGCGTGAAATCCAACAGGCAGTGCTGGGCTCTGCCAGGCACAGGTCCAGACTGGAGAGCAGCCCTGCAGAGAGGCATCTGGGGGGCAGGGGCACTGTGAGGCAGCAGTGTGTGCCCTGGCAGCGCATCCTGGGGGCCATCAAACAACCGGCAAAAGGGTTATCCTTGCGCTTAGAACTGTTCCACAGCCACGAGCCTCCCATCCTCCCTTCCAATGGCATGTGTTCCTGTGCTGTCACACCACATAGCAGTTATCACCCACCAGTTATTTATTCTGCTGGGGCAGTCTAATTTGCAGCAGGTAAAGGCCCTTCCTGCTTCGTTTGCTCTCCTTGTTTCCAGTTACAAAGCCAAAATAATCACTGCCTTTCTATCCTCTCCCTGCAGCTCCTAGTTTGGTTAGATTTCTTTGGGATAAAATATAACAAAATCATCTTTGGCCGAAAGATAGCAGGTTTAGATTGGATATTAGGGAGAAATCCTTCCCTGTGAGGGTGGGGAGGCCCTGGCACAGGTTGCCAGAGAAGCTGTGGCTGCCCCATCCCTGGAAGTGTTCAAGGTCAGGTTGGATGGGGCTCTGAGCAACCTGGGCTAGTGGAAGGTGTCCCTGCCCATGGCAGGGGGTGGAACGAGATGATCTTTATGGTCTCTTCCAACCCAAGCTGTTCCATGATATTGTGATTGTATGATAAATCTTGTATTAACCATTCTGCTCTGAGTTTTTCTCTGAAAGCAGCATTTTGGAAGTGCAACCCATATGGGTTCAGATGCTTGCTGTTATATGGGAATACGTCTTCATAGAAAACATTTAATTACAGATTAAAACTTAAGTGTTTAGCAAAATCTCTGGGTTTTTTCTTCATTTTAGTGGATTTTTTGGAAGAACCTGCTAATAGACAGTTTTATTTACTCAGATGTATGAAATCACAGAGGAAGGAGGAATACTGAAGACATTGAATGAAATATGGTGCAAAGTGACTGAACCTCTGCAACCCCAGGTGCCACAGCAAGAAAATACTAAGATGAAAAACCTGTCCTACCCGTTCTCCAGAGAGAAAATATATCTGTGAGTATTTGAAAATGTGATAAACAGTGAAGAAAGCTGTAATTTATCATTTAATGTTGTCATTTTTTTCTACCCATATTTGAGTCAAAATTCAGAAATTTATCAAGTATTTATGGAAATCCTGAGGAAATGCCCAAGTCGTCAGATTTTCAGTGGAATAACAAAACCCTAAGTGGCAGAGACTTCCTTCTGCTGGATAAAGCATTGGAAGCAGTGCATCAAATAAAATGTCCACGTGTTTAGCTTGAAAAGCAAAAATCCTACCACCAAATTCCTGATTATTTTGTTCAGGATATTACTGCCTGTTTTGAAGAAACAGAGAACTCGTAAAAATCCGATAATATTTTCCCTCTTGGTAGATTTATTATAGCAATTAAAACTTGGCTAATAATATGCAGATAAGGAATTCTTGACACTTGCCCTTTCACTCAGAATAATATTTTTGGGTCCAGTTTGACATTAAACACTCTTTTTAAGTTGTGGGTGTCTCCTTGTATTTATGTTTGATAAATAAAATTCAGTAATAAATACAATGACCCAAATTCAGTAATAAATACAATGACCCACCGTATCATTTATTGCCCTCTGACAAGTTTAATTGATTCTGAATACAAGTCAAATTGATGGAGGAGAATAAACTGGGAAGCTAATTTCACATATGATGATTTTAAGGTTTAAGGGAAGGCATAATTCCAGTGGAATGGCTGTTTGAAAGCAAGTGAAATGGTGACTGTTTGGTCACCCAGAGAAGAGTAATGAACATGTGCATTAGGCTGATTGAAACCTAACAATGTCACCTCAGAATGTTGTAGTGTTGATGGGATGTTATAAGAAAAATATTAAAAAGTCATGTTTTGTAAACAATAGGCAGGTTATTATTTTATATTAGTTAATAACTTTGCATTTTTATGCCCACCATCACTGCAATCCAGGTAGAACTCGGAATGTCTGGGTCTCAAATAACACAGTCTATTAAGCTGCACTAAGTCATCTATATTTCCTTTAAACATCTGTTTTTCTTATTAGCTGCGGTTTCTAAATGAATTCTGAATTAGAAGCTTATATCTTATCTTAATTATTACTTCCATATCTCACAAGAGAACTGATTTTTTTTTTTCCCCTTGTGGTGTTTTAGGTATAACATCAAAGACAGAGACACCTTTTTCGACAATGCCACCCGCAGCCGAATAGTAAGTTGGCAAAAGTAACATATCATTCTTATGGTGGATGGGATTTACTTTAGGCGTGAATGTTGGTAAATATTTCACTAATCTCACCAATTTATGTATTTCTCTGTTCCTGTAAAACACTAAGAAGTCATATGTATGCAAAGAATCCCTTCCTGGAGCTGCGCAGTGGTCCAGGAGAAGGAGGTGCTATGCAGGGAAACTACGGACTCCTCTCCGTCCCTCAAAGCTCTTTTAAGCCCTGTTCCTAATTTTTAACCAGATTTTATTCCATAAAATATATATTTCACATACATATATATTCACGTAGTGTTCAACTATACTTCATATAGTTTTATGAGGATGTGACAGCAGGATTCAGCCCACAAATGGTAGGGCACATGATCCACTGGCAAAACATGCTAAATGACCTGAATACATGTGCAAATGAACGCTACAGAAGCCACCTGTTTTAAAGCTTTGGTTTCTTTGTAGCTCCATGCTGAAAGTCGTGCTAAAAGAGGATTTGAGTGTTATCCCACTGCTCTTTTTTCCACAGGTGAGGGAAATTCTGAAGCGCACGCCCACAAAGGCCAGGAACAGCATGGGTAAGATGGAGGGAAGGGAATTATTTGTGCTCTCCTGAAAGGAATTGCTTGGGTATCTCACAGAATATTGATCCTTCCAGCAGGACACAAAAGTATGCTGGCACAATTTCACTGAAAAAAAACCCCAACCCCAAACTAGAGGTTGAAACAAATGCATTTTCTGGGCATAGAGTCAGACTTTCTGGACCGTGGTTTGGATAGGACATGGTAATGGGAGCTTGCTTTTCATTTCTACAGGTGCAGGATCTGGCACATAACTTGCATTTCATGAATTGTTATAAAATTGGATTTGATTACTCTATGATCTGCTATTGAAAATTCAGATTTCAAGTGCAATATGTTGTATTATTTCTTGCAGGAGCATATTTTTCTTGCCATTTTGATAGAATAATACATCTTTCCAGGTTATTTTTATTACTGCAGCCTTAAAATTTATCTCCATTTGGCTGCCTACTGAAATATATGACTTAAATACGACCATTTTGAAGGCACTTTTGCGATAACTCTGAAATAGAGCTATTGTTTTCTTGAGGTTCAGAATATATATATATATATAGGTGTGCTTATTCTCTTTTATCCCACCCACTGTGAGATCATGACACATATTTCCCTAGTGGCAAAGAGGTGATGGTGCTCCTTGTCTGGAGTGTTTTCTGGAAGTCTTTCTGTAAGTTTGACCACTTATGGACAGATCACAATGTCCAAGGATAATGTACCTGGCAAAGAATGTGCTGTAGCAAGATTCTGCACGGTCTTGATGTGACTTTTTCTAGCAACAGATGTCTTTGGTACAGCTGGGGTGGAAAATAGATTCATTTGGGTTTCCCCGAAATAGAGATCCAATTTTTTTGAAGTTACGTGAAAACCAAACCCAAACAAAAACCCCAAAACAAGATGCCGTCCCTTTTTCTACCAAAAATACTTGCCTTTTCCCACTACAAAGTTTTAAAGTTATGATTACCCACGCTGTTTCCTTTACAAGAAAATGCCCTTGCAAGTAGAGGTCTCAAGAATCTGTTGAAAAATTAAGGTCTTTGGAAGGTGTTGGGGAGAAAGCTTGAGAGAAGCAATCCATCCTACAAGGGCACAGTAGGAAGGGAAGGAGCATTTCATTAATGGGGGATTTTTTTGCCTCTCACTTAAAGTTTTCTCTGTTTTAATAGCTTGTTCTGTTTTATAGTGTAATCAAAGTCATTATTAGAGATCAAAGCACTAGCAGTGGTTTTCCAGGGGTTTTTTTTAATGCTAAGGTGAAAATGCAGGCTGATGCACTTCAAGCTCAGGTCAGCTCAAGGTCCCATTTGACATGAAGTAAGTATTTTAACGTTCCCATCCTCTCCATCTTTCTGGTCCACTGCCAAACCGTGGTTATGCATCACGTTCCCCCTAAATTTACCGGTTGTTTTGGTCTTCTGAGACCTTCCCCCAAAAGTTTCATATGTTTCCTATGTCACTAAGGCTTTCCCATCTCTCTACTCTTAAGCTTAAAACCACTCACCATGATTGGTTTAAAAGATTTTTTTGAACATCAGTGGGTTACTGGGGTTTTTTTGTTTGTTTGGTTGGTTTTTTGTTTTTTAAGATTTCATTGTTTATTTTGCACAAGAGGCAGGGCAGTGATGTTGAAGTCCTCATAGCAGTCTTTGGTTGTCATAAACATGCATAAATATGAAGAAAATAACAGACCCATGAGCTTACAGATTTTTTTCTTTTTACAACTTCTAGGGAATGTCATAAAATGAAATCTGTAATAATGTTTTTCTGTTTTTCTGTGCCTACCTGTTGACCATCTGATTTTTTTTTTTATTTTATTTAGGTATTACCACATTAATAGCAAACAATGTTTATGATGCAGCATACCCACTTCATGATGTAAGTATGCTCTATATTAAATATCTAGCTCTCTGCTGGTGTCACTCAGTAATGCATAATAGACATCAATGTTTGCTGTCTGTAACAATGAAAATATATTCTGTGTGATTCTCACATGAAAACTCGTATAGAAGTACATTTCAAGTTGTGACCTGAAAGTAAAATCAACAATGTAGGAACTGAGCAATCTTTTCTTTAGTTTTATCTGCTTAATTAATTATTTCTTTTCTCTAGGGTGAATATGAAGGCCAAAATGATGACATGAATGAAAGAAAGGTAAAGTACATTGCAAAATTTATTTCATATTAGAGTTAATGTGATAAATGGGAATTAATGTTACATATTTTCCTCTATTTCTGCATATAAAAATCATTTCCAAGATTTTTATAATGTCTTCTTTGAGGTATGTGAGTAAATTTGATTTGATACTTATTTCTTGAAGTGTGTCAAGGTTGTCTCCACATGCATAGATAAGATTTTTCAACCAGTCGGGAAGCAAAGTTGTTAAATAATTTATGTATTAATTTTCTTGTCCTAACCAAATGGTACCAGTGAACAGTGTTTACTAGAATGAAAGACAGTTGTATTTTTCATTTGAATGTTCATGCATTTAGATTGCATGTGATTTCTAAAAATCTGCTTCCAATTGTTTTGTAAATGAAGTTTCTATCAAAAGACATTTGAAAATAAATCACCCACCAACTGTCTGCACGAGAGAAACTGTGGATTCAGACTGTGCATGGTACACATGCTTCCTGTTAGAAATGGGGAAAGCAATTAATTACTTCAATCTATTAAGATCCATTCCACGTTGTTCTCTAATGTTTACTCATTTTATTTTCCTTGATGTGCAAACAATAGGATAGGAAATGAAGAGGGAATAATGAAGGAAAAGGGAATGTTTGGATACTTACAATACTTGTTATACTAGAAATTAAATTACATATTTTTTTGGTGACCTGTAAATTATTTTATAAATATTTTTAACTTTGGCATCAGGTATTGGTATGAGCCATGTGCTCCTTGAGGGAGGGTTAGGAAAATGCCACTATCTGGCAAATCACAGTGTAGTTCTCAAGAGTGTAATTGCCAGAACTGATAACTATTTCAGCACTAAAATGGAGACTGAGCTCACAGGTCATACAAAGAAATTTGATTTCTCCCATGCTGGCTTAGTAAAATTTGCAGACATAATCTGTGTAGTTTTGGTGAATAATGTTAATATTTGGCCACTAGATGTCTTCACGTACCATACACGATTTAATTCAACGTATGAACCTTGGTAAGCAAAAGGGACGAAGTTAGAAAACTAACTATAAAGAAACTTTTATATTTGTGCCTGTTACTTTGATCTTTTTTTGTTTGTCAAGAAATTGTCTGCTCTGAACTTGCAGAATTTTCTCTGAGCAACTGATAAAGTAGTGGACTCTGAGAGGCAGCTCCATGGATTACTGACCGAGAAGGAAAGCAAAATTTTTAGAGAGGAAAAGTAAATGAGCATTAGTCAATGAAGGAAGATTGGGTACTGTGAAACAGTGGGGGAAGAGGGCCTGAAAGAACTAGTGTCTGGAAAAATATTCACCCTACTAGTTGTATTTTGTGCTGCCTTCTTTTTATTCTGCCTATTAGGCTCAGTTATGAAGTGTTAAGTATTAAAAACATAAAAGCTTCTTTCCAGAAATACTTCATTGATTATTCACATATGTCCCTGCTGCCCAGCCATTGAATCTTCTGTATTATTCCTATGCATAACATCATCTGTTTTCTATCTGAATCTACTAGTCTCAGTGTTTAATTTCCTGAAAAAACCTGATCAGGTTTAAAGGAAAGAAGGGCATATTGGAGCTTTTTTTTTTTTTTTTTTTTTTTTAAAGTTTCTACCCCTTTCTTATTTTTGCCCGGTATTTTCTATTTCAATTTGCTTTTGTATAATTCCCCCCCCAAAAAAAATTGGGTCTATCTGGGCTACTTATGCCAATGAGGCAGCACAAGTAATCAAGGTTTATGTACCAGTTTGTAAAATAAAAGGTTAATCTTTATCAACCATCTTTAGGATTTCCTTGGACAAAATGCACAACGAAGCAATTCTCGTGCCACATCCTATGAGAATTAGAAATCTGCAGTCAGTGGGACTCTTAGAATAAGAAGGTTTCAGTCTTTCCTAAGTCTTGATTGGAATAAAGGATTTTTCCCTGTTTCAGTGAGAATTCTGCTCTAGGAAAAAAAAAATCTTTTTAAGAAAGCTCTTGCACAGCAGCCTGGTAATAACTCACCGTGAGTATAAACACTGGCTTGGTCTTTAAGCTTCCAGCCCACTGGCAAATTGCAACCCTTCCTTGATATCCGTATGTTTGACATTAAGAAATCCATGAGGGCTTTGTTACCTACCTGGGAAATATGACCTGTTGTCATATACTGCAGCAACATCCCCAGAATATTGGAAGCAGATTAGAAAATGTTATTATAAACTTACAGAGAGGACAATTTTTAAACGAAGCTGATAAAATACAGTAAACTATACTGCAAAACTCGTCCTAGAGTTCCTTTCAGTTTAATAAATATCATGAAAGGAAGCACACTGAGGCTTCCAGACTAAGCTTAATCTCGTAAAATTGCAGTGTTGGCACTGAGGTTTAGTGTGGGCAATACACATGAATGGAAAATTTTCATGCCCAGGTTCACTTTTGCTGCAATGGCTTTTGGGATCAGAATAACCAAAGTGATTCTGGAGTCTGCCATAATGCCATAGGAGCCTGTTCCTAAGCAGAAAGTGATTTTAGAAAGATCTTTCTTTTTGCTCCTAAAATTCTGTTCTGTAGCTGTGTTCAAACCAGGTTTTAGGTAGTTTTAAGAATTTAACAGCTTTAACTGTCTTCTTTGGTATGCTTGAGTGAATGCACTTATCAGTATGATTATTTATGGAAATAAATAATGTTTGGTAGGTCATGTTGTGGAGTAATGACAAGGGATGATTTTGAATAGGCAACAACAAGTATTCATATGAAAATATCAATATGTCAGCCTCTTCAACTCCTGATGAAGCCAAAGAAAGTCAAACACAGTCTCATTTCTTTCCATGATTGCAAAGCACGTGCTCTGTGAGGGCAGTATTCTGAAATGCGAGACTCCACAATTCTTGAATCTCATTGCTGAATTCCCAATTGCTTTAAAGGTTTGCTCCCTGATTTGTGAACAGAAAATACTTCATGCTGTATTTCTAATGAGTACCCAGTGGCATAACTCTGCACATTTAAATTTTCATTATTCTGAACCATAACACTTCAGCAGGAAGATGTCTGCAGAATCCAGGTCTTACCTGCTCACTTGATATTCATGTAGTTCTTTCACGTGGCATCTGCAGGAGGAGAGGCATTCTAACCAGGAGGAAAATATGATTGGAAAACCCCAAAATATGTCGAGATAACCCTGCAGTTACAGTATCTGGGCTTTCTCCACACATATTGATTGTATTGCCTGCTCCCTGGAGTGGTGTAGCACTGCTCTCAGGATGGACCATCTCACGATGCAGCTTCTGATAATTTCAAAAACTTTATGTATTTTGTTCCTAACAACCTCTGCAGCTCTGGCTGGTTGTGTATTCATGTGCATGTGTTGCTTGGTTTGTGTCTTACTCCCCACTAAACTTTACAGAAGAATGGAAGTGTCCAAAGTATTAACTCAGGTTACTTCATATAAACTGCAATTTCCATGAGACAGGTGAGGGACCCTCTCATACCCTACACTTTTTCTGAACTCCCTCCACTTCTTTTTGGAAAAGAGGGACAACAGGTTTGACATCTATTTTTTTGGACAATAAAAAGCTATAATCTATAAATAATAATAATATAGGGACACAGTTAATTTAGTTTCATTTATAGTAATTTTCTCTTTTTTTTTTTTTTTAAATGGACACTGTACTTCCATAAACAGTTTTCAGTGACCACGTTGTCTTAGACTGTCTACAGTCCTTTGATAGCATAAAACTGGGAAAGGAATACAAACAACCCAAGGGGTACCACAAGAATATTACTCTTCCATGAGACTGTGGAAGGTGTCCCTGCCCACGGCACAGGGGTCGGAACAAGATGATCTTTAACGTCCCTTCCGACCCAAACGTTCTGTGATTCAGTGACTGCCCTGATTTTTATTTCCCTCTGAAGACAAAACATGGTGAACAGTCAGCTAAACAGATCATGATGATGCTTCCTCTGAGCTTCCTTTGTGCTTCACCCAATCCTGGAAAGCTTCATTTGCGAACGTCCTTTCTGGTTGTCGGTAGACCCACCCGAGGTTATGAAACGTACTGCTCTCAGATTAACTCTTCCACCAAGTTGTTTATCGCAGGGTAGTTTCTATCCACCACCTAGCTTTTGTTTCAGAGCAGTGTGAGGTCCTTCACACCTGAATTACCAGTTTCCTGGGGTAGGTTTGTGGAGAGAGGTGTGTGTTTCCACCCTCCTCCCGTTGCTGGTGGGGTTGGAGCCTTGTAAGTTTGCACTGGATTATGGAAAAGTGCTTCCTTTTGGTGCACATATTTTTAACTCTTAGAAGATGTTTGTAAAAAAAGAAGGGGTGACTTGTTTTAAGTTGATTTTCTGATTTTTTTTTTCTTTTTTAAATTTGTTTAGTTGCTGTATCGAGAATGGGCGAGATATGGAGTGTTTTACAAGTTTCAGCCTATTCATCTCATAAGGTAATGTGGACTTGAATAAAACATCAAGGGACCTGGTTCTTAGCTGATGTTAATTTCTGGTGACTTCAGCAAATCTTGGATTGATCAGAACATTAAAAAACATGTTTTCACTGCTTTTCTGTGGCTCTGATGATAGTTTACTGTAACCAAAATACACTAAACAATTATGTACCTCTGGTTTTTGTATAGTACTTATCCCTGGAAGAATGTCATACTCTAGGCTATTTTTTTTTTTAAAAGTATTATTTCTATCAAAAAAAAGGAATTTCCATTTACATTGGTGAAGTTTTATTGGAGACTGTGGTCACAAAAGCTGGTGAATAACCAGAAGCTGGTGGTCTCATCATGAGTCAGGGTGAAAGTATTTGACAGTTTTGAAATTGAGCTGATTTTTTTTACTCCTGGTTTTACAAGTTTTAGTCATTTGAACACATCCATATGTGTTCCCAGTGGTTTTCTTGTATATTTCTGATTTTTTTCCTTTACAAACATAGAACAAGTTGGCCTTAAAATTAGACAAAACAAATCTATCATACTTTTTAAGGGTTTTGCACAATATCTCTAAAAGAAAGCCAAAACAAAGCAACTTTTGCTGTATCCTGTAACACGCTATAATAATACTGTAATACTAAACCAATACTACTATAATAATAATATAATAATAAATTAACACTACTACTAATATAATAATACTATAAATATTGAGTAAAGAAAAGAAAAGTTTGAGAAAACTGCTAATTTGAAATATTCTGATATGTGACTAGGAATAAATGAACCTGTGATATTAACAAAGAGAAAAAATAGAAAAAGCTCAACAAATACCTGTTTCTGGATAATTTGTGTACATAGGAAAGTTGGCATTTGTTACTATTTATCTTCTGAATAGTGAAACTCGGGCTAGGTTTTATTACCTGATCTGCCCCTATGTCATTACCTGCAAAAGCTGGTGTTGGTAATCTTTGCAAAATGCATGTTTGTTATCTTTTGAGTTAAAGCTGAAATAGTGGTTATAGTTTTTCAAAGAGTTAAGCACTAACTTTTAATGTGAGGGGAATTGCTCTCTGTTGGGAGGAGGAGGACTGGCAAGTGGTTGTGAGCCCATCGAACCCTGCTGAGGCTCTGCAAGGCTCTGAAATTTCCTCTTCTTTTACCTCAGAGTTTCTGGGGCAAGATTTATGTGCTTTTGGGACAGCAGTTATTTCAGGCCAGGCTACTGTATGGAACAGGTAAACTCAGAACAAGATTACAACACCTGCTGTGCTGTTAGTAAATATTACAGGTGTGAAATTAAACTGTGACTGGCGAGAGGAATTCCCCACTTTTACCAGACCAGCTGAATTAAAAATAGAGGTCCATCTGCTTACACTCCATCTTCATTTGTATTTCGCTGTCTCCACTATAATGTTTCTCTCTGCTGATATGATTTCATAGAAATTCTGTGGTTTAAACTTCTGTGAGAAAATTAAAAAAGAAAAAAATACCAGACATGTGCAATTGATTCTCTGTTCTCAGAGACGATTTTTCTTGCTTTTATCTTCCATCCTTTGCTTGACTGCAAGTTTGGCTGTTACCACTAAAATAAATGTGGTTTTTATTTCCTGGGTAATGTAAGAGCTTTAGTGTATATATACCTGAGGAATGACCACCCCTCTCTTTCTGCAACTGCAGGTTTCTTCACTTCTGTGCCATGGGGAGGTTTGACCTCAGTCTCAGTGTGGATGCTTATTCCCTTGGCAGACATCAGTCACACTTTGTGCATTTTGAGAATTTACTGTGATCCTGCTTTCTTAGATTACTTAGATTATAGCCAACATTTTTTTCTGGTTATGGCAAGACTTTGTAACGTAGCAAGTTTGTGTTCAGGCTTTGATGGACAGAGGAAGCAGCATTTATTTTGCCTTAAACTCAAAGCCTGTTTTGACTGGTGTTTTCAAGTGTATTAGCTCTGTTGAAGTGTGTTGCTTAAATAATATTCACATGCCCAAATTAATTACACTTTCTTAGTCTAGTTTTTCATACAGCTTGCAACAGTGGAAATATTTTTAACTATTCCTCGTTCACCTTTGTTCAGTAGGAATGCAAATTGCAAGTCCTTCCTTAACTGAAGTGCCTGTGCAGGAAGACTAGATGTGGCACTGTAGACATATTATAAATTATTCCTGGTGCCTCAGCACCTTGCTTCTGACCACACAATTGTTGCCAGTTCCTAATTGATTGTACACCAAAGCTAGAAAAGACTTATTTGTTATTGTCCCTCTTGGTACAGGTCTCTTCTAAGGTCTGACATCCTGAGGGAATTTAACTACATAGTCAGCCTTAGAAAATTTCCAAGTTCTTAACAACAAAAGGAAATAAAAGACCATGACAATATTCACTGACAGTTCCATTCACCTCTGTCTCTTAATCTGTGAAAACGTTTTGAGAGGGAAATCACGAATTATTTGGTAACAGATGTCTTAGGCCAGAAGTACTGAGAAGGGTTTACCCTGTCTCTCAGACAGCCCTGGACTGGGAAGGCATGAGGGATGTATTTACAAGCAGAGGATGAAAGCTGCAGTTCTAGGATGTGCAGGGCTCTGGAGATTTGCACCTTTTCTCTCATTCAAGTTTAAGCATTGATTTTTGCTAGAGAGGAGTTCCTCGAGTGTGCCTGTCACTTAGGAGGTCTAAATGACAGATGAAGGGAGTAATCCAAGGTTACTGCTGTCACAAAGAGGAGGTTATCCTTCTGATACAAAGTCTTACTTAACTCCTGGAAAACCGGGAATTTTTATTCTTAATGGACATCTTAAAGCACCTGCAGGTGGAAACCCATGCAAGAACCGAAATTCCAGGTAGGGGACCGTCACTGTAGAGAGGAGGTCCCCTTTTGATGTCTTGTTATTAGTATAAGATTACCTCACCTTGGGAAAATCAAGAAGAACTAGGTAATTTTCAATTGTGATGGACCTTATTTTAATACTAGTGCTTCTGCAAGGTCCCAGCTAGTCCATCTCCTTTTTCATGTCCTAATTCCTATTTCCCATTGCTAGGACTTCACTAAACTCCTTAATAACTAAGAGGCTACATTATCTATAGCATGATTACTTTCAAAGCTCCAAGTGCCTCTTGCTGTAAAGCCTAAAACTGGGAAGACATGTGGAGATTAAGACTATGTATACAATAACTCTTTTTGCAGGAGTAGGTGGTAGTAAATATTATTTACAGTGTATACCCCATAAATCAAAACTTGGGGAGTTTCTGTTACTCAAACTGTCTACATAATATATTTCCTCCTTCCTATCTTCAACTATGTTTTCCTCTGGTATGGAAAATTGTTTGAACTCGGTGTGTAATGAATTCTGGCCTTTCCTTGCAGTGTACCCGCGGTGAACCTGCTCTTGAAAGGACAGTTCCCAGTCCCCTCCTGCTCCTGCACAGGGATGCTGTGTTCCTAAATGCTGTAGCTTGCTTTTCCTGGCAGTTTTCAAAGCAGTGACAGACCTGTGACCCAAAGTTTGAGTGGCTCAGCTCTGGACACTGCTGCCTTCACTGCCAGAGTCCTGGGGTCTGTGTAGTGCAGGGATCAGTGTAAAGCCACAGAAGGCTCCCAAAGTGTTATTACTGCTTTGCCTTTTTGCCTTTTGCTTCTTTCATCAGTCCTCACCACAGGAAACAAAAATGGGTGTGTCTGCTCCCCCCGCTCAGGGGAGTTTTAAAGGAGAGATCGAATAAGAAAAGGGGAGATCTGCTGAAAGGGTGGGTTTGGTGTCTTTAGAGGTCAGTTTTTCTTCCATGGTTAAGATTAATTTGTCTTGCAGCATTCCCCTAACTGTGGCCATCTATCTTGCCTAATACAAGAGCAAATCACTGCTTCTTTCACCACCATGCTTTGTGGTCACATCTCTTGAGAAGGAACATTTGTCTCCACATACTGTCAAGAATTCTAAGGACTTCAAAATAAAGTCTGCTATGCCCCTCCCTAATTCCAGATGTACACACACATGTTGTTCAGTCATTGTTTATCCTAACTTTGGGGTTGTTGGTCCTCAAAGTGGTGATTCTCCTGTATGCTTTAATTCCTCTGCTTCCCTGTTGCTCCTCTGTTGTTATGGTGAAGTAGTCTGACCAAATGTCTGATCTTTATTTTTTTGTGGAATGGAACCCCTTTGGCAGAAAGCAGCCCCGTAGCATGTGGTTATCTCATGGGGATTGAACAACCCTCCCTAAGGCACTGGGTGCCAGTGGGGTTCTCCTCTTCTTTTGTAGTTTCATTTTTCCTTTGAGGGAGGAGGGAGCTTGCTTTCTTTTGGGATATTAGTGACCAGCGTGTTGAGAGGGCTGTGCTTTCCCCCTTAGGCCAGTGAGTTTCTCTACCATTCTGAGGCAACACTGATTCCTGCCATCCTGGAGAGGGTTCCCTTTACAAAGATGCTGAGGCTCTTTGCAAGGAATTCTGTATTAGGAAAAGGAGAAAACAACTTTAAGCCTGGGAAAGTCCAAAGTGAGAAAACATAGCTCTAAGCAGAAAAATGCCCATGAGCTCTACCAGTAACTTTGGCAGCTGTCCATCGAGCTCCTTGCCAAACCTCTGCCAAGAACATGCCTGAGGCAATAATCTGAGCATATCTTCTCACTTTAACCCTGTTGCACTCTGGGTCCAACATCTTTTTATAGTTCCAAGAAACTCTACAGCAAAGTTTCATTCCCAACATGGGATATATTGAGCTTGCAGTTCACCATTAAAGGTCTGGGTTACAGTGAGAAGTGCGATGCCAGCATCCACTCATCCTTGATGTCCTCCATGCCAGTTTTTACAGCAGAGAGATCCTTGGAGGAAGCCAGAAGCAGGTGGGACCCTGGGGCAGAGTCCAAGCTGTTGAAAAAGGAACACTTTGTCCATCATTATAGCTCTTTCCCCTTTCCAGTGTCTGTGTGATCTCATTACCCCTCACAACACCACTTTATTTATGAACAGCCTTTAGCATCATGTCGTACAGCCATTAAATGGTCTGCATAATTTGGTGCTTGGTGCTTGGACAGCAACTTTCGTGTGAGTTGTAGGGAGTTTCTCCTCCCCTTGCTGCAACTTCTCATCACAGGGTTTACCCGAGTGCTCCAGCCATTGTTTATTGCAAAGCAGAGGGTTTTTGCTCATGGTGCATAAATCACTGGAGAGTTAGTGTTGAGTTATTCTGCTGGATGCTCTCTTTCCAGCCTGTGACCGAAGTGAGATGATTTACTTACAGCTCTGGGTTTCACAGACTTTGCCAGTCCTGTAGGAAGTGATTCTCCCTCTGTTTTGTTTTGGCAAGAGCTTGGTCTTATTTATTGGTGCTTGTATGAGAGATGGAATTCTAAACTAGTAGGCTTGTATTGCAGTGGTGAGGAAAAACAGATCCCTGCTTTCTGATAAACATAATTCCCAGGCTTCAGGTCACTGTCTGAGCACTCAGATCCTCACTACCACCCAGATTCCTCACTCCTTCAGTGGGATTTTCAAAAGCCAGGTCCAGCAAAGGACGTGCATATCTGCGTCTACAAGCCAAGGCTCTGAAGATCCAAGTTGCTGCTCAGCTTCCTTCTGTCTCCCCCTTGAACTGTGGAATTTAGCAGGCAGCTAGAATTCAGTGTTCTCTGCGTGCAGAAGTGTCTCAGGCTGAGTTCCAGAGTGCCTGTATGAAGCCTAAATTTCACAGCCAGAAACCTACAGTTTTAATGGGCGTGAGCAATAGGTTCCAAATCAAAAGGTGTCTTTGCAGGTGATATCACTGTATTTTGATTTAAAAAAAATGAAAGTTTGTTCTTTCAAACTGGAGAAGCAAAAGACATTGCTGAGAGGCCACATTTGGAAACAAAAGAGAAAGTTCTGAACTTTTTAATATGTATATTCATGTGGATGTTTGTAGGCATCTAGAGGTACATACGACTGGGAACTGCAGGGAGTAGGAAACAGCTGCTGCATTTGGGTGGTTACAGTTTTGCTTATTTTTCTTGGAAAACTGCTCCTGACATCTTAATCTCTGCAGAAAGTGCTGACTATGACAGGAGGGGTGAGAGGAGCTCCTGTTCTGACTCCTTGAGTGCTGACCAGGGGTTAAGACCAACCCATATCTGGCTAAGATGCCTTGTATGGGGATTCTCTCTCTGTACAGAAGTTACATTAGGACAGGCCACAGTTTTGTCTGATCCAGTAACCTGTCTCTAATGGTGGAAAAAACCCCAGGTGACAAGGGCAGTTCTGGGCACCATGTAACAATTATCCCCAGAAAACACAAGCATAGAGGTTTCCAACACGGGAAATCTTCGAACTTCCACAGTCAGTACAGAGAGCAGAAAAATGAACATTTTAATGCAATGTTGAGCAGGTGGTCACTGACATTATGTATTATTGTCTTGGTGGAATAGCTGCAACTGAAGTGCTCAGAGATCAGAGGATCACAGAATGCTTGTGGTTGGCAGGGACCTCTGGAAGTAATTTGGTCCAAATCCCGGCTCAAACAGGGCCATCTAAAGCCAGTTTCCCAGTTACTAAAGCCAGTGACTAGGTGTTATCTGCATATTTCTTAGAAGAGGAAGACTCCACAACTTCCCTGGACAATCTATTCGAGTGCTCCATCACCCTCACAGCAAAAAAAAGTGTTTCCTGATGATCAGAGGGAACATCCCGTGTTGTCGTTTGTGCTCGTGTCCTGTCACTGGGCACGACTGAAAAGAGCCTGGCTTGGTCCTCTTTTTACACCAGGCAAAACAATCTCAGCTCTCTTACCTTTTCCTCACATGCAAGGTGCTCCAGTCTCTTAATCATCCTTGTGGCCCTTCGCTGGACTCTTTCCAATGTGTCCCTGTCTCATACTGGGAAGAGCAGGACTGGACAATCTGGTATTTATTAACCCCTACTGACTTTAGTATTAACTGACATTAGAATTAACTCAGCCTCAAGAAGCCAGGCTGCCTGCTGTGGATCTTTAATTTTCCAGGTTTATTGTCCAGCCTGTCAAGGTCCCTCTGGATGGCAATATGGCCCTCCTGGGGTGTTTCTTATCTTTAATTGTCTGGCAATGGTTTCCAGGATTGGCTGCTCCGTGACCTTCCCTGGGACTGAGGTGAGGCAGGTTGGCCCGTAGTTTCACAGGTCATTCTTCTTGCCCTTTTTGAACATGAGGGTGACATTTGTTTTCTTAGAGTCTTTGGGCACTTTTCCACTTCCCATCATCAATCAAAGATTATCAAGAGTTGCCTTGCAATGACATCTGCCAGCTCACTCAGCCCTTGTGCATCCGTGGACTTTAGTATTTCCAGTTTGCCTCAGTATTCCCTGACCTGATCCTTTCCCAGTGATGCTTCATCTTCCTTGCTCCGGCCTTTCCACCTGATCTCTGGGACCTGGAATTCCTGAAGGCCTGAAAGGTAACGAACCAGAAACTTGCACACATTTGACTTACCGTGTGCACGTGAAGGTGTTTTGTTTGCCTTTCCATTTTTCGCAGAGGTCTTGAGGACCACCAGTTTAAATTAGAGTTAAGCAAGAAAGTTCTGCTGCTCTGTCATTGTCTCTAAATGACAAGAGGCAAGCCTTGCCATCTCAAGACATGCAGTGATACAGTGATCAAAAAAGAAATTTTTATATTTGTTTTTTGCTAGAAGTTATGCATCCGTTTAGTAGCCACTAGATGGTGTCTATCTGACAGTAGTAGTACTTAGCAAGGAAGCACTGACCACTTCTTACTTAAAAAAAGAAATACATTAAATGAATTCA
Source organism: Myiotriccus ornatus (assembly GCA_036023395.1). Taxonomy (NCBI): domain Eukaryota; kingdom Metazoa; phylum Chordata; class Aves; order Passeriformes; family Tyrannidae; genus Myiotriccus; species Myiotriccus ornatus. The sequence continues at coordinate 55,350,922 of JAYRBT010000042.1, forward strand.
GACTCTATTAGGATTAACTGTGTTAGCTTGAAAAAGAAAAAAGCATTAATGAAATATTACTTATTATAAATGACATTTATTTAGGAAAAGAAGCAAGTATTTGAGCTCCAGACTCTTAACCTAGATGATGAAAATTGTGCAAATTATCTTGTGAAAACTGAAGATTAGGAAAGGGATAAAATATCAGTGACCTCACATTTGTTCAAGTAACAATAAACTAGAAAAGCTAAATACTAATAGATATTAAAAAATAGGAAGAAAATTACTACGTAACCTCCTTTCCATTTGAAAAGAAAGGCTGATTCACTGTATCCTATTGAATACGTTACCCCTCATTTGTATGAGCTGACAGAGTTTATTATGAAAAAAATTTATATTTATAAATGAATGAATTATTTGTTCCTTATATAGAGTGTCGCTTGGTTTCCAGAGTGGTTTATAACATGAAACTTCACAAAGGCCGTGCACAAATCAGTACCCTCAGGCACATGGTGTGACTTGGGGATGGTCCTTGTGCGGGGCCAGGAGTTGGACTGGATGATCCCTGTGGGTCCCTTCCAACTTGGCACGTTCTGTGACTCTGTAGAACCAAAACACGCCCTGTGGAAGCTCTGAAGCTTTTTATTTTCCCATAACAGAGGGGAGGATGCAGTTACAGAGCTTCTGAGTACCCAGCATGCTGTTTGCTTACACACTTGGAAGGTAGTCAGCCTTAATTTCTGTCTCGGTCACATTACACGTCTGCTTATTATGCTTCTATTGTTCTTTCTATAGCAGTCAGTAAACAAAGGCTTTTTTCAGTTTATAATCCATCACCACAAATTATGCACTCTCAGGTGTATTCTGACAGTTTCTTGGAATGGATGCATAAAGTTCATGGATCTATGAAGTGGCTTGTCCTAGTTTTATTTACTTGCAGGATAAGGTTTTACCTTTTGATATTTTAAATTTCAGTTTATACATAAATTCTGGTTGTTATTATTATTATTATATTGCTATTTAGTATATATTTCCCCTAAATTTTTAATTTTTGAGTACATTAGAATTCAAGAACGTGAATATTCCCTCCCTCCACACACATCAGCTGCTCCCTAAACAGAATTCTGTTATTTTGTTTTTCTTAAGAGCTGAGAAACCAGGGGAAAACATAGTTCTACATTGAAGTGAATTTCAGAATTTCTGTTGTCTGACAAGTTACAATGTTTTGACAGTGTTGGTTTTTTTTGTCCTATAAGGGATCACATTTAACATTCCACAGTGCCTTGGAACGAAATATATCTGTAATTTAGGCAAGTTTGGCTCTGGACTTCAAGTCTTGTCGGAGGATGCAGCAAATACTTGTTAGCTAATGTTTTCAAACGAGAATTTTAACTAGAAGGGCTTGATTAAATGGCTCTTGTGGCACATTTCTTCATTCCTCTTTTAGGAGAAGTGGATCAGATTTTCAACCACATTCACAAACACCCCTATTATCACTCTTTACTGGATATTCTTGACATTTATATCCAGTTTAGGGAAAACCATGTGCTTTTACCTTGGACAGGGGTTCCTTTCTTTATTTTCTGTTATGCAGAACCAATTGGCCTTTCTAATGGACTTTTTCTTTCCTACCTCAGACTCAGCTGCACTGCAATTTATCTGAGGTTCTGTGGCTGTTTTTTTTTTTATCTCCTCTTAAAATTTTAATAAAAAAAAGTTTTCCAGTCTCTTGGCAAGTTGTTCCAAGGGGGGATTGTCTTCTGCCAGGAGCCTTTCTTGGCTTCCATGTTGCTCCATTTGGTGCACTCTCTCTATATCTGGATTTAGCAGTGATGTGTTTCTTCTTGGGGCTGCCTGGATGGAATGTGTGAATACACTGTCAGGCACAAACATGGTAGAAATCTCTAGGATCTCTGGATGCACAGCAGCCTCAGTGCTGCTGCTGAGCAGTAATTCCACCCAGGTGTCCCAGATGGTCGCAATAAATGCTTGAATCCTGCCCTGAGAAAATTTTCAAGGGAAGAAAAATGACAAATCCAGAAATGTTTGGACACAGGCAGCTCTACCTGGAGTGAAACGGTGGGGTGGACAGAGTTATTACTCTTCCTGATTATCTTGCAGTGACTGGGGTTTTCTCTGTGCTCCATCAGTCTTCCTGAAACAAGTGTGCAGTTCTGAGATGGAAACTTCAATTTGGTGTGAAGGATTATCTCAGAACTGAGGAAAAGTCTGTGTTCTTCACTTGATATGCTCCAGAAATTCATTGTCTCTTTGTAAGGGTGGTCACTGTTCTACCTTCAATTTATTTTTTATTTGTAAACATGAAACGACAGCTGGCCTAGAATCGGGTATGGAAATTAGAAAACTGGGGAGTTTTGAACAGATTTCCCAGTTAGGTGACTCACAGCGTCTTTTCCTCGCTTTTTTAGCTTTGTTCCTGAACATCTCCAGAGTTCTTTCCAGCGTGTGTCACGCACCACATGCTCTATTCACATTCCAGGTATCCCACACTTGTTTTCACAGAGTCGAAAACTAAGTGGTTTTTTGTTTTCTTCTTTTTTTTTTCCCCTTCTCTCTTTCTCCCCCTTTCCCCAAACCTTGGTCTATTTATAAAGTTGCACAACTGCACAACGGGAACGCTTGTGACCAACGTGCAAAAGAGGAGGGTTTAACAATCAGTTCTTCTTTCTGACGTTGGTTTTGCAACCAGACAGACCGGAGTGCACTGCAGATGTCTGGTCTGAGTGTTATATGGGTGGAGCACAGGAAACAGGGTAAACATTTTTGCTGTGGCCTTCTCAACACTTCTTATTCCGGTTGTGGGAGGGAACACACTTCCTACAGGTGGTTGTTGTTGCTCTTGCAGTATTTTCATGTTGTTTCTGACAATTTGCTGCAAGTGCAACTCTAGTTCAGCTGCTGCAGGCTTTGTGGATGATTTGGCCAAATGTTTCCTTGAAGACAAAGTTCTTACTCAAGAGAGCTCAGTGCTTGGTAGGTGGCCATTTAACCAGACTTCAGGAAGCTTTCCAAAGTGAAAGGCACAAAATTTCACCTTGTGCTGTGCCAACCCAGAACAAAAGCCTTGGCTGCTGCTCCTGACAGGAGCAGTGCACCTTCCTTATCAAAGCCATTTGCCCCTTGCCTTGGGTGTCCTCATGGCACGGGTGTATTTAAAGGGATATTTCCCTACATTAGGTTACAGCTAATGTGGAAATAAAGCTCGTGCAGTGCTGAGGGCACACTCTGGCATTCTGCAGTATCCATGAGATGCTTTGGAAAGGATTAGTCCTTGGCTTTGTCTGGATATGTGTGAGCTGGATGTGAGTTAGCTACTGAGTTAGGGCAAAACTCTGGTCTCAGTTCTCCTCTTTTCCCATGCCAGCACAAACCATGGGTAATTCCTTGAGTATAATAAAGTTAGTCTTATTTTATCCCAATGTAAATGAAAGAACATGCCAAGTTCTTGGTGTAAGTAAGCAAAAACTTGTAAGAATTCCTTTTCTTGACTTGTATCTTTCTCTACCATTGGAGAACACTTTTCTTTTCCAGATCATTCACTACAGAATCCAGCAGTGGCTGCAGTAGATGCTGGCACAGGTGGTCACAGGTGTTTGCAGAGCCTTGACTCCTATTCATAGGAATTAGAAAACAGTTCTTGGAATGTGTCAGAAAAAGGAATGAATATGTCTACATCCTGTGTTTTTATAGCTTGACAAACTCACATTTAAATTTATCATTATGCTTCCAAGCACTGCCATTGCTTCTCCATGGATTATTTCACTTTCTGGCACAATGATGGAAAGAGCTTGGGCACACCAGTCTCAATTATTTTTCTTTTTCAAAACAGTTAAGCCACAGAACCCTGTACAGTTTTCTTCTTGGCAGCTGCTTTTTTCCATACTGCCAGGACGTTGTTGAGCTCTTCTCACTTCTTTTGGCACGGGTGCAAACAGCAACCCTTGGCTTTATAGGTTTACAGATCACATTTATCACTGGAAGGCTTAAAAATTCCAGGGGAAGCCTCATGAGCCACAAACTTCAGCTTCAATGACCCTGCTCAGCTACTCTTCAGTGCCTCTGGGATTTGATCACTTTCTGTGCTAATTTGTGTCCCTTTGTCAAAAAAACAGACAGTTTCAACAGCTTAGATTGTGGACTGTTTTTTGTGTTCTGCTTTGACCTATTTGAAGCACTTTGCTGGCTGTGCATGCTGCCCAGCTCTACAGACAAGGAAGCAGTAAGAAGACATAACCAGAATAATCTCCCTCTCCTCCTCCTTGCTCTGTCTTGTTAGGATGTGCTGGGTAACATTTGCCTTACTGCCACATGCAATGCGTGTCACTCCTCAGTCCAAAGGAAACTTAAGAGCAAATTGAGTTTCCCTCTATCCTGTGCTGTTCCAAGGCCATTGCTGCTGTTTGTTGAATCACACAGGACTGAAGCAAAGCTATAGCCCCTCTTATTATTTCTGTATTTCAATCATTTCCTCCTTCACTTCATCTTAAGAAAATACTTTAAAACTCCCCAAAAAATGTGAACATAAAGAAAAACTACCTCTTAAAAATTGCCTCAAAAATTGCCTGGCATGTGCCGGGTTACAGGGCAGTCTCACAGTATTCTGCTTATATTTGCCAAATCACGACTAACGGTTATCATTTTATGAAATATCCTGTATCATATCATATTTCTTTATATCCTCTCCAAATGTGATGATCCGTTGTCCCAAGTGCTTGAAAACTATGCTGTGATGTGAAAACGTGGAGCTGCTGAGCTGATCTGAGTTGTTTAAGGGATGGTCACCGCAAATAGTATTCCCACTGTGACTCGTGCGAGTTGTCTTTCTGAAGCAGAAGGATGACCCAGCTAACTAAGTTATTGCCCAGAAGGTTCCCGAAATTTCCCTCATTTCTGTGCAGGTTCTCAAGTCATGGCATCCCCTCATACCGAAGCTAATGTTGTCTGTGCGTCACCTCGCAGTGGTTTTGTTCTGTGTTCCCTTTTGTGATTGCACCTATCCCTTCTAACGCGTGAGCAGCCTGGGTTAGACATGAGCAGATGCAGGAACTCATGGAAGGCAACACTGAAAGAGGCAGGACAGCACTGCCAGCTTTTCTGTGTGAGAGCCTGGGGCTGTGAAGTTAGTTGCAGCTGGGATGGTGTGAGAACAGCAGGATGTGTAGTAATAAAAAACCCCCGCTGTTGCTTCCCTTATCCATTTCATCTGAGCTGGAAATGACTGTGGATTCTTGTCTTGTTGTCCCATGGCTCTCTGCCTTGGTTGTGGTCCTGCCCCTGTCTCTCCTGTGGTAGGAGCAGCCTGGCCCTCAGACCCAACTCCTGGAGTAGGAAATTTCAGCTTGACTTATTCTGCTGAAAGGGCTGGAGCTCAAACTCAGTAGATGTGTAGGTTTGTCATTAAGCTTTGTCAGAATAGGGTTTTATCTGTTAAAAGAAATCCTGGGCCTCCAAAAATCTCATTTAAACGTTTTCATTGGGAATAATTTAAATCTGGGGTGCTAAACTTGGGTAAAACCTTCCCAGTGTGAGTGAAATCAGACTAAATCTCAAAGTGCTCAACCTTTATGGGGAGCAAGTCTTGTATTTCTTTTATTACACAGGGTATCATGAATTTCTTTTAGTTCTTGCTGCCATCACAGTGTGAATGTGTCTCACTGACTCCAAGGTCATGTCATGCCCTGAGTGCTCTCTGTGTGGCTGCTTTCTGTCCAACATTGCTCCATCTTGTTCTCTGGCTTGTGGAACGTTTCTAACCATGTTGGGTTTTACCTAAATTTTGGTGACTTCTGGAGCTCTGCGAAGCTCTTGGTGTTCTGCAGTATTTGTAATCCCTCCCAACAGTCCTTTGGAATGATCAGTGAGGTTCATCTATGTTTAGTTCATTTCCTGCAGTGTGATTCATGAAGATGCTGGGCTGAGTACTAGCACTTATTCATCAACATCTACAGTGGACTGTACCTCAGAGCAGGAACTGTTTCTTCAAAGCAGCTGTCCAGAGGCTGCTAACTGGACAAAACTATTCTTTCTGGAAAGCCAGTGCTAGGTGTCCAAATAAATTTTTGTTCTTTAACAGCAATTCAAGATTAGCCATCTTTTAAAATATTAGAATATGTTGTCAGTATGGTCCCATAGATGTCATTTCTATGACTCTCACCAGTTGAATCCAGGAGGCAAAAAATAATTGTGTATCTACAGACCCCTCAGAGGAGTCAAGTATCTTCCAATGTTTTATACAATTCACTGACTTAATTTAAGAGGTGCAAAAGCCATGGTGTTCCCTGAGCACATATCAGGTATGCATTGTAATGATACCTACTTAATATGTGCTCAGGAGGATGATACAGGACTTCTTTAACTCCTCAGAAGAGAGGAGCCCAAACTGCATAAATCACTTCTTTTATTTGGTCATATTGTCTTCAAGATACTCAAGGTTTTCATTCGTGTCTCTGACAGTTAGTATTTTAACTTTCTGGGATTGTCAAGTAGCTGTAAAACACATTTAAAAATTATACCCTTGACACATGCCTTCTTTTTTTTTTTTTTAGGAAGTATTTTGGAGAAAAGATAGGACTTTATTTTGCATGGCTGGGTTTGTACACAGAGTTCCTCATTCCGTCTTCAGTAGTTGGGATCATTGTATTTCTGTATGGATGCATAACCATTGAAAGTGACATTCCTAGGTAAGTTTACCTGTGATCCATAACTTGTTGCTTGAAAGTTCTAAGATGGTGCTTTTTGTTATTAATTAGTGAGAATGATCGCTTTTAACTGCTGTGAAGAGCAGTGATGCATGATTGCCAACCCTGTGAGCATGAGAAGCACACATGCATTGAGCAGATGTGACATTTGAGTGTCACACAGGCACTTCAGTGTCTCAGCTCCTGAAACAGAACTGTTTAGTGAGTTTAAGTTCTTTTTCTAGGACATTCATTTGCTTTTTATGAGTGTATGTATGTCCATGTTCACACAGCAAATCATTTGGAAATCAGACTATTTACACAAGCAAGATGAATAGCAGTTAGAAGATTTAACATACACCAGCAGGTTGAGAGAGGTGATTCTGCCCCTCTGCCCCACTCTGGGGAGACCCCCCTGCAGAGCTGCCTCCAGCTCTGGGGACAGCACAGCAAGGACAGG
>JAYRBT010000042.1:55366234-55384628 GCA_036023395.1 Myiotriccus ornatus
CAGGTTGGATGGGGCTCTGAGCAACCTGGGCTGGTGGAAGGTGTCCCTGCCCATGGCAGGGGGTTGGAACTGGATGATCTTTAAGGTCTTTTCCAACCCAGGCCATTCTATGATTCGCACAGTTCCATTTGCCAGTAAAGGAGTATTTAAATGAGTTGCATTTGAACTGTATAATGAACAAAAACGAATGATGCTGTATTCTGCTGCAGTTACCTCAAATGTTATCTGACTCTGAAATGACAGCATTTGCTTGTTTGGTCCCAGCCTAAGGGCAATGAAAAATCTGAGGCCATATTTCAAAATTTAGTTATGCACTACAACTGTTCTTGCTCCATGAGAGCAAAGATCTGTCTGTCTGTCTGGAAAATGTATTCCCATAATAGACCCTATAGTTTCTTTTAACTGCTTCAGTTTTATGTTGCTTTAAAATACCTTTGATAGCTGAGTTCCTGTGTTCTTGCCCGATGGCTTCTGTCTTTTAGCATCCCTAAACTTGTGATAATGTTAGATGACTTATTCAAGCTTTTGTTTTAATTTTGCATTTTTCAAATGTATTGTACAAGTGATCTGGACTAAAAGGATAGGGGACATCTACCAGCAGCCCCATGCTGAGATTTAAAACCATTTTCCTTTGGATGAGCATCCCATTAGAGGGACAGTCTGAACATATCTTTGGTGTGAATAACAAACTCTTCCTTCATAATAAAGAGAGGGGTTTGGTCCTTGATTTGTAACAATTAACCCTTTTGCAGCAAAGAACAGCTGGGCTCTCTGTTCTGTTCATTCCAAGTTTCCACCTTGCTGTGGGGCAGCAGCTGGGTCATCCCAATTTTTGTTTTCGGAAACCTTCCTTCTTATCAGTGTGCGCTGATTGGCTGCTCTGCTTGTGCTCAGTGAATTTGTGCTGGTTTTTTTGACTTGAAGCATATGGCTTTTTTGTTTGGTTGTTTGTTTGTTTTGTTTTGGTTTTTTTTGTTTTGTTTTGGTTGGTTGGTTTTGGTTTTTTTTATGGTAACTCCTTTGGTCTGTCAATCTGGAATAGTTTCTAAGGTTTTATCTTTTTTTTTCTTCTTATAAATCCAATTTATTTGTCACGCGTGCTTTGTAAAATTCTGTTATCACTTTCTTCCTAAATCAAGAAGAAATTAAGGAGAGATCAGTTCATGTTTTATATCCTTACCAACCTGGATTGTTACCTATGCAGCTGGAATTTGCCGTGTATACTGGATGCACATGTGTATGTTTGAGGCAAATCCCGGAGACCATTCTCAGGGAAAATTCCCCCTGACGTCAATCTGAGTTGAGCCTGAGTAAAAATTTCATGATTTGGCTCTTTGTTTTCAGAATGGGAATTACAGTTTTTCTGCTCTGAGCACTCATTTGGCCTCAAAGCACCTTGGCTCACATGGTTTTCAATAAGTGTCTGGCAGCTGTCCTGGCAAACTTCCAGCATCGTGGGATTCATATTTATCCCTACATGGACATTTGGCCTTCTTGAAGTCATCACAACTATTTCCAGCTTATTAAGTTTAGAACTCTTCCCATTTTCAGACAAAGAATTGATTCTGAATCGTGCTCTTTTTTACAGCTGAGTGGAATTGTCCCTCCACATCCATGTATGTATGGGTCAAATATCTCTGAGTCTGGACTGTAAAGAAATATGTTGTGCAAAATACTCCTAAAAGGAATATGTAGAAACTTGCATTCCAGGAAGCTCTGTGGTCTGCTCAGTCAAGGGTAAGATGACTTGGCAGATTCAGCGAAGACAGATAAACTGATTTTCCAATCCAGATGTAGGTGTGTGAAATGCAGTTAAAAAGGACATCGACATCTCTAACCAAGAAAGCTAAACATAACTTGCCCAAATTTGACCAGAATATGCACTCAAAGCAAAACTGGCAATTGCAAAAAGCAATTTACAGTAATGTAAGCAGTACAATGTTCTGTGTGGCGTTTGTCTTCTCACCCTGTTTCCATTCAAGTCAGTTTTCAGAAGTTGCTCTGACCTCTAAAAGTTGCCCCCAGTGGCTCAGAATGCTTTGCTTACCAGAAAATAAGATGAAACAAAGGAAGAAAGCCAATTCAGATCTCCAGGTGCTCCCATAGTGCCATTTGATCTCTTAAGTCTAAAGATGTTTCTTGCATCTGACCCCTGTGCCTTAGCTAAGGGAGTGTGATACAAAATAATGCAGATCAACAAGGCAGTGAAAACTTACAGAACATCAAGACACAGGTGTGGACTGCAGCACCTTTAAACACACCAGTTTGTTTAGAAAGTGAGAAACCCATCTTCGGTGTGAAGAAACCTATTCATAAAAGGCACCCACCCTAAACCGGGGTAGCATCCCAGAGGATGAATCCCTGGATATCCCATCAGCTGGATTGTTGCTGCAACCAGGACTGCTGAATTAACTCTTTCTTTCTTTCTCTAAATCTTTCTTGAATTCTTCTCTTCTCTCTTCCTTTTCATCTTACCCCTTTATCCAAACCCCACTGCCTTGTGCTTCTATAGTAGCTCAGGGACTAACATACCATTTTCCATGCCAATTGTCCAATTTACTGTTAAGACTTTCTAACTGTTTGCAGCCCCTCTGACTGTTCACCATGAGCATTTACGAATCTCAGGTGCCTCCTTCCCCTCACTGGTGGGACATCACACCTGGTCCGGTGGGAGGTGTCCCTGCCCACATTGGGGGGGTTGGAATGAGATGATCTTTAAGGTCCCTTCCAACCCAAATCACTCTATGATATAAATGGTGGTATGTCACATACCTTTTTATTGCATCAGGAAAATCTCATGATCAAGATAAACGATAGGTTGGGGGTCTCACAGTGTTTATATTCTTGTGTGCAGTAGAGAATGGTGGAGGTTGTGTCTGAAGTAGTGAAGATGTTACAGATGCGGAAAATCCCTCAAGGATGACTGCCAAAGTTCCATGTAGACCTCATTCTGTTGCTCATGAGGATTAAATAATTTTATTTAAAATGGTTTTTGGTCTCTTCACGGCTACCAGATTCATATGAATAAATGACCATAACGTTTTGGGTTTTTTTCCCTCAATCATAATCACATGATTGCTTATTTGTTTGTTTGTTTTTTGTTTGTTCTCAGGAGCATCCTAGACCAGAATATGAAACCAAACTGCTGCAGAAAAAGCTGAAAAATAAAAACATCACAACAGAAAATCCAAACGAGGTAGGATGAAGCTTACCCTTTTCATTTGTGTTGGATTTGTGTTTTGCTATGGGGTGATTATATTTTTGTCTGTGTCTGATAGTTTGCAAAAGGTGCTTTTTTTGGTGCTCTTAAACAACCTTGTAAGTTGGTTGCTGGTGGTCTGGTGTCATGCAGGTTTTGAGGTCTGCAGGTTTTTTTGCTGGCTCTGCCAAGTAAACCAATTTGCATAGAAATACAGCTGACAGGTGGTTCAGGATCTAATCTTTGGAGTAGTGAATGGTTCCTAAGGTAATCACTGCAGGAATTCTTGCAGCAATGACCTAGAATGTCATCACATTTTTGGGCTTTTATTACAGTGATTTTATTTGCACAGGTAACTCTGGTGTGTCTTTAGCCGTGTCTCAGTTACACAGTTGTGAAGCTTTGGTAGAATTTCCAGGATAGATGGGAAAAATAATAATTGGTAGGTCATTTTAGATTGAAGTGAGTTTATGAATTATGTAGATATTTAAAGCCCTTATTTATCAATCCCCTCTTGTTGACTGAGGTGTATTTCCTAAGCATTGACAAATTCTGTAGCCTTGGTCCATTAGGCTTGGTTAACCATTGCTGATTCTCTGCACACCATGTGTGCCAGCAAAGCCAAGCTATTCCAACACCATGTTCTGTTTCCAGGTAGAAGAAAACAGTTTAATTTTTTTAAACACTGAGAACTGGAGAATACCTCAGGTTTGGTCCAACAGATTTAGCCCTGCAGCTTCAGCAAGAACTTCACTATCCCTTTGTTCTGCTGGTCACCACCAGGACTGTGAAGGGTTTCCAGGGAATCTTTCATTTCAGTGAAACTGCTTTTCACTTGCTGTGCCCAAGCAAACTCCACAGAAGACAGTGGAAAATTCCCAGTTATTTTAGTGGGCTTTGGGTCTTGCCCAGCATGAGGAGAGACTCTCACACAGCACTATGGACAGGTCTTCCCTCACACAACATGCAGATCTCTTGGCCTTCCATGTGAGGGACCAAAGACTATAAATCTGGATGAAAGAGTTGCTGGTGTTCAGCTTTTTTTGTTTTAAAGTATGTGAAAACTGGAAACAAGTCAGCGACTGAAGCTGTAGGATAGAATTATCTTGCTTACCTGAGACACAGAAATCACAACATTATAAGTTAGAAATTAATTTAAGGTAAAACAAAACCAAAACAAGCAAAAAAAGAAAGTGGGGAAAAAAAAAAGTATGGAAAATAAGTAACAATGCACTATAAAACCAGGAATAACTCCTTTCAGACATTAGGGATGAAAAGGCTTTCCTGAAATACTTTTTCCTTTAATTGCTTTCCGTGCAAAAGTGGATGGAAAAATTGCTGAATTTCTACCTCTTGAATTAGAGTCCCCCAAATTACTGAAATATATTCTAAAAACAACCGAGCAGTTTTCTAGCAGTCAACATGCTGCTTACTAATTCTGTTGTAATTCTGCCCGGCAAACAACACGTGGGTTTGGGTTTGGAAGATGAGTTGCTCATATGTTTGTACCTCAGTGTCTTATGGTATTATAAGAGCAAGAAATGATCATGTGAGACCTGCTGAAGAGAAAGCAGTTCTTTAACTGACCTGTTGTGTTTAATTAACTGTGCAGATGCACCATTACATTTTGCTCTGCGAGACCCTCAAAGGTTAGATATTAAAAGCGACGAGTATTTAAAACCAGAATAATTCCTCAACCCTCTTTTTAGAGGTTTGAATCTTTTCTTTCCCCTCCTTCAGATGGCTTTGCTTTATACTCTTTGCAAGACCACTAGCTCAGGAGCTTTTGGAGGGCAGGTTAATGGTGAGGCACAGAGGCCTCTGGGTCAGCGCTTCTTGGTGGGTGGAAGCCAGGGCACAGGACTTTGTCATGCTAACAAAAGTGCAGACCTAGTGGTTGGACAGGCATCAAAGTAGAGATCTCTCTGTAGCTGAAGATTCAATCCTCCTCATTTCTTGGGTTTGTGTGAGTAGACAGATGTCTGTGAGGTCTCCATCTCCTCATAACTTGGTTGACAGTCTAATGTCATGGCAGAAGTCTCTGTGAAGTTGTCTCCTGAATTTTTTTAGCTAACTAGTGTAAATTAAAGGCATTTCTTTTTGGTGTGGCTGGTCAACAACTGTAGCATGCTGTGTTAATATCAAAGGACAGGGTCTGGCACCGCTGCATAAAACTACTCATTACTTATCTAATATGATCTCAGAAGTCTCCAATTCAGCAGCTGTGGCTTGTTGGGATAGAAATGATGCCAAAGCTGTGCCTATTGTGAGAATACTGATTTAGAGCTTACTTAAAGGCATATCTTTCTATGGAATTACTGGCTTGTTTCCAGTATGTTAATTCCTCTGTTCCGGTGAGGGTGTGACAGGTTTTATGGCAAGAAACTGAGCTTTTATGTGCAAAGCTCTGTGTATGGTGCTTTTTTTTTTTTTTCTTTGCCCTATTCTAGCAGGAAATTCCTGTGAAGCTAATTGGGTTATTTTTGCACTGAAGAGTAAGGGGTTTGGTTATGGGCTGGTTTTGTGATTGCAGAAGAAAATTGACACCACTTACATACTCTCTTAAATGATAACTTGGGAATACCTGTTAAGAGGAAACCTACTTCAACATATAGTTTTCGCTGTCTGCTGTTGAAGTCATTAACTTTAATGAGCGTGGAAGATGCCCAGCACCTGTCAGGGCCAGTAAACATATGAGTCACTCTGCCCAGGCAGCAAATTCCACATCAGCTTGATGAGACTGGTGATAGAAAGTATGACACATCTAATGTATTACTTGCCCAATGGGGTTTGTATTCTAGAACACAACTCTCATACAAAATACTACTTAGTGTGTAATAAGCAAAGAACAAATTTCAGCCTACACCGCCCTGCGTGGTTCAGGCTGTTTTAATAAATATTTTATTGGTTATTTGGAGAGTGGTAAAGAACCTGTGAGGGCTCAAAGCACTTCACAAAAGATTGGTGTGAAGTTACTCTAACAATAACACCCTAGGGTTCTACTGTTTCAGAAGACAATTCATGTAAAGCTAAAGGAGTTGAAACACGTCTGAGGTCAAGTAGAAAATTAATAAACAGACAGTCCTTATGAATTAAAACATTCATTTTTTAAAATGACAACTTCTAAGGGACTGATTCGAGAAACCTGCGATGATCTGACTCATAGACAGCAGGACTATTTAATTCTTTGTGGTCATGTACTATTTACAAGAACTTGTAGTGACAGGACAAGGGGCAATGGCTTCAAACTGACAGTGAGTAGATTTAGATTGGATATTAGGAGGAAATTCTTCCCTGTGAGGGTGGGCAGGCCCTGGCACAGGTTGCCCAGAGAAGCTGTGGCTGCCCCATCCCTGGGAGTGTCCCAGGCCAGGTTGGATGGGGCTCTGAGCAACCTGGGACAGTGGAAGGTGTCCCTGCCCATGGCAGGTGAGGGGGGGTGGGAATGAAATGGTCTTTAAAGTCCCTTCCAACCCAAACCACTCTATGATTCTGTGATGTAAAGGCTTGCTTTGTGATTCAGGTACATTAAAAGACATCTTGCAGTTGAGATGAGGGCTTATACCTGCAGCAATGTGCATGTCTGATAACACATTCACGAAAATAGAGCAGATGCAAACTTTGTAATGAAGCAATTAATGTATTTTGTTGTTCTTGTTTTACTGCACTGTAACACTGAAGACAGGAGTATTTAATGAATAGGGTAAAGTTACTATATCTGCACAACGGTAACTAAGAAGGTGTTGGACACTTATAATCTCGTGATAAGTTTTCTTCTCTCTGCAATAGTGGCATCCTCGATGGAATTACACACAGGTCAGGAAATGAAAATTGGTTTCATGCCTGAAAACATGCAGATGGGACTAGATCCAACTCTCACTGGAGCGGATGGAAAGAAAACCTCCAGTTGTTTCTGGGAGAAATGGATCAGGCCTGACTCTTTTTCATTAAGTATCCAGCTGATCTGGCAAACATGATACAACATCATATATATATATATTCTTTCCTATTTGTCAGGAAAGTGAATAACTCATTCTACATATTTTTCAAGGAAAAATTTTCTTTATAGAGGCTTCTATCTTGCCTCATGTCCTTACTTGGAGCCAAACCTGGGAATAATAGAATCTGGCATTCTGTCTTTCCATTAATTAATTTTAAATTGTTCTGTGTTCCTGTATTTAAGATTATATTCCTGTCAGCCTTCAGAAGGAGATACCTCTTTCTGTGCTCTTGATAAGACGAAAGAAAAATGCGTAGAAATATAGCGTAGTAGAATAATTCAAGTTGGGAAGGCTTTCAGGATTTTATCTAGTCCAAAGGACTGTCCTATCCAAAGGAGTGTCAGCTGTGATATCAAACCAGGTTACTCGGGATTTTGTCCAGTTGGGTGTTGAAAACCTCCAAGGATGGACATGGTAATACCTTTCCAAATACTGCCTGACTGTCCTCGTGGTGTGAAAGCTTCTCATTCCACCCAGCCAGGTGCTCTCTGCTTTCAATTTGTGACCACTGTCTCTCTTAGTCCCAGCAAGAACCACTGTGGAGAGCCTGGTTCCGTCTCCTTGATGACCTCCTTAAACTCCTTGAACAAGCCTTGTTCCCCTTCCCTGGCCAAGTGCTCCAGGGCTCTGTCCTCGACTCGGAGTAGTGGCTTTTATTTTTTCAACTGGAGTGCCCAAAACTGAACACAGTATTTTAGGTGCAGGCTAGTGAGTGCTGAAAAGGTGATCTCTTCTCTGGATCCACTGGTTAATGAATCCCAGGGCGCTGTTGGCCTTTGCTGCCAGGGCACATTCCTGGCCCTGGTTCAGCTCGCTCTCTAGAGACACCAAAGGGCCTTTTCAGTAGTCTGTTCTCCTGAAAGGAGTTTTCCTTTTGTTGCCAAAGGCCCTTCTGTTGTCAGTGTCCTTATGGAGATGATAGAGATCAACTTCCAGTAACATCAGCCTGTTCCTCCACCTCTCATTCCTCTTCTTCGAAGTCATAAATCAATGAAATTACTGCTTAGCTTTTTTAAAGGAATAGATGATAACTTTTTTCTTGTCTAGTCATCAAAATGGTGTTTAACTAGGAACACTGGATGTTTTCTGATTCCACTGTTGGAGGCTGAACAGTGCAGATGAAAGCCAGGAGTTTAAGAAAAAGGTACCTTATTCTTGTGAGATTCTTTCTGCCAAAATACACACACACACATATTTATATATAAATATAATAACTATCTTTGTCAGAAGAGATCTTTGAATGTAGAAACAAGAGAAGTCAGGGATGCTGTTTTTCGGTCTTATTTGTGTTACTTATTAAGATTTTGGCTCAAGGAATCATTCTTGCTGGGGTGGTACTATAGCTTGAGTTATTTAATCTTGTAACTCCAACCCAGGCATACGATTGAAGTTAAGCACGTGTTCAGCGTCCTGAATACGGATACAATTAAATGTTTCTTTTCTGAATCGAGGCCTAAGCTTCTTATTGACGACATTAGGGGCAATGCAGGTCTCTTTCCTATTAAACTGAATGGAAAGACTCATTCCTGCAGGTCCTACTCATCAGGACTTGGGATTAATGCGAGTTCTAAGTAATCAACTCTAAGTCCTTAAGTCTGCAGTTACTGCAGATGATTTACTATCACATTGTACCCAGCCAAAGACTGATACACCAGGTTAGAGGGCCACAGCAGAGCCCCAGGTTGAAAAATAAATCTCCAGAAGTCTGCTGGGGTTTAATTTAATGCAGATACTTGAACTTAAGGAAAACTAGGAAGAAAAACTAGAGTATTCTCCCTCCCCTGTGTGCTGGTGACAAACTCCTGTGTCTTGGAGTATAGCTTTTACCTTCTCTTGAGCACGTTTATAGGGTAAATTTCATGCTAGTTATCTCCAAGGTCAAAACAGAAGCCCACATTTGGGAAAAAAATGGCACAAATTGGCTGTAGAAAAAGCAGTCAGTCAAGTTAGTTGCCAGTTGCAGTCCTGTCTGCAATTTTAAAGAAATAAACTGCATTTACATTCAGTTCCTTTGGGCATCCATCCGATGAAGACTGAAAATTCCACAAACTCCAAGCCTTAAGAGCTAAGGAACACAGTTTGACCTCCTCAACTTTTGCAGCCATTACTGTGCTTAACTGGAAAACACTTGCCTGCTGATCTGCTGATTTTCATTTGATTTAGGGATAGGATGGCATTGTGTTTGGAAGCCCCTTCACACCGTGATAGTTCTTGTAACAGATAAACTTGAATTCTTACCTGGTTATTCAGTTCAACCTCCACTCCTACTGATGTCATATGGGTGTTGCACAACTGAATTTAGTGAGAGCAAACTTACAGTTATTACTTCACTGCTGCTTTCAGTCTCTACTGCTCATGTAGTGAGAACGTAAAGCTTGCTGGGATGCATGGATTAATTTACCAACTTCCAATGGCATGCTCCAAATCTAGTCTTAGAGAATGGTGCATAGTGATATAAATAAAGATGGAATATTACCCTTTAAACAGTTTCCCACCTCTTTAAACAGTGGAACTCCTCTGTTAAGAAGTCCACTGAAAGATGATGGAGTGGTATGTACGTGGTTGAACTATTCCTCTGTAGGTTAGCATAGCTATTCAAAATTCAGCCTTCCATGTGGTTTTCTTCTGCTCTTAAAGTTCCAGGAAATCCAACCAGAAAATCAAATAAGACTGATACAAAGCTCCTACAACTGTCTGATGCTGAAGTGCAAGAATAAAGGTTACTGCTATTTTTGGCCCAATTGTCAAATATTAAAACTAAAATCAGCCTCATATTTAAAATAACCACCCTAAGGGCTTTGAAGTCTGTATAATCCCCTTTCCTCCAACTCCTATCCCTACAAAACCACAGTTAAGATCGTCAAGATGGGTTTAAAATGTTCTTTGCACATGTCCTGAATCTTCCCTAACCCACAGAGAGCAGTTGCCATCCTTTGCTGCACAACAAATTACACTGACTTAGAGAAAGCATAGACAACATAATGGGCAAAGTGTTTCACTCTGTTTTGTTTATTTTGGACGTGATTCTCCTGTCCTGTGCTTGGTTTTCTTACTGGAATTAATTGCCTGAAAAAGAGGTCGAACCTCACTCCTTGAAACAGCTTAAATACCTTTCTGAGAATATTCATACATTTTTCTTACATTTCAAAGAGGTCTTTAAAATTAACTTACTATAATATTTGAAAATAGTTAATATCTCATGATATTAAGGGCTTAGGGGGTGTTGGTGGGTGAGAGGCTGGACATGACCCAGCTCAGAACCCCCCCGTGCCTTGGGCTGCACCCGAAGCAGCGTGGGCAGCAGGGCAGGGGGGCATTCTGCCCCTCTGCCCCACTCTGGAGAGACCCCCAAGATGATCAGAGGGATGGAGCAGCTCTGCTGGGAGGAAAGGCTGAGAGAGTTGGGATTGTCCAGCTGGAGAAGAGAAGGCTTCAGGTGGCCTTCCAGGACCTGAAGGGAACCCACAAGGAAGATGGAGAGAGACTATTTCCAAGGGCCTGGAGTAACAGGACAAGGGGAATGGCTTCAAACTGACAGAGAGAAGGTTTAGATTGGATTTTAGGAAGAAATCCTTCCCTGGGAGGGTGGGGAGGCCCTGGCACAGGTTGCCCAGAGAAGCTGTGGCTGCCCCATCCCTGGAAGTGTCCCAGGCCAGGTTGGATGGGGCTCTGAGCAACCTGGGCTAGTGGAAGGTGTCCCTGCCCACGGCAGGGAGTTGGAACGAGATGATCTTTAAGGTCCCTTTCTAACCAAACCATCCTGTAATTCTGTGATTCTAAGTTGCCCAGATAGTCTGTGGAGTTTCCATCCCTGGAGATACTCAAAGCCTGACTGGACAAAGGCCTGAGAAAGCAGCTCCCACCGACCCTGCTTTAAGCAGGGTATTGGACTAAGATGATCTCCACGAGTCCCTCCCAACCCCTGTTGTGCAATTCTGTGTAATTCAGGAAAGAAAGGATTCAAACAATTGCAGACAAATTGGTTTGACTGCAACAGGCACATTTTGAAAGAAAATGTAATTTGAGCTTTTTTAGAAATACTTGAGAAATAGGACAAAATGTAACTTGGGCTTACTAAAGGCAGATTAATAAACATGCCATCTAGACTGGTGTCTTTGTTTAGTGATATAATTTATTTCCCAAGGAAGGGAAATGTAGTGTACTTCAGTAAACCCCACTGAGTGTTATATCACAAGGGGAATATCACATACCCAGTAGGTTATAAACCAATACAATTCACCAGAACTGACTGAAAAAATGTGTAATTGGAATTTTATTTTCAAAGAAAAAGAGAATATCTGATTTTAAATTTGCTGATTTGTCAGGGCAACTGCAATTTATTTGTAATGAACCAAACATAGAGCACAGTGTGCTGTGACAAAGGAGGGCAGCTGCTAATCCAGGCTAAGAAGAGATAACAACATCTCTCATGAGGTACCTGAAAAGGGAGAGTCCTGCACCCCTTGTACACCTTTCTGCTTGTGTTTCTGGCAAACAGCAAGGGGTTTGTTGCATTTCACTGTCATTGCAGGGCTAGAAGAGGTGACCTCAATGTTTTTAAAGGTTCACAGGAATACCTGTGAAAGAGAGAGGATTAGAAGTCAGGCCATATCCATTTGGACTTCTATAATTTATTTCAGTGATTGTTTTTTCATTATTTTATTGCAGCTTTTTTTCCCATGACCATTGTCCCTTCTCATCCTAATATTTATTTTTCACCTCTCAGTCCACACAAACCTGTAGCTGAGGCTTTGTAAGTGTGTGGCATGACTTCTTTTTCTTTCTGTGCTTCCTCTTTCCACGTGTTTAAGTGCACAGCTGCTGATTCACACCGAAGAAACGAGTTGAAGTGTCAGCAGTGGAAAAGGTTCTGTGCTAGATTTGTCCATACAGACTTCATGTATTTCCCCTCCTCTCTATCTTTTAAGGGATTTAAAGTCGTTATAGAGTTGGGAATATTTTGCTTGAAGAAAGCTAATGTGATGAATATGGGGAAACTTAGCAGGTGATCTATTTAATTTAAAAATGTGCGTGGATCTAAAGCTTTAGAGCGTAGGTGAGTCTTGTTCTTGACAGTTTCCCAGTTATATGGTTAGGAGAGTGCTTTAAATCCCTGCCTGGCTTTTGGTGAAAGCGGAAGAGGTAGAAATTTCAGGCAAGCAAAATAAAGTCCAGCTGGCAAATGGGTCTTTAACAGTGAACCCTGGCAAGCCTAAACTGAAAATGTGGAGAGTCCCAAGTTTACAGCAAGTTTCTCCACTTTGCTCCCGGAGCTTTGTTCAGACACAGGGCCTAAATGCAGAAAAAAAAAAAAAAGAGAAGAAATAATGCAATTCCATAATGCATTAATAAATAATCATCCATAATAGATAATTCCAATCATGCACCCCTTGCCCAGTGGTTTCTTAGCACAATGCTGTGTGGGAGATTACAATACTGGAAAGCTCTAAACAAATAGAGCAATTTTATCACTGAGTATATTGAAGGTTTTTCTGAGTGGAAGTTGGTGGAGTTCTAAACAGAATTCTTGGTGGACTTCTTAATATAAGTTACTGGCGAAATTTTACATTCATTAAGAGAAAAGATGTCTTTCTTTAGAAAACTCTGTGAACTACTGGACAAGAGTTTGTATGGATGACCAAGGCTTAGAAGCACATTTTTCTGTTGCCTTTCTTTTTTGCAAGTACACATAGGTAGCACAGGTGCACAATGGTACCATTTCCATAATATTTTTCTCCTCACACACATGTCCAGTTGATACAAAGCAGTGGAAAACCCAGTGCCACAGGAGGATATGAGTTTAACAGATATGTAAACAGCTCTGTGAAGACATTTGGGAATGCTTGTATGCTTTCACCCAGGTCAATCCCCACAAATTAAGATATAATTTGAGTCATATCTGATTGGTACTTAGAGGTGCCAAAGTGGCCTGCCAAAAACGTGGGAAAATAAAAATTGATAGTGAGAGGTGCTTATGAAGAAGAATATACCAATATAGAAAGCCTTAAATTTCTAACTGCAGACTTTAGCTGTTAAACAACCTTTCGTGGTTTTTTTTCTTTTTCTGTAGATGAAGATCTTGCAGAATTTTCATTAGATTGTTCACTCTTAAATTAAGGTTTTAAGGAGGTGGATGAGACGTGGGACTCACATCAGAACCAGTCATCTGCCTCTTGTGTGGTTCAGCTTAACAGAAGCAGGGGTGTTATGCTCTGAAATGTGTCAGATATATCTGAAAGAGAGATATGCTGGTGATGTTCACTGTGTAGGGCTGTGGTTGGCTCAATTAGAAGGTCTGGCATCTCAAACAAAGCAGTTGCAACACAGGCCAGCAAGAAAAAAAACTTGACTCTATATTAACACAGAATTCAGGAATTCAAAATGTTTAGGAAACATGCATTAGTGTGCATTTTTACTGTTTAGTACCACAGAGAAAACTTCAAAGGAGGCAGAAATACCTTTACCACTTGAGGGAAGTACTGTACCAACAAATGAGATGAGAAAAACCCTACTCTCAGAAACTGGTGCATCACAAAATTGCCACGGCTTTCAAAATGTGGCTGGCAACATGACTGGAAATTGCTCTGAAGTTCTTCGGCTGATTAGCATTATCTTTTCATAATTAAATCAGCAATAGCTTGTAGATTTAATTGGCCCATTCTCATTTCTAAGGCTAGTACTTCCCACTGACAGACGGCAAAGCACGCAGCAAGTTTTATGCGGTGAGGAAGAAAAGGTTTTATAGGGAATGTAAAAAGCTCTTATGGAATGGAGAGGTATTCCTTAATTGGGCTGTATATCATCAGGGGTTTAATAAATTTGATTAAGGGCTTGATTAGGCTGTTCCTTTTCCCAGAGTCTTTACTGAAGTCAAAGGGAGAGCTACAAATGGAAAGCTTGCAAGACAAGGTCCTGGCGTGAGAGCATTAAGGAAAACTTTATCCTGGAAAGCAGAAGCACAGCATCTGTATTTACCATAGTGTTCAAATTAGATATTTATAAGGAGTTTTCAGCATATTAAACCCATCCTTGTCTATATTTTAGAAGTTACTGGCTTTACCTTGATTGTTCAGTAGTAATTACTCCGTAGCCAAAGTCCATCAGTGAGGGGGTGCTGTCTCATCCCACCCGACTTAGACACGGGCTGTCAGAGATGGTGATTGTTTTGATCAAAAACAGGCTATGAACAAAGAGTGTCAAAACTTGAAGTTTTCCACAAGCTTTTGCACGTGCCTGGTTTTACCACCAGTGCTAATCTTGCTAACTGGGGACTAGTCACAGCAGTAAAATTAACTGGATATAGAAGGAATAAAAACTTGGAGTCATAAGGATCGTGTCAAGAATTGAGAGCTTCATGTAATTTACAGTTTATTTTTGAAGAGGAAAATGGCACAATCAATATGCATTTGATTTCAAGTGTATTGATTCCAGATTTTCCTTTAAAAGTTTGTTAAGTAAGTTTCTTACTCAAAAGCCTTCCTTTATAGGAGCGTTTATGAGAATGTGGAGCTTTTCAGAAGAAGGGTAGAAATAGTGCTTCTTATTGGTCTTGTATGTCTATATTTTAAAAGATTTTATGTGAAAAATATGTTGGCAGTGAATTATCTTGAAGAGCATAATTACCTTTTTCTGTACATGAGCATTAATGACCAAGTTTGTAAGGATCACATTCCATTTAGATCACAGCAGTGAACAATTAAAAGAAGCCAAGTAGTGCCTAATTTCATGAGCTTTGTTTTCACTACTGAAATCTCCTCTAGATGATTCCGTGTTTGGAAAGTTTAGGCAGTATTAATGCAAGAGAGCATTGACATTCCTTTATTGAATGGCAGCACATTCCAGGCTTAAAAACTGTGTCAGGACCTCAGAAATTTAAAGTAATCTGGGTTTACACTGCATTCTAAGGCTGAATATTTAAATGTATATTTAGTATTCAATAAAGCTGAATATATTTGGCTTTACAGAATATGAAACCATTACTGATGTGTGTTTGCTCTTTCCTGAAACACCCAATGCATCTTCTTTGTACCTCCATGCAAAATAAATTCTGTATCTCCATGGGCTCGTAGTAAACTGGCCTGCATATTTACATGCTGCAAAAGTTAATTTTATCTCGTAATAACCACACAAGTTAAAATTGGAATGTTTTCCTCTGAATTTTATCCTTCCAGTACCCGAAGGGAGATTACAAGGAGGATGGAGAGAGACTATTTCCAAGGGCCTGGAGTGACAGGACAAGGGGGAATGGCTTCAAACTGACAGAGAGCAGGTTTAGATTGGATATCAGGGAGAAATTCTTCCCTGTGAGGGTGTTGAGGCCCTGGTAGAGGTTGGCCAGAGAAGTTTTGGATGCCCCATCCCTGGGAGTCCTCTTGACCAGGCTGCAGGGGGGTTGAAGTAGATGATCTGTAAGGTCCCTTGCAACCCAAGGCATTCTAAGATTTCTGAAATACTGCAAACCCTACAGAGACTGTTGGTGAAGATTGCAAGCAAGCCAAGTGATTTGTTTCTTGTATAAACATTTGTCAAAAAGTCCCAAATTATTTACCTTGCCAACCAAAGAGAACTAAATGTGCTTAGAAAAGAGTTTTATGACTGAATTCACGAAAATGTCCTTACTTCTTATTTAAGATCTTATCTGTCATTAACTGGGAAAACAACAACCAGTTTATCAACAAAGCCACTGTGGTATCAAGTCAATATAGGTTGGGTATTTTTTCAGATATTCTTGCCAAGACCATGAAAGAAAGAAGGTAAAATGTTAATTTTCACGTTCAATTCATCTATTTCACATCATGGAATCACTTTGCTTTGAAAAGGAAGTATTATTGCCTCTCCCTGACTGCAGTATTAGGATGTGCAGACTTACATAGGAAATTTGAGCAAAGACTACCCTGAGGAAAGCAGTTCTCCAATACAGATCCTGGCAGGACCTTTGAATGGTGTGGCAAAAGTCAGAACAGTGGAGGTGAGCACAGTTTTGAGTATTTACAGTGCCAAACCCACAAAATTGGTATAATTGGGCAAATAATACTTCATTGATTGATGGTTTGTTTTTCTCGTCTCATGTTTTTAAATAAAGCAAAGGTGTCAAACCTGTTTTGCTGTGGAGGACATTAAGAGATAAACAAAAGGAATCTCTGTATGGAAGTGGGTTTCTTCTTCTGAAGACTGAACCATTTTCTCTTGAAGGGAACTAGAAATCCTCTAACAACAACATGAAGGGTAATAAAAAGGCACAGCTGATTTTTATGGCTCTCTGTTAGTTCTAATTTTTGCCATGTCCAGCATGCTGAGGATAGCAGGTTTCCTGTAAGCCAGGTTTAGGCTGCACTTTTAAAGAGGCTTCTTTTAAAAAAACCCTTTGTTTTCCCTATATGCCCTGCTGGCTTCCAGTTTACCTGCTAGAGGGTATCTGGGGGATGGGGACACAAGCAGTGCTGTTCTTCCCCTTGTAATTTGAGGCAGAGAACTGATTTCCTTCTACCTACACATTATTCCTTTTTTTGGACTGCTAAAACTTGCTCATCTTAGCTGGGTCTGAAGCTGCCCATGAGCTTGGTGATGGTGATCTGCAGTAGGTTTTTTGTGGAGCTGCTCCATGACTGCTGCTGAGATTTGGCTAGCACAGCTCTCCTTAGTCAAATTTTCCTTAGGAAGAGGTAAGTACTTTTTCCGTGCTACTCTGCAGCTGGTACAGGTTGGTAAATAGAAATGAAAACCTTTTTCTCTTGTAGGGAACTGTAGAGGAAACCTTGTGTAATATGAAAAATCAGTCTCTGCTTATGGGAAGGTGTTTAGACCTGTCTCATTTTAATGAAGGACTGTTACTCGTGGGATGGAAGAGAAGGGCAAACCTGGGGAAAATCTGAGATGCTAGGGGGAAATGGTTAAGGTGCCACCAGTAAAAGAGTGACCTGCAAGGAGACAGCACAGTGGTGTTTGAACATGTGAGCCTGCACAGGTGTTCTCGTGTTCTCGGTGAGCAGTGAACACAGGAATTTCACTGAGAAGTGTTATCAGGGAGCCCACTTGAGCCTTGGTTGGTAAATTTGTACCTGTTGATTTGTTTCTGTGTGTTCGGAGAGATGTCTGAAAATAACTTTTTGGATTTGTTTGTAACTTAAAGAATAGGGACTTGGGGAGGCTATAGCCATGGGAATCATAAAACTTAGAAGGAGAAGTGGAGATGTATGTAATAACTGTAGCAGAAGCAAAGACAAGATGAATTTGGCTTAGAGGTAGGGGTGATGAAAGGAAGATTGAAAGCCAAGGTATGAATGAGCCAAAAAATGACAAATCTCTAGTCAGGTGCAACTTCAAGATGTCATTTTCAGAAACAACAGTGTGCTTTCATACAGCTCTAATTTTCTTGAGTTATTGTGGATTTAACAGCAGAAAAATTATGAGGAAAATACGAGGAATTTCACTCCCAACTTAATCTGCCTTTTACTTTCTATAGGTTTCTATAAGAAGCAAGTTTTCATTTAACATTGAGGGAAACACTTCCTTTTTATCTCCTTAAAGTCTATGAATGATTTCAGTGGGAACTGAGCCTCGGGTGACGAGTATTCAGGACTGTTTTGCACAACCTCATGTCTGGTAACTGGAGTAAACTTATTTTAGAATCAGTACAGACAGTAGATCCTCTTTTTTTTAAGTACTCATTTGTTTCCCTGAGGTTAAGACCATTCCTGCTGTTGTGCATGTGCTGGTCTAAATCTAGATGCTGTATCCAGATCCCTTTTTCTGGCAAATGGAGTCTGTATTTTACACGTATTCAGGCACATACTTAAGTATGTTTCTGCTTAAGCATTTTGTCTTCAGCCTCACTCTGCTTGTCAAAACCATGATCTTTTCACCACAGAGTTCTGTGCTGCACATAAACTCCAGTAGTAATGAAGGTTAGAATTATGTGAGGAATACACTGGCTTGCCTGAAATCGCAGGTTCCTGTCATCATAGCAAATATATGTGCATGCAAACTGTAATTGTCACAGTGATTCTGAGAGTCCCAGCATGTTCCTGACTTACATGTCACAGTTTCTGAACAAGACCTCGGTCTCCACAGTGTAGATCTGCAGCAATTCACAAGGCTTAATTAATGTTCAACAAGGCCAAGTGCTGGTCCTGCCCTTGTGTCACAACAACCCCTGCAGGTCCAGGCTGGGGCAGAGGGGCTGGAAAGCGCCCGG
>JAYRBT010000042.1:55391016-55416395 GCA_036023395.1 Myiotriccus ornatus
ATCCCAGCTCTCCCAGCCTTTCCTCCCAGCAGAGCTGCTCCATCCCTCTGATCATCTTGGTGTCCCTCCTCTGGACTTGGTCCAACAGGTTGGTGCTGGCAACCCTAGAAGAGGAATGCTGAGAAGGGAATGATGTAGACAAAGTGATTGGTAGGGTTTTTGTGAGTCAATGATGCAGAGATGCCTGTTCCTCACTCCAGAGAAGCCTTCTGGTGGGAGGCAGGGCAGAGGAAATATGTGTCCTGCTAAAGAACAAGGCAAGAATGGAAAAATGTGCACTCCAGAAACTCTGGGACAAAGGGGCCTTTATGATGTCTGGGTTATTTCTAGAGTAGAAGAAATCTGCAGGGCTAGAAATTGTGACAGAGCTTCTTTTGTAATTTCTGGGGAAACATCCCACCCACTCATTGTTCCCAGAGGACATTCTGGATTCAGAGACTGGCAATCCATACTGAATAGCATCTCTGAATAGCTTGTTTTCATGAAGAGTGGCCACCTGGCATCCCTGGGGGCACAGACAGTAGGATAACCCAGCAGAATAGAAAGGGATGGAGGTGGGTGATGTTCATGTAATTTCTCTGAAGGGCTATGCCAGGTTCCATGTCCTGGCATAGTAGTAGGAAACTGGGAGCTGAAATTCCTTGCTGGGCCTCTGAAGACCCCAAAGTGCAATGTTGGAAATTGGGCTTGGAAACCTGAAGTTTGAGTTCACTGAGCTCACAAGTCTCCTTTGAACCTGTCCATGTTGTTTCACTCCCAGACCTTTTTAAACCAGATTTCAGGGTTCAGGTGACCAACCACACCCAGGCCATGCCTGGAAGGATTAGCACAGTGCTAGTTTTCACCTTCTTAAAAATAAGTTCATTTATTGAGCAAATAAGCAAACTGTTTTCTCTTGGCTGTTTCTCCTGCTGCCTGATGAAGCTCATCTGTGGTGAAATAAGTATTCAACATAAATCCCAACAGAAAAAAACAGACATCTTTTCCTAATAATACTGCACATTTAGTCAAATTATTTAAAAGTTTCCAGATGCTTAATCTGTTGGTAATATGCTCATTCTTATTTGGACATAAATGAAATTGCTTTGTTTCTGAAGGAACGATTCCATGTGATTATTCACATGGATATATGGTTCTTAGTTCTCTTAAAGTCCTGTAGGTTGTTAGGCATTTCTACAGGTATGAGAAAAGTGACATTGGTGCATTTTAAGCAATAGGTGATGGAGGAGCTGGTATGTGAGACATCAGACATTTCCTTTATTCCCTCAGCCAATGCCGGATGAAGTTTTGTGAGCTGCTGATTTGGATGGACTGTTGGGCTGATATTAGCAGGTCTGAACCTCTGTGTAGCCAGGTTTTATGTTTAGAGCATGGAGCTCTGGGGCATCTGAGCAATCATTTTGTTGGAGTGGTGTCTAAATTGCAAGACGTTGTATGTAGGCTTTGCACTTCTGGTTCTTGGCCTCATACCAAGTGACAGGGTGCCTTTGATTCAGGCTTTGGGCTTCCTGGAAGGCACCTTTGCTTGCCTGTAAGGTCTTCAGGCCAGCTCTTCTTGCTTTGTCTGTTTGTTATATCTGTTGGCTCAGGAGGTCAGACTTCCCAACTGGAGGTCAAAGGACAGGTCCCCGTTGGGTTTGCAACTTGTGTCATGAGAAGAGAATATTTCGATGGGAATGCGTGGATTGGCAGCTCTGTTGGGTTGCCCCGCTGTGGACAAGTGGAAACAGCTTTTGTGAGTTGTTGGCTCAGCTTGTTCTCTAACCCCTTGGCTTTGTGCCAAGGCCTTGGCTGCCATGAAGTCACTGGTCTGGCACATCCAGATTTCCTGGTTGCATTCTGGGGATGGATTCCTGTGAGGTATTCATCATATATTACATACCTTCTTTCACCTAATAAGGAGCATGTCTTCAGTGGCCAGTGGGCCCCTGAACTGGCGTAAGATGGTTGTATTTGCTCACATGAGTTAAGTGAGGGGATGCAGGATGAGACAATCACTTATTTATCTGTGACCACACCTTTACTCACATCCTACCAGTCACTGCTGATAGGATTTGAAGGACTTCAGTGTTTCATTTCTCTTACTGGTAATTTGGGGAAAATGCATGAGATTTATCAGCATTTCCTAATGTTCTAAAGAATGGGGAAAAGAAATAGAAAAATTTGACAGTAACTTAAATTACTTTGAGCCCACAAAGGTCATAGGCACTACAGATAAAAAAAATTAAATATGCAGATTTAAGCTGGGAAGGGAACCCATGGAGACATGTAGTTCCCTCACTGTGCTCCAAAGCAGGACCTGCTATACCCAGTGTAAAGTTTGCCAGATGTTTCTTTGGGCTGTTCTTAAAAACCTTCAGTAATGAAGATGCCACATCTTCCTTATGGAACTTCTCCCAGGCCTTACCTATGCCTGTCTGAAGGGGTGAAGTCTGCATATTTCTGGGAACTTTGAGGAAATACTACGTTGGTGACTTCACACTGGCAGCTGTTTTATGGAGAAAAAAAAAAAAAAAAGCCTTTCTTTCTTAACTTTAGCTGAAATTTGGTCATAACATGGGATTTTAATGCAAGATTCCATGTCTCTGTAAATTCTTTGGAACGCAGTCAGGACAGTGTCAGAATAGGAAGAGGTTTTTTACATGACAATGTCATGTTCTGCTATGCTTTGCAGTAGGAGCTGTGAGTCTTCTGCATAAGAGGTGATGCCCCAGGACACAAAAGATGTTTCAGTAGCCTAAACCCACAGAGGATGCATGGCAATAAAAGAGGGCTCCCCTGCAGCACTGCCCCTGATTGAAAGGTGTCTGTTTCTCCAGAGTATTTCTGAATTCGTTCTGAAAGCTTAACTAAGTGACCTAGTTTATGAATAATCTTAGCAAGAGGGTCTTGTCCACTTTCTGTATCTGAGAACTTGGAGCAACTTTCTGATGGGAAGTAGAGCATTACAGAACACCCTTTCTGACTCATAACTCTTTCCAGAGATCCTTTTGGTGTCCCCATATCCAGTCATCTTGGCGATCCTTTCTCTAATTCTAGAATTAGAGCACAGGCCTGTGCTCATCCAATTTAATGTGTGTACCCATACTATTCTTGCCCTCTCCTGCATGTAAACAGCTGGCAGAAACAAAGGCTCATTCCTTGCTGGATGGGAACGCCAGAGTTTCTGAAACCCAGTGCAGTAGAAGGCTGATTTTGTGCACTCCACTTCCCATGTCATTCCATATAATTCATGTATGTTGAAGTTACTCCCACGCAGATTGTGTTTTAAAACATTCATCTCTCCACTGCCTGAGAGGATGACCCAAGTATAAATCACCACCTTTTCTATCCTCTCCAGATTCATTTTCACACAGTAACTCATTGCTCTCCAGGAATCTATTTAATATCACTTTTTACTTTGCTGAGCGTTGTTGCTGTTTCTAATTACGTTCCTTGTTGTATCAGCATTAATTTGTCCTGCAGGAATCTCATTCTATTTCACACTTGTATTTCAGCCTTCTCAACAGCCCAGTATTTAAGTCTCTGTTCTCTTCAGTATTCAGAACCTTTCCTTATTTAGCATCCTCTGCAAATCCAACTGACATGGCTTTCAGAGTTACTGCTACTTGAAATGTAGGATAAACAGTGTACTGCTCTCTGACTTCATGCCACATCTCAGTTTCTTGTACATATTGCCACTACTTCCAACCTTTTTTTTTGGAATGGGACTACAGAAATTTGTTTTGTTGATATACCCGCTCCATTTTTTGTTAGTCGTAGGAAAAAATCAGGGAAGCATCTTCAAGAGGATAAAATGTGAAGCATTGATATCCACTGTTTCCCATTTTGCCCACTTGTTTTACATTAAATCCAACTGGGGCATTTCAAAGCAGCTTTCAATAGATCTGTATTTTACTGCCAACTAACAACACAATTATTTCTTAAGAAAGAAAAAAAAAAAAGGGCAGATGATCAGGGGTGCTGGTGGGAAGTAGCTCCCTGGAGATCTTCGTGTGTTTCCTACACAGTTTTAGCACATACATATAATTTGAATGAGTATTACCTAATTCAATCTTGTGTATGCATGATTATTGTTTCCCTGTTTGGAAACTGGAAATTTCTCCATGGAAAAGATGATTAGACATTGGAATGGGCTGCCCAGGGGGGTGGTGGAGTCACCATCCCTGGATGGTGTTTAAGGAAAGACTGGACACGGCACTCAGTGCCACGGTCTCGTTGACATGGTGGTGTTTGGTCATAAGTTGGACTCCATGATCTTAGGGGTCTCTTCCAACCTAATTGATCCTGCCACTTGTGAGGAAGTGACTACCAGTTTTATTCAGAAATGTATATAATTTAAAAAAAAATCCCAAAACTATATATTTGAATTTACATTTTGGAAAAATGAGACGATTCAAACCCTGATGGTTGTAATTCCATGGAATCACAGTTCTCAAATACCTCAAGATAATGCTCATAGTACCAAAATGTATGTATTTTGTTAACTCTTCCAGCTCCATGAAACCCCTGATTTCTGCCTTTGCCTCCCAGTGTTTTATTGACATCTCTTAATTAGTATTGTGTACTCCTGCGCTCCCTCAGCAGGTTCTGGGGGAGGCTGTGTGTGTTTGAAGATACAGGGGTGTTCGTTAGGGACTTCTTATTACAGACTTTCTCCATGATTAGCTAAAAGAAACATGCTCCCTCCCCATGGGCTCAGAGCAAGAGGCAGTGCCAATAGAAGGCCAGAAACAATCATTCCTGCTACCCTGAAGAGGGACTTAGTGAGCACCTGTTCCCCTTGTGCTGCATCTGTCCACACATCTGGTGTCTCTGTTTCTCACCTCCCAGCCCTTTTCATTCTGTGTGCTCAGGGCATGGTGATGCCTCTCTATTGCTGGCTGCAGCGATGATGCAGAAATGGGACTCACACTAGGCCGTGTCACAGGCTGGTAGAATGACTGAGTGCGAGAAAGGGCGTGGACAGGACTCTTGTATCTCCAAAAGGTGTCTTTTTCGGAGCAGACGTGGAGAGAGGTGAAGGCTGCCTTGCTCTTGAACCCTGCCCCATCTTTTCTGTCTTCCCCTTGCTGACTGTTCACCCAGAACTCTTTTCTGCACAGCATCTCTGTGTTATTGGCAGGAGTTTGGCTCTGCAGATTGTGTCCCGCAATCGCGTTTCAATTTTTATGGCGTATTCAAAAGTTAGAATACAAACTTCATTAACATTTTGCAGCTGGTAATAAATGCCCTGGAGTCAGGGAAAGAATTTGGCATAGCCACATCCCCCTTTTAATTCTTTCCCCGCTTCTCAGACTTCTCATTGCCAACTTAAAAGTGTTGCTAAAATTTACGCCCCTCCCCTCTCCTCTGGTGCTGGTGTGATCATTCACAGTTTGTGCAAGCTAAATTTGAAATTGCCACCAAAGGAAACTGATAATGCGTTGCATGCCTCTTTCTCCCACTTTGTGTGGGGATAAGTGGCTTCACATGGTGTAAGACAATGGAGAAATGGGTTTTAAGTGTGCAGTGGCAAAGCCCTAGGGTGGGATTTTGCTTTACTAGGAATTCTGTGACTGATTTCACAGGAGCAAGATGCTCAGCCTGGATTCTTCCAGCTAGGACACTGACACAGGACTGGGGCAGATGGGCTCCAAGGGAACACAGAAAGGACCTCTTAGCACTAAAGCGTAGCACTAAATGCATCTGTTCCAGAACTGCAATCACATGCTCAGTTAAATTTTTTAATTCTCTTTATGATAAGGGAACTAATACGTGCAGTTTAGAAAAGCAACGTGACTATTAAATGTTGCTACGAGACTCCCACATAAAGCATTGCAATTCGAGCTTTTCAAATTGCAAAATTGCCAGTTGCCTTAGTTCCACTGGGACCAAGGTGCTTATATTAAAGTGTATAATGGTGAGTGAGTGATTTTAAAGATAAAATACAGGTAAACTGTTGTCTACCTGAGACAAATAGGTTTGAAGTAACGAAAGATTATATAACTTTGGACTTTTGGTGTTTTAGGGAGAGCTACTGAAAGTAGCTGGGTGCTTGTGTAACCAACAGTTTTTAAAAGGACTTACACAGAGATGATAGTCCTATGCTTAAAATAATATACAGTGAGACACTCTAAATTAAATCACTTCTAGTTATTAAAATGTTGCTGAATTATGGGAACTAGTAAAAGGTAATTTATTTTTTTTTTAAATTACAGTGGATAAATTGTTTTAAAATGGGTTGCATTTATTTATTGTTCCATTAACTTCTCCATCAGATGTTCACAGTTTACATAAGAAAGTGTGAAACCAGATTGACTATTACAGTGATGGTGCTCTGGATTTCAGGGTGCGAAGTGGTTGAAAATCCAGGTGTAAGGTAGTGGCTATTGCTGATAATTGTTATTTTTCTACAGCAGCTCTTTGAAACTCACCTTGTTCTCCCTTTAACTTGCCTGGTAGGTCCATGTCCAGCCAAGACAAGTTCAGGAGTTACACAAAAAAAACCAAAATGGAGGGGGTGACAGGGTATCTTTTCATGCCCTGAGCTTAATTTGTGACATTCCACTACCAACAGACCTGAGTAGCACTGTCAGTCTCTTTGGAAACCCCACCAGATGTATTTGTATGTGTGGCCCTTTGCCTTCTCAGGATCAGACTCAGTATGATTTATTAATCATCTACAAAGAGCATTGATAAACAGTGAATATTTATGACCACAGACGTAACCCTATTGTTTGTGTAAATTATAGTGTTTTTCTGGTAATATTCTGAATGGCTCCGAGTTTACATAAATAATTCATACTTGTAAAGCCATATGTTAAACTGTCATTGTAAAAAACTAAGTGCTGCCAGTTTTCCCTTGAACCATATGTAAATATCAAGGACTTGATATTAAACACTGATATAAAGACTAAGCACCTTAATGCCATTTTCACAATAACAATTGCAATATGGCACAGTGCACTGGATGCATTAAGGTGAGCTTCAACAGCAAAATAATTTTTAAACACAGAGGAGAAAGGAACCATTTTTATTTCTGAATAAACTACAGTGCACTTATAACCAGAGCTAGTTTTTATCAAGGCACTCATTGCATGAATGTGCATGTGAAATTATATATATATATTTATATCATCTTGTTCCAACCCCCTGCCATGGGCAGGGACACCTTCCACTAGCCCAGGTTGCTCAGAGCCCCATCCAACCTGGCCTGGGACACTCCCAGGGATGGGGCAGCCACAGCTTCTCTGAGTTTTTGAATTTTCCCTGGTTTTTTGTTTTTGTTTTTGTTTTTTTCCAATCCCATTTTCAAAGGAAGAATCACATCTGTGGGTTTGACCTAATAAGGCTTGTAATGGGTTTTAAACCCATTTCAGTGGGTTTTAAACCAAAAGCTCATTTCATTCCTTGTCTGGAGTCTGCAATGGACTGACAGTGCTTTGTGGGTCATACAAATAAAGGAGATCTGTTTGTGATACCCCAGTTCGTATTTCTAGATGCTTATTTGGACAGCACAGTTTTAACACAAAAATAAAGCTTTTGTATTAAAGTAGAAATTAAAGTAGAAACCTGCTAAGAATAGTGCAGTTGTTAAAAAGAGTTACTTGTTTGATGCTTCCTGGGCGTACTTAGAGGTGAACTTCTGGATTTTGTCACTGGAAATATAATTTTGCAGACTTTTGCTGTTGCTAGCTGTGCAAGACCTTAGGAAGCCAGGAGAGAGGGGTCCTGGATTCTGCTTTTCCCTGGGCATCTTTTGCTAAATTCCAGACAATTATTGCAGCTCTGTGCAAGTCCAGTGAGATCACTGGGGCTGCCCAGGTGCAACCACACTGAAGAGCCCGAATTTCAGCACTAGAGTTACAAAGCCAGGATGCAGAAGAAAGGAAGTCTCTTGCTTTGCTCCCCAAGTGCAGGCTGAGCTGGCATGGCTGGTGGTTAGAAGCACCTGCTTGGAGGAGGTGTTCTCTTGTGGGAAAATATAATTAAATACCTGAACTCCTCGTGATCTGAGCAAACTGCTTGTGGTTTAATTCACAGAGAAACATAGAAGTGTTCTCACAAAGCTGCCTGGTGCTGTCCAAGTGCAGTGTATTTCCAGATTTCCACAGCTCAGAGGCCCATCCACCTGAGGATGCAGAGATGGATCTTTGCCATGATAGGTAACTCATAAGGAAATGAACTGTCCAGATAAATCTAGATGGTGCTTAATTATATTTTTATTTCTTTTCTGAATTTTTTTTTCTAGTTTCCTAGTAGGAAAAAAAATGTATTTTTTCAAGGAACACAGTCAGCACCTCATTAAATATTAAAACAGGAACACTCAGAACAACGGTTTTTTCCTCCAATGCTGTTGCAAATCCATCACTGCACTCAAACAAAACGAAAGAAAGGACGATTTTAAAGTGTTTTAATTCTATTGTGATGTCTTCTATCTGAATATAAATATTTCTCTGCACTACAGCTCTTCTTGGGGAATATTCCCCAGTGTAACATGTCTGTCATAGGGGCTGTTCTTCAGATTATCTGTTCCATCTTGTTACGTCAACAGATGCTTACACCTCGGATCAGAACAGGGTATGGGCCGTGTCCAGTGAGAAATCCATGAATGAATTCCACCAACTGAGTAAAACCACAGTTGCCTCGGTGTGCAAGTGCTTTGGTAGCAGCCCAGGTGCTGTGGGTACCTCTCAGTACAGCCTGTTAGCGGCTAGATGGCACTATTGCCGGAGGGAAGGGCCAGTCCCGATAGGAAATACCCGGTGAATTCACGTGTTTCGTTTTCTTAGCAAGAGACTTATCAGAAGGTAGCTGTCCACTGCCCACTGCACTGAGTTATGTTTCGAAGTTTTGGTTTTGCCAGGTTTTAAGACATGGCATCCTTCAGGCCTTCTTGGAGCGTAATCACTTAGAACTTCCTAATGTCCCGTGTAATTGCCGAGCGGTGAGAGCCAAGACGGAACGAAACGCATCTGTGCGTTCACAGAAGTGCTTTTTCATTTCAGCTGAATGATGGACGCCATCTACCCACTGTATGGAATATTTATGTACTGCACACACTGGGCCAAACTGTTCGTGCTTCTGCTTGGGTTTGCTCTGACCCAGCCCTGCCAATGCTGTCCCGGAGGGGACGCGCCCCGTCTGTGTGTTGGAACAGCTGGGCCGAGGACAGGGATGCTCACTGACCCTCCTTCCCGCAGGGTTTGAGGCACCACCACAGTGGCAGTCGGTGTGTAGACAGGATGGTGTCTCAGGTCTACTTCCACATCCCAGAAGACTCCATGAGAAAAAGCCACGGCTGCGTTCCTGCCCTTAGGGAATATTCTGTATCCCTAATGCGACCTTGGGAAAACTTTATGGAAAGGCACAACGCTCCCAGGTTTTTGTGTTTATCTGAGGACAATTGTGCCTTAGAAATGGTCTGTCGGAAACCTCTGACCTGAGTTCTAATCTGATTTAAACTCATTTAAACTCGAATAACTCTGGGCTAACTGCAGTGTAAGTGTAGTACCAGTCCATGGGATAGCAACGGGTGGTTCACAGAAACACAAACAGCAGCTGGCTTTGTGTCCTTAGTTAATTTGATTATATAGTTTTAGGTTAACTTAAACAAAGTAGTGACCTTATTATTAAGAAACCTATTTTGAGAGAAGGGAGTCATATTTCTTGTATAAGTCCATCTTCAAATGTCTTCTTTAGATGTACAAGTGGCTGGAGATGGAGTTGAGTTTGTGTGGGGAGAGTAAGAGCCTACTAGATTTCACTGACCACAGTTGCTTTAAATTATGCAGTGAAGAGGGAGATGCTGTTTATTCGTGAGAAAAACAAGCCTGGCAGCAGAGATCACAGAGGGGCATTGCTTATGTAGTTTCTCTTTCCTACAGAGCAGGTACCAGGAGATGGATTGGGGTGCCTTGCAGGAAATACCTGAATTACATTAGACTATTTTAAAATATCGGTGTTCTAAATCGCAAAATCTTCTTCAAAATCACAGCAGGGAATTTCAGAATGTGTTCCAACAACAAATCTTACTACTTCTAGTATTTCCTATTGTACAGCTCTGTCATGCCTGTTATTCTGTCTGTGTGTTTTGTCCACAGGATGAAAAGGAGAAGCTGACGTGCAGTGACCGCGTGCCTGGATACGCAGCAAACTTTGGATTGATTTTATTTATGGTAACAAAACCTGCATTTCTTCACATTTATTAGGTGTGAGAGACATTGTGATGAGCATCTTGAGTGGAGCCCTGAACTGGTGTTCTCAAACACACTAAAAATCTGAAGCCAGGGGTTACATCCTGCAGTTTGTGAGAAGTACTGGGGAGGTTTACAGAGCTCAGGGCCTGCCTCCAGCTTTATTCCCTTTTTCCAAAGGCTGCCTGTGGAAGGGCTGTTGGCTGGGTGACTCGTTGTAGTGGCCTAAATTATTTTAAAACACCTAAGTGTATTTCTAATTTACTCAATTTTGAATGTACTGCAGCAGATACCCTCGGAAGATTTATTTTTCTTTGCTGCCCATCAAAAACATTTTATGCTCAGGTGGAAGGCAAGGTGATGTCTGCATGTTCATAAATGTATACACGTATATTTATAAAGATGTATGAACTGTATGTTAAGCACATTTTCTGTACATATTCGGTGTATCCTTCATATATATATATACAAATATATATATATATATATATGGATGTGTTTGCAATACCTGGAGTTAGTTTACCATCCTGAGGCAATACCAACCATTTGCTTTTTGGACAGAACCTCTCACTGGCATCAGTCAAGACTTCACTGAAAGCAGAGCATACTAAGCATGACTAAGCATATAGCCCTGATTTAGCTTTTACAAGTCATCCTTTTGCAGACAAGGTGCTTACATGTGCTCTTGACGTTAAACACGTGTTTAAATCTGCCCTAAGCATGAGCTTAAAGTGCTTTCCTGAGTCATAGCCTATGTATTACACTCCCTGCTCACTGTAAGGTCCTAGAGAGATTTATGAAGGGTTTATAACCTACAGTTTGTGAGATGTAAAATTCAGAGCTCCAACTGTTCAACTTCTGTTAGAGACTAGTGGAACTAGGCTGTCTTTCACCATTTGGTGAAGTGGGTACAATGATTGTTTTTTTTTTTTAGACTATTTTGAGCATTATTTTTATGTAAAACAACTTGCAAACCACGGATGGAACTCAAGCCAGCTCTTGATGAGAGAGAGCTGGCTCTGCTTTCCTATGTGGACCTCAAAATCTGCTCTTTATTGTATGTGATGTTTCCTTTATTTTTTGTCTGCTAGATTAGTTAAACAGGAATTGGAAACACAAAGTTTGTTGTTGGTCTGTGCAACAGAATTGTACTGGGGAAACTAAATTGTTCTGGTCTTCCTCCGTTATTCACACAATTTTTTTTTTTTAGCTGTAAGCACTAAACCTGTAATAGGTAATGAAATCTTGAATTTACATGGGTGTTTGCATTTGTACAGCACAGAGACAGAGAAGACTCAGACACAGACCCTCATATGCACACGTTGCAATTTCTAGTGCTGCAGAAGTGCTTGTTGAATTTTTAGTACTCCCTATTTCAGGCCCAAAGGGTCTGGTATCCCAAATCCACAGGCTTTGTCCATGAAGGTATCTACATTACTATAGAACGATGCTGTTGTGTTCTGTCCCCCGCCTTTACATCCCATACTTTCCCTGATGATTCTTGAAGCTGCCAGTGGTATTCTGATTGTAAAATCTTTCCTCTTTTTTTTCCTCCCCTTTATTTTTGTACTTCTTTTGTGTCCTTCGCTTTTGTAAATCTTCCTTCAAGAACTCTGTTTTTCTTTTTTTTTTTTCTTCCTTTCTTTCTGGATTTTCCTCTGTCATTATTAAGCCAGGCACGCTGTTTGTCTTGTGAAAAGTGCAGGTTGAAAAAAAAATAAAATATTGGGTTTGTTTCTTTCGCCCCATTGGTCACGTCTTACACCACCAAGTAATTCCAAGGATTATTTTACACATTTATGGATGCTTTGAAGTCTGATCACAGTTCTTTTGTTGTACACAAAGCCTCGCTGGACTGCAGAGGGGGCAGCGGATCCGGCCTTGATTTAAGCCATGCCTTTTGCAGGGATTTTAGGACAAGTCTTATTTTTGCCTAGTAAGAACAGTGGTAGCAGGAGATCTGAGCTCGGCTGGGCATCTACAAGTTTCGCTTGAGTGTGATTAGTAACAACGTATGTCACACTTAATAAACCCTGTACTCAGAAGGGGAGTGTTGTGGCAAAGATTTCCGAGCGATGTGTGATGAAAATGTTGGTAGCTGCTGGAAGGGAGAAGGATGGCCCAGGGCAGTGCCATCACTGCAGCCTTTCTTTGTGTTCGGCACGTTTGGCTCAGTCAGAGGAAGGAAGAAAACCGATTTGTGTCGTGGCACAAGAGTTCAGCCTGTCCTGCCTTTTGGACCCTTTTGCCTCTTCTTGCTCACATGGTGTAATACTTGACTCTACAATAGCCCTACTGGAGTGCCAAAGAACTGTTTGGACATTAAATTGTTATCCTACTTGGATGAAGGTAGCAGTGTAGCCCACGGGATTTTACAGCTTCCTTCTCAGATCCAGTTTGCTTTCCTGTTTGTCTTCATTCATACCAGGCTCAGTAGGTGACCTTTCCTGCAGCCAATTTTCACATCTGTTTCTAAGCAGTTCAGTCCTTGATGGGCTAGTTTAGATGTTCAGGGATGAAACTGTTGGCCCCAGCAGGGGGGGAACTGGCCAGATGAAATTTTGGCAATGACAACAAAACCCAAAGTGGGCACTTGAGCAAAGGTGAGTGCCTGACGTTGAATTTGGGCAAAAGAGGTATTTTGAGGAATGAGAGAAATGCTGTGAAGGTACAGGAATGATTCTTTCCCTCTCAGTGACTGTCTGGGGAGTGAGAACTGTGCTCTCACTCACTCTGCTGTCCTACAAGCCCTCATCAGTTTTCTCTTGTTGCTGGATGCACAGACAATGAAGACTCCTAAAGGAGTGTTTTCCCATCTGTGTCTAAGCAGGTGTTCAAAAACATCTGGGCAACTGACAGTTTCTGGAGCCCTGGTGCTTTTGCAAAGCAAATATTTTTGTTCTTTAAGCAAATAAAACATTTTTTTCGATAACTTTGTATGCCTTGCAATGGCACTGCATGAACAGAGGAGGCCACAGCAGTGCATTCCTGATAGTATCTCATCCTCCAGTAACCTTCCTCATTGCTGTGGATGCCTTCCACCCTTTGGCCAGGTCTAAGAGTTTGCTGTTCCACTTCCATGATCTGAAGTTTCCTCTCTCTCTCTGTTCAGTGATGACTGTCCTTGACTCTCCTTCCTCTACTGTTGGGATATTCCTAAGTGGAAACTTGATGGAGAAAGGTGTCTGTGGGGGCCCAGAGGGCTCATCATCTCCAGAATGATGCATTCAAGTTTACTTTGCTGGTTTCCCTTGTCCACCACCACAGTAAAAACTTCCAAGGAAATCCGCAGGGAAGAAAAACAGGAAAAGAGTGTTAGGAAGGTGATTAAGAGGAAAGAATCTGTGGCTCAAACTAAGAAAAAGAAAGGAGCTCAAGATGACTGTAGAGGTGGGAGGTGAATTAGATTAATTCCAGGTGGGGCTGTTTTGTTTTCTTTCTTTATTGGGGATTTTACTCTGTGCTGGAGTGATTGCAATGGGTAAGTAAGAAAAAGGTTATGGTCTTCGTGTTCCTGCATCACTTCTGTCATAGCAAGAGCTGAGTAGGTAGTTCAGCATAAATCAGATTTCTTTCTGCATGATTGGTAGGTAAGTGAAAAGAAAAAAGAGGAAAATAGATACGAAAAGTAGAAATGTTCTCTCCGCACAATTAAAACTACAAAACAAAAGGAAAGAGTATTTTATGCCATTGGAAAAGTTTTCATTTAAATTTGTTTAGGCTCAGATTTTTTTTCTTTAAGCCATTATTTTAATGAAAAATATTAGCATGAAGCAAAAACTCATTGTTCACCCACATTTCATTTAAAATTAATGAAACAGGTCTTTAAAAAGTAAAAATTAGATGCTTTACTAGATCTAATATTTCATTACTATTTTCTGACAAAACGTATTTGTGAATTTCATCTAATATCTCCAGGAGTTTTCTCTAGATCATTATTTTTTAGTATGTTTACTAGTTCTTCATTAAAGCAAAATGTGCCCAGTTTTCACCTTCAGCCTTCAATAATACTCTGAATCTCATTCCTTTGCAATAGTTCCTTTTCATGCAACAACCTTCCTCTGCATGCAGGAATTCAGTGACCTAGTGCTGGATCATTAAGATGAGCTGTTAAATTTCCTCATACCCATGTTGTGAATCTGGGCCCCCAGGCCCAGTGAAATAATTGCAATAGTCTAATCTTTCATATTTAGGTAGTCTCTTTCATCTGGGGATCTCAAGATGTTTTACCTAAAATAATGAATGTATACTGGAATTCTTGCCAAAGGCGAAAATGAAAGAGAAAAATGTATCTTCTCCCTCTTTTTATGCCATGAGTATGAAAATTTTGCTATTTTTTATTGCTATTTTATTGTTTTTTTTTTTTTTTTCATTGTGGGGAGTTTTAGATATTTATGTCTTTTTAAACCAGAATACCAAAGCCCTGTGAAATTCAAATTCTTCTTGTGGGAACTTGACCTTAAGTAGCAGGGTTGACTTTCCTCATCTCATGGGTCAAAGCCAAGCCACGAAGGATGCCAAGGATACCAAGTGATTCCTGGGACACAAATGTAAAGTGAAGCCCTAGTAACCCTTCTTAGGTTAGTCTTAAAAGAATAATAACAGGGGAAATTATTTTTTTATTAAATTTTAAGTTGCCACTTCCACTGTGCAGAGGTGGAGCAGTCATGAAGGCCCTTCAGTCCAAGGCCTCTGAACCTCTTGCCAGAGAAAAAGCCTTTGCTCAGCAGCTGCATCTGAACCCAAACAACCCCAGTTTCACCACACGAATGACGTGTGTGGCTTTAGTCAGAAGGGACATGACAACTTCAGGAGCAGAATCAGTGTCACAGAATCGTGGAAGGGCTTGGGTTGGAAGGGACCTTAAAGATTATCTGCTTCCAATCCCCCTGCCATGGGCAGGGATGCCATTCACGCAATCATGTTGCTCAGAGCCCCCTCCAACCCGGCCTTGGACACTGCCAGGGATGGGGCAGCCACAGCTTCTCTGGGCAACCTGTGCCAGGGCCTGCCCACCCTCACAGGGAACAATTTTTTAAATAACATCTAACCTAAATATCTCCTTTCTTTTTGTTTACAACCATCCCCCCCTTGTCCTATCACTACCTGCCCATGTAAAAAGTCACTCTCCCTCTTTTTTATAACCCCCCTTTCCCTTTAGGTACTGGAAGGTGCTGTAGGGTCTCCCTGGAGCCTTCTCTTCCCCAGGCTGAATAACCCCAACTCAGCCTGTCCTCAGAGGGTGCTTCAGCCCTCTGATCATTCAGTGACAGCTGAATTGTTGTGCCAGCTTGGAGTTCTGCATCCATTCTCTGATTTATGTCCCTGTCTGTTAGTGGGTTTTGAATTCTCACATTTTCATTTGATCATCCTGATATTATCGTGTCGCTCGAAGAAATAACTCAACACCGTGAACTGCCGGTAGCAAACTTGAACTAACCTGTGTGTGCATTTCTTTGCAGATTATGCTGACGTTTTCAGCAGTTTTTGGTGTCATTGTGTACCGAATTACCACAGCAGCAGCTCTGTCATTCAGCACAAATGAGACAACCAGGTCAAATGTTCGGGTGACTGTGACTGCCACTGCTGTCATCATTAACC
Source organism: Myiotriccus ornatus (assembly GCA_036023395.1). NCBI lineage: Eukaryota > Metazoa > Chordata > Aves > Passeriformes > Tyrannidae > Myiotriccus > Myiotriccus ornatus. The sequence goes on from JAYRBT010000042.1 coordinate 55,406,796, forward strand.
TCGTGGTGATACTTATCCTTGATGAGATTTATGGAGCTGTTGCCAAATGGCTGACAGAAATTGGTAAAACTCTCCCACCACATTCCTCCCTAGTACATGACAAGTATTGACAGGAGGGGTTGCAAGGAGGCTCCAGTAGGAATATTTTCCCTGGAAAGCACCAGAGAAAATATTCAAGCCTGTGGGGTGAGGTACTCTGTGCCAAGGTCCACTTATCCAGACCTGGTTGAGCATTTTTGCCCTGGTATGTGTTTTGAATATACCTCTTTAGGGCTGGGAGCTGGGTTTACTGACAGTCATTGGGTTGTTTCAAAAATGTTGATGACTCTGGCAAATTCTTGCCATGGTATTATTAACCATTTCCTTACCACTCAAATGATTTTTTTTTTTTTTCCATTTTAGAGGCGTGTCTGGGCTGGACTTTTTTGTAATGGTTTATTTCAGTTAGAGGTTGGACTTTTAAATTTTTTTTTTAGATGTCATCATATTGTTACAAGCCTGGCAACGTATTTAAGTCATTTAAAGGCAAGTCATTCATTTGACTAGTGTAGAGATTTAGGCTAGAGTATTGTTTTGCTATATGCATTAGGGTATATAGCTGTCATTAGATATTATTTCCCACAGGTTCATGCATCACCTCTAATTCTAGGTGCTTCAAAGTAATTTATTTATTATGAAGTCATTTATTCCAAGCACTCAAAAGTAATTTTCATGGGTTTGTAGTTGAGATAATCCTGAGTCTTTGAAATGTGGTCCTGTGGTTTTACCAGTAAGGTTAGCCTATTAGTTTAGATTAAATTCATGAAGTATTTGAAAGAGACGAAGAGAAAGCAATTAATTTTCACAAAATGCCACTGTATGTGGTTATCTTTATTTGGGCAACATTCCTAATCATCAATCAGATGTTTTGTTTAAGAACAGAACAGTCAGAATAATCTCTAGGGCTACAAATTACAAGAGCTAGAGTTCATTTAGGCAGCTTTCACCAGTGCTAGACTCAGATGCCAAATGCAATCAAAACGTTTTTTAAAAATTACTATTCATGCATGCTGATAAATGCTCCTTAACTTGTGAACTTTCATTTTGCTGAGCAGAGCAAAATACACTGCATTTTCTTTTCACACTGCAGTTAATTGACAAGCTAAGGGACACACTTGTTGGTCTGGAGGAATAGCTCTTGACAGCATAGGTTACTATTCCAACCCCAAGTACACGTGAATTTTTTCGACTGAAAAGTTACATCTGTAAGCACAAGAATTGTCCCACTGACAGCAATTGCATTCATCATAGGATCAAAGCCATGGATCTGCCTCAGTAGCTGCTCAGTCAGTGCTTGGTCGGGGGGGGAAGTAGTAGTTTTGTTGTGATGGTTTGGATTGGAAGGGACTTTAAAGATCATCTCGTTCCACCCCCCTGCCATGGGCAGGGACACCTTCCACTAGCCCAGGTTGCTCAGAGCCCCATCCAGCCTGGCCTGGGACACTCCCAGGGATGGGGCAGCCACAGCTTCTCTGGGCAACCTGTGCCAGGGCCTGCCCACCCTCCCAGGGAAGGATTCACTGAGGCCAAGGAAGAACCAATCAAACAAAAGGGATAAAATCAAAACCCCTTGTGTTTGTGTCTTACAAAGGCAGAAACTCCTCCAGTGAGCTCAGACTCTTCCACAGTTAGCTCATTCTCCACCTGGAAAGTTTCCCCTGCCCAGTTTGGATGTGACTTGCACAACCCACCATAATTCATCTTTCTGGGAGGTGTGTGCGCGGGGAAAGTTTTCCCTGTTCCTAAAACACCTCTCCTGGCTGAACGCATTTCTCGTGCAGCAGACTCGACTGGCTAGAGGACAAATTCTACACGTGCCTCTGCCAGGCTATGGTATAGCATGTCTGAGTGTGGGGAGGGAGAGAAGTGCTGGGTGAGCCTCTGGGACCATATAAGGTGTGCAAATGTTCATCCAGAGGCTGAGCTCATCCTTCGGGGGGTTCTCCGTGAGGCAAAGATTGGGATTTTTCTCCCTCAAATTAAAAGCTGCACCGCTGTTACTCCATATCCCTGCTGCCCTGAGCTGTTGTCCTGTGGATCTGTTCAGCCTGTGGGATCACCTACAAACTGTCCAAATCCCTTGAAGGTTTAATTAAGCTTATCTATATATTTAGGTGAACAAAGCCTTAGGGCTCATCAGATTGTGCGCTGATTTTTTATGAAAATACAGTTGAAAGTATCACGAATAAAGCCTGGCAGTGGGGACTCATAAAGTTGGCAATTCCTTTAGTGCTCAAAAAAAAAAATCATGCTTCTTTTTTAAAACAAAACAAAACAAAACCGAAACAAACAAAACACCCAAAATGTGCCCAAAACGAAACTGTGGCAGTACAGCAGTATTCTTAATGAAGTCCTTAAAGCCAGAGCCCTGCACTTCCTTATTATTCCCCATTTCTGTCGTGCCACAGAAACTCAGCCAAGAATAATAAAGTTAATTATAAAATTATCTGCTCTCACATTAGTTACAGCCCAGGATGAGCGTGGAAAAACAACAGTTTAGCACCTATAGAATATTTAAATATTTAAAAATATTTAATTTTACTGTCAGTTTGAAAAACCTGTGTCTTACATGTTCTGCTGCTGAAAAATTTCCATGGAAACTGGAAATAAACCTGGGAACATAGTAATCAATACAGGAAATGTTTAAGCCACATTTTTACAAATTATCTAAAGAAATCTCGAATGTGCATTTATTTTGCATGGCAATTAATAATCAGTTACTACCTGATTCAAAAAGGAGCTTAGTTTTGTGTTTAGCATTAAGCACACTGACAATCTCATCACAGCAAAGAAGGCTTTGTGTACACAAAGCCAAGGAGGCTTTTAAGGTGTTTTTTTTCTGGTTGAAAGTCTTTGTACTTTGCTTTCACCATTCATGGCTTGAGAATATTAATGGTTTTTTTATTTCAGTTGTGCAACTGATATACCTGAGTGTGTTAATATACATACCCTTACATGCATCAAAGTAATTTATACTGATTTTGCTTTCTGCAATGCAATGTCAAGATCCGTTTTTTTCCCCCTCCAACTCCGGATAACCAAGAGGAGAACCATATAAATATATAATTTCTATCTATTTTTATTGAAATATACATTATGATAAATATATGCATTTAATACTTATATTTGTATTTAAAAATATATGTATTTAATAATAGATGCCAGAGGAAATGACAGAGGAGGTCTGTGCTCAGTTTTCACATGACCTGAAGCAGTGGAAAGTCATGGGGTCTGCCCGAGTCTCTCAGTAAGAGAATGAAAAAGGCTGGAAAAGTGAGGTATTGTCAGGTCCAGGGCAGATTTCAGAATCTGTTGGGTTTTTTTGCCACCAGGGTATTGGAGAGACAACCAAGATTAACTTGGGATAAGCTGACAGAGGCCTGTCAGAAAAACAAGCTCGTTATGTTGTCATTATTAATGCTTCTGTCAAAGAGGCTCCAATTTCCATCTGGAAATTTGAGAAGACTCTCTGGAAATCAGGAATCAGGACTCAGTGACAGAGCTCGTGTGCTTTGGTACAAATTAAAAGTGCAAAATCAAAATCAGTATGAGCTCAAAGTTTGCAGTTTGGTTTATGGGGTTTTGTGTGTATTTGGAAATTCAGGGATTTCTACATATTTACTAATTCAATTTTCTTGCTTTATTGTTGTTTTTTTTCCCCCCAGAAATACCAAAAACAGAGAAAACCTTTGAGGAGAGATTGATTTTGAAGGCATTCCTACTGAAGTTTGTGAATTCTTATGCACCAATTTTTTATGTTGCCTTTTTTAAAGGAAGGTAGGATAAAGATCCTTTACATATAGATATATATGTATATATGTATTTGTATATATGTCCATATTAGTTGGATCTGTGTTGAAAAATGGGCACTAACTATGGCCTGGGACTGAACACCTTCACCAGAGCTGGAAAAATATCATAAAGAGGGTTGTTTAAAGCTTTCCTTTGAGTGGCAGGGCATGATGTTGAGTACTGGCCTGAGCCTTGTTCTGAACTGCGACCAGTTCTTTCTAAATTAAGAATAATCTCCACCTCAGAAAATCATCCCGTTTAGTTCAAAAAGGGTGTTGCTCTAAGAAGTGAAAGGTAGTGCTTACAGGCCTTCACCTTCCACAGTTTAGCAAATTTTCCTTGAGGCGTCATCCAGCAAAGAGAGGTTTTCCTATTTCATTTAAAATTACAGAACTATTTTTTTTCTCTTTCCTTTCTCATCGTTTTGCACTTTTCTCCCGTATCAAGTTAAATTAAGGGATGGTTACAGTCAACTGCAAGCTGAGTTTTGGCAAACGAACTGATTGACCAAAAAGCTAATTCAGCTGTCCTGCTAAATAAGTGTGACTTCCTATGGGTTCAGGATCACTGTCTTTTGGGACCAAGTCATCCATTTTGAACGGGAAGCTTAAAAGGATTGTTCGCTAAAACTTTGGCAAAGGAACCTGTTTAAAACGTCCTCTTGATTCTGTTCCATATAATTTTTCTGTTCCTTTTGGGGGCTGTAAAATTTGTTAATCTACAGTCTTCACTAATCCTATTCAGCATCTTTGATTTGAGGGTGGATGATGCATTTTGCCAGTAATTGTAAAGATTGTAAAGAATCAATGAAAAATATCAGCAGATTCTTTCTTTTCTTGACCATATTTTTGTGTTGTTTGGTTACAATAAAGTCAAATCTCACTGTTTCTCCCTATGTTGTCAAAAAAGTGTTGATTGTGTATAGATGTGGAAATAATTCTATTCAGGCAATACTCAGATGCAACAGAATGTGAGTTAGGATATGTGTTCCCATTTCTATTTGTGATCTCTGATTAAAAGAGGGAGCTTGTTGTTATTTTGTTTTAACGAAGAAAAAATATTTTATGAAAATTATTTTATCAAGACATAGCAGAGAACAATTTGTAAAGGCCTACTGCTTTGAAATAATTTTAAATAATCAGAGTTGAATAGGTGCCAAGTCTTTTAAAATTCACATCGAAGAAGCTGATTCTTAAATATTTTGGCTAATATGAGTGAATAACTCTGATGTTAAAGGTAGCTTATTTACCTGCCTTTTTATTAGTTCATATTTCCCATTTTTATATTAGTTCATGGATTTTTATTGCTTTCAGGTTTGTTGGCCGTCCTGGTCGTTACGTGTACGTGTTTGAAGGATATCGAATGGAAGAGGTAAGTGCATATAAGTACACATGAAATCAAAACAACAAAAAACAAATCCTTGGCACAGAGAAATATGTATAAAGTGTATAGACAATAAGGGAAAAATAGAAAACACATTAAAACAAGAGATTGAATCTTCCCCCTAAATAGACAAAATCCAAATTTTCCATGTAAAGCAATTTTATATTCTTTTTCTCTGCAGTTTTGAGTATTTCATGGTTCCTCTCAGGTGAAGCCTCACCCTTTCTATGCTTTCCAACTGGGCACTAAGGCACAAACATTACATGACTTGATTGAGGCCCTGGTGAAACTTGAATCTGGCTTCTCCTTCTGGCTCACTAGAAGCTTGGAAATTTTAATAGCCATTTTAACAGCCCATTGCCATTTGGGGCTAAACCTGTAATTTTTTTTTTTTTTTTTTTTCCAAAATTCCGTTTAATTGCCGATGGTATTTCCTTGAAAACTGGTAGATGTGCTAAGGTTTCACAATAGAGCTGACATGTAAGTCTCTGCAAGACTGAAGCCTTTCTTCAACCCCCCGGGAGACATCAGGTTGGGAGAGTATTGGCGACACTGCATTATGTTTATTACATTGATTATATAGTAAATATTTGTAAAGGAAATATAGTAGCCCCCGGGGCACAGCCAGTTATTTCAGAGCTCTGCATGTTTTCCATAATGGAGTTTTATGAGTGGAGATGAAATACCTTGTCAAGCACAGAGTTGCAGTGATGGATGAGCTCTGTGCTCCCGTACTAATTGGTGGCAGGGGCAACAGGCACATGGAGACATTGGGAGCTCTCCCAAGTGGGTGCTTCTAAATGAATCCTCTTAATCCCTTCACACTCCGTGGTTTTGTTTAATTACAGTGTGCTCCAGGAGGCTGTTTGATGGAACTCTGCATTCAGCTGAGCATCATCATGCTTGGAAAACAACTGATTCAAAATAATCTGTTCGAAATTGGAATCCCGTACGTATCCCAGCCTTCCCCATCACCGTGCCTTATTCCCATGACACAGTAAATTAAAGGCTTGGTCCTTATTCAGCTGAATGGGAACTTTCGCCACTGTCTTCAGCGGGTTCTAATTGAATGTGATGATAAGTCACATTTTTGGTTGTGGTGAAATGATCTGGCTGTATTTTACATTGAATAATTGGCTATATCTGCAGCAAATGGCTTAAAGAAAGTGATTGAATATATTAAATAATTGATTTAAATTAATTTTAGAAACCTGGGAAAACGGGCAAGGTATGATAGATCTCTTGGGAAGTTTCAGAGAAGCTTTCAGGATAGCAGTATTGAATACAAATTAGTTTAAAGTGGAGGAGAGTTAGCATGGGGGAAAGCAATAGTTCATAAAAGATGTTAAAACCCACTATTTGATCTATGAGTATTTTATGGGTTTACAAATGAAATCCACACGTTTCCAGGGTGTCTGTGTGTCAGTATGTCACTGTGTGAGGCCGGCAGTGACCGCCACAGGACTCTCAGGGCACAGTCCTGGGCTGCAAACGCAGCAGGAAAACCCTCTCTGTCTGTCACCAGCGCCAGGGGGATCTTCAGGCTCTGAGAATCCACTGAGAATGTCCTGCTTCTGCCTCCTGGGAGGTTTGCTTCTTGGTGGCAGTGGTCTGTGAAATGTTGTAGTAGAGAAGGAGCCTACTTGGATGTCTCAGCTCTGCTGAAATTAGTCAGAATCTTTCAGGCTCTGGTGTCAGCAGCTTTTGGGTCACAGCCATAAGGGAGGCCTTGGAGATGTTAACTAGAAGCCAAGACAAGAGACACAAAAGATAAGAAATATATTTAAAATGAGCTGTTTTCCTCCATTTTCCAAGCAAGATATTTTTTTTTTGGAAGGAATTTAAATAGAAGTAAAAAAAAAAAAAAAGAAATCCCAAACAAATCAGATGTGGATTATGGATGGTTTCATTATTCTTGTGTCAAAGTTCAATAGGGAGGCCTGTTTTCTGTCTACATCTCATTGGGTTTACATTTTATTTTGAGAAAAGTGTGGTAAATCATTCCCAAAATATCTGAGATGTTGATGGTTTAAAGCTTTCTCAGTGTAAACCTGAGTGATTTGTTTCTCGTCTTCCAAAAACTTACTGCTACTGGACTTTTTTAATGGTGATTTTATGATGTTGGAAATACTGTATTTATTATTTTTGACTCATGAAAGCACAGGCTGATCCAGTCCAAACAGAAATTCATGTCAACTTATTTCTCATTTCTCTCACTTTGGTGCAAGAATGTGACCATTTCATCCCATTTTTCTCCCTCATTTCTTCTCCCCCCAACCCTTCTGCCAACAAACTATGGTGGCCTCAATTTTTAAAACTGTTTAGAAACAAACATGCTTTCATCCTCTCCTCCCTGGATAAATAATCATATCAGTCACAATGCTATCTTGTCATCCTGCAACAAGCATATCTAGTTTCCCTTTGCTTGTCTGCATTCTCAAGGAAATCACGGGTGCATCTGCAGGGCTCCTGCCTGTTTGCACCAGGAGAAGCACAGTGCTTTCCTGAACCCCTCATTAAATCAGAGTTAGCCTGCTGTCTCTGCATGGACCACCCCACTGGTGTGGGCTAGATCCTTAATGGTACCCCATTCTGTCTTATCTGCCACACACACACGGGCACAGACAAACTCTGGGGACTGACCCATCAGATTTTCCCTTGTGGTAGAGAAATGGACCAATCTTTTTTATCTGCAGTTCCAACAGCTGCGTTCTTTCCCCCTCTGGCCTTGGGCCTCTTTGAGAATCGGAGTGAATGATACAAAATCTGAATTTTCACTGAGGGCAGAGTACAGGTGCTGCAACCAACCTTTCCTCTCCATAAGGGAGCCACCATAAATGGTGATTTGTTCTTCAGAATCTGCTGATGTCCAACCCCACATCTGCAGCGTGGCAGCACCTCTCTGCTAAGCTTCATGATGACCCACATGAAAAGTGGTTTTTTTCCTTACTGAGATCTCAAGATTTCAGGATTATTTGCAGGAAACCTTTTGATTTTATTCACCAGAAAACCCAAGGCATTTCAGTTGCTTTGCAGAAGGTCATAAAGTTGTCCCATTTTCTGTCTCTTTCCCTCAAAGAATTCTGCCAAGTAGATGATAAACCGAGTTTGCAAACAACACTCATCCATTATGCCTCCAGGATCCCAAATGCTGCCAGAACTGGGAAGCATCTTCCAATGTCTTCATTCTGCTTTATCCACAGTCAGTGCTGGATGAGAAGTTAAAATTCAAATGGCAGCCTTGCGTTTTTTGGGGTCACAGGGGCACATCCTTGCTTTTTCCTTCAATCCTCCTGTAGAAACTGCTGCACAGCTATGATAGATGTGACTTGTTGGTCTCCTAAATCTTTCTGTGATTTTTTTTTAAATTTTTTTTTTCTTTCTGCACCCAAAAATATCAAACCATCCAGTTCAGTGCAGCAACACTTGAATTACACAAAACTAAGCCCTCTTGAACTGAAATGTGTGTTCTGTGGGGCTGGAATTCACAAGTTTAACAGATGTAAATATGCCACAGTTCACTCAGATGTGTCACATACCATCATTCTTTTACTGTTGCCACAGGACTTGACCCTAAAAGGCTGCAGGGCTTAAAAACCTTAACCTAGAGTTTCTTTTAAACCTCATTTCTTCAGTTCTGGTTTGTTTGGGTTTTTTTCTGAACTTAGTGAAAAAAAATCCATGTGGTTATTTTATTACTCTGTCTTTGACCTTGGTGCTAAACCCTTAGGGTGAAATCCTGGCCCTGTTGAAGTTGATGGCAGAACTTCTATTGCATTTAGTGATTTTGGCCTTTTTATTTTTCCATCACTTACTTCAAAATGCACTTACTGTGCTGGATGAGAATACAAAGAGTTAATAAAATCCATTTAAAGACACTCCTTCATAGCTATTATCTTTTATGGTTTTTTCCACCTTTACTAAATTATTCTTAAATAAGGTTTTTTTGGTGTTTGATTGGGTTTTTTCCCCTCCTGTTTTGAATTGCTGTTTTCCTCTGACTGAAAAACCAGTAAATCCCAAACTGAAACTCCCACAGAATCCAGGAAGTCTGAGTGTGCCAAGGAAGCATGGCTATACCATAAATTTTTTTGTTTAGCTTTCTCCCTGTACCCTTTTCTATCATGCTACAAATCAAAAAGCCTCAGCTGGAAGAGTAGCCTTAAAAAACACCTAACCCAAATAATCCTTCAGTCCTGGCAGCTGGATTCTAGGGCTCTTCTGTCTTTTCATGCATCTCTGTTCTAGAAAGTATTCACTGAATCATGGAATGGTTTCGTTTAGAAGGGACCTGAAAGATCATCCAGTGCCAACCCCCTGCCATGGGCAGGGACACCTTCCACCAGCCCAGGTTGCTCAGAGCCCCATCCAACCTGGCCTGGGACA